>JAVGWX010000001.1:94993624-95517935 GCA_036924085.1 Ariolimax columbianus | reverse complement strand
AAGGGAGAGTGGCACGACTAGATCAATTACACACGAAGAAAGGGAGAGTGGCATGATTAGATCAATTACACACGAAGAAAGGGAGAGTGGCACGACTAGATCAATTACACACGAAGAAAGGGAGAGTGGCACGACTAGATCAATTACACACGAATAAAGGGAGAGTGGCACGACTAGATCAATTACACACGAAAAAAGGGAGAGTGGCACGACTAGATCAATTACACACGAAGAAAGGGAGAGTGGCACGACTAGATCAATTACACACGAAGAAAGGGAGAGTGGCACGACTAGATCAATTACACACGAAGAAAGGGAGAGTGGCACGACTAGATCAATTACACACGAAGAAAGGGAGAGTGGCACGACTAGATCAATTACACACAAAGAAAGGGAGAGTGGCACGACTAGATCAATTACACTAGAAGAAAGGGAGAGTGGCACGACTAGATAAATTACACTAGAAGAAAGGGAGAGTGGCACGACTAGATAAATTACACACGAAGAAAGGGAGAGTGGCACGATTAGATCAATTACACACGAAGAAAGGGAGAGTGGCACGACTAGATCAATTACACATGAAGAAAGGGAGAGTGGCACGACTAGATCAATTACACACGAAGAAAGGGAGAGTGGCACGACTAGATCAATTACACACGAAGAAAGGGAGAGTGGCACGACTAGATCAATTACACACGAAGAAAGGGAGAGTGGCACAACTAGATCAATTACACACGAAGAAAGGGAGAGTGGCACGACTAGATCAATTACACACGAAGAAAGGGAGAGTGGCACGATTAGATCAATTACACACGAAGAAAGGGAGAGGGGCACGACTACATCAATTACACTAGAAGAAAGGGAGAGTGGCACGACTAGATCAATTACACTAGAAGAAAGGGAGAGTGGCACGACTAGATCAATTACACACGAAGAAAGGGAGAGTGGCACGATTAGATCAATTACACACGAAGAAAGGGAGAGTGGCACGATTAGATCAATTACACACGAAGAAAGGGAGAGTGGCACGACTAGATCAATTACACATGAAGAAAGGGAGAGTGGCACGACTAGATCAATTACACACGAAGAAAGGGAGAGTGGCACGACTAGATCAATTACACACGAAGAAAGGGAGAGTTGCACGACTAGATCAATTACACACGAAGAAAGGGAGAGTGGCACGACTAGATCAATTACACACGAAGAAAGAGAGAGTGGCACGACTAGATCAATTACACACGAAGAAAGGGAGAGTGGCACGATTGGATCAATTACACACGAAGAAAGGGAGAGTGGCACGACTAGATCAATTACACACGAAGAAAGGGAGAGTGGCACGACTAGATCAATTACACACGAAGAAAGGGAGAGTGGCACGACTAGATCAATTACACTAGAAGAAAGGGAGAGTGGCACGACTAGATCAATTACACACGAAGAAAGGGAGAGTGGCACGACTAGATCAATTACACACGAAGAAAGGGAGAGTGGCACGACTAGATCAATTACACACGAAGAAAGGGAGAGTGGCACGACTAGATCAATTACACTAGAAGAAAGGGAGAGTGGCACGACTAGATCAATTACACACGAAGAAAGGGAGAGTGGCATGATTAGATCAATTACACACGAAGAAAGGGAGAGTGGCACGACTAGATCAATTACACACGAAGAAAGGGAGAGTGGCACGACTAGATCAATTAAACACGAAAAAAGGGAGAGTGGCACGACTAGATCAATTACACACGAAGAAAGGGAGAGTGGCACGACTAGATCAATTACACACGAAGAAAGGGAGAGTGGCACGACTAGATCAATTACACTAGAAGAAAGGGAGAGTGGCACGACTAGATCAATTACACACGAAGAAAGGGAGAGTGGCATGATTAGATCAATTACACACGAAGAAAGGGAGAGTGGCACGACTAGATCAATTACACACGAAAAAAGGGAGAGTGGCAAGACTAGATCAATTACACACGAAGAAAGGGAGAGTGGCACGACTAGATCAATTACACACGAAGAAAGGGAGAGTGGCACGACTAGATCAATTACACACGAAGAAAGGGAGAGTGGCACGACTAGATCAATTACACACGAAAAAAGGGAGAGTGGCACGACTAGATCAATTACACACGAAGAAAGGGAGAGTGGCACGACTAGATCAATTACACACGAAGAAAGGGAGAGTGGCACGACTAGATCAATTACACACGAAGAAAGGGAGAGTGGCACGACTAGATCAATTACACACGAAGAAAGGGAGAGTGGCACGACTAGATCAATTACACACGAAGAAAGGGAGAGTGGCACGATTAGATCAATTACACACGAAGAAAGGGAGAGTGGCACGACTACATCAATTACACTAGAAGAAAGGGAGAGTGGCACGACTAGATCAATTACACTAGAAGAAAGGGAGAGTGGCACGACTAGATCAATTACACACGAAGAAAGGGAGAGTGGCACGATTAGATCAATTACACACGAAGAAAGGGAGAGTGGCACGACTAGATCAATTACACATGAAGAAAGGGAGAGTGGCACGACTAGATCAATTACACACGAAGAAAGGGAGAGTGGCACGACTAGATCAATTACACACGAAGAAAGGGAGAGTGGCACGACTAGATCAATTACACACGAAGAAAGGGAGAGTGGCACGACTAGATCAATTACACACGAAGAAAGCGAGAGTGGCACGACTAGATCAATTACACACGAAGAAAGGGAGAGTGGCACGATTGGATCAATTACACACGAAGAAAGGGAGAGTGGCACGACTAGATCAATTACACACGAAGAAAGGGAGAGTGGCACGACTAGATCAATTACACACGAAGAAAGGGAGAGTGGCACGACTAGATCAATTACACACGAAGAAAGGGAGAGTGTCACGATTAGATCAATTACACACGAAGAAAGGGAGAGTGGCACGACTAGATCAATTACACTAGAAGAAAGGGAGAGTGGCACGACTAGATCAATTACACTAGAAGAAAGGGAGAGTGGCACGACTAGATCAATTACACACGAAGAAAGGGAGAGTGGCACGACTAGATCAATTACACACGAAGAAAGGGAGAGTGGCACGACTAGATCAATTACACACGAAGAAAGGGAGAGTGGCACGACTAGATCAATTACACACGAAGAAAGAGAGAGTGGCACGACTAGATCAATTACACACGAAGAAAGGGAGAGTGGCACGATTGGATCAATTACACACGAAGAAAGGGAGAGTGGCACGACTAGATCAATTACACACGAAGAAAGGGAGAGTGGCACGACTAGATCAATTACACACGAAGAAAGGGAGAGTGGCACGACTAGATCAATTACACACGAAGAAAGGGAGAGTGTCACGATTAGATCAATTACACACGAAGAAAGGGAGAGTGGCACGACTAGATCAATTACACTAGAAGAAAGGGAGAGTGGCACGACTAGATCAATTACACACGAAGAAAGGGAGAGTGGCACGACTAGATCAATTACACACGAAGAAAGGGAGAGTGGCATGATTAGATCAATTACACACGAAGAAAGGGAGAGTGGCACGACTAGATCAATTACACACGAAGAAAGGGAGAGTGGCACGACTAGATCAATTACACACGAAGAAAGGGAGAGTGGCACGACTAGATCAATTACACACGAAGAAAGGGAGAGTGGCACGACTAGATCAATTACACACGAAGAAAAGGAGAGTGGCACGACTAGATCAATTACACACGAAGAAAGGGAGAGTGGCACGACTAGATCAATTACACACGAAGAAAGGGAGAGTGGAACGACTAGATCAATTACACACGAAGAAAGGGAGAGTGGCACGACTAGATCAATTACACACGAAGAAAGGGAGAGTGGCACGACTAGATCAATTACACACGAAGAAAGGGAGAGTGGCACGACTAGATCAATTACACTAGAAGAAAGGGAGAGTGGCACGATTAGATCAATTACACACGAAGAAAGGGAGAGTGGCATGATTAGATCAATTACACACGAAGAAAGGGAGAGTGGCACGACTAGATCAATTACACACGAAGAAAGGGAGAGTGGCACGACTAGATCAATTACACACGAAAAAAGGGAGAGTGGCAAGACTAGATCAATTACACACGAAGAAAGGGAGAGTGGCACGACTAGATCAATTACACACGAAGAAAGGGAGAGTGGCACGACTAGATCAATTACACACGAAGAAAGGGAGAGTGGCACGACTAGATCAATTACACACGAAGAAAGGGAGAGTGGCACGACTAGATCAATTACACACGAAGAAAGGGAGAGTGGCACGACTAGATCAATTACACACGAAGAAAGGGAGAGTGGCACGACTAGATCAATTACACACGAAGAAAGGGAGAGTGGCACGATTAGATCAATTACACACGAAGAAAGGGAGAGTGGCACGACTAGATCAATTACACACGAAGAAAGAGAGAGTGGCACGACTAGATCAATTACACACGAAGAAAGGGAGAGTGGCACGATTGGATCAATTACACACGAAGAAAGGGAGAGTGGCACGACTAGATCAATTACACACGAAGAAAGGGAGAGTGGCACGACTAGATCAATTACACACAAAGAAAGGGAGAGTGGCACGACTAGATCAATTACACACGAAGAAAGGGAGAGTGTCACGATTAGATCAATTACACACGAAGAAAGGGAGAGTGGCACGACTAGATCAATTACACAAGAAGAAAGGGAGAGTGGCACGACTAGATCAATTACACTAGAAGAAAGGGAGAGTGGCACGACTAGATCAATTACACACGAAGAAAGGGAGAGTGGCATGATTAGATCAATTACACACGAAGAAAGGGAGAGTGGCACGACTAGATCAATTACACACGAAGAAAGGGAGAGTGGCACGACTAGATCAATTACACACGAAAAAAGGGAGAGTGGCACGACTAGGTCAATTACACACGAAAAAAGGGAGAGTGGCACGACTAGATCAATTACACACGAAGAAAGGGAGAGTGGCACGACTAGATCAATTACACACGAAGAAAGGGAGAGTGGCACGACTAGATCAATTACACACGAAGAAAGGGAGAGTGGCACGACTAGATCAATTACACACGAAGAAAGGGAGAGTGGCACGACTAGATCAATTACACACAAAGAAAGGGAGAGTGGCACGACTAGATCAATTACACTAGAAGAAAGGGAGAGTGGCACGACTAGATAAATTACACTAGAAGAAAGGGAGAGTGGCACGACTAGATCAATTACACACGAAGAAAGGGAGAGTGGCACGACTAGATCAATTACACTAGAAGAAAGGGAGAGTGGCACGACTAGATAAATTACACTAGAAGAAAGGGAGAGTGGCACGACTAGATCAATTACACACGAAGAAAGAGAGAGTGGCACGATTAGATCAATTACACACGAAGAAAGAGAGAGTGGCACGACTAGATCAATTACACACGAAGAAAGGGAGAGTGGCACGACTAGATCAATTACACACGAAGAAAGGGAGAGTGGCACGACTAGATCAATTACACACGAAGAAAGGGAGAGTGGCACGACTAGATCAATTACACACGAAGAGAGGGAGAGTGGCACGAATAGATCAATTACACACGAAGAGAAGGAGAGTGGCACGACTAGATCAATTACACTAGAAGAAAGGGAGAGTGGCACGACTAGATAAATTACACTAGAAGAAAGGGAGAGTGGCACGACTAGATCAATTACACACGAAGAAAGAGAGAGTGGCACGATTAGATCAATTACACACGAAGAAAGAGAGAGTGGCACGACTAGATCAATTACACACGAAGAAAGGGAGAGTGGCACGACTAGATCAATTACACACGAAGAAAGGGAGAGTGGCACGACTAAATCAATTACACACGAAGAAAGGGAGAGTGGCACGACTAGATCAATTACACTAGAAGAAAGGGAGAGTGGCACGACTAGATCAATTACACTAGAAGAAAGGGAGAGTGGCACGACTAGATCAATTACACACGAAGAAAGGGAGAGTGGCATGATTAGATCAATTACACACGAAGAAAGGGAGAGTGGCACGACTAGATCAATTACACACGAAGAAAGGGAGAGTGGCACGACTAGATCAATTACACACGAAAAAAGGGAGAGTGGCACGACTAGATCAATTACACACGAAGAAAGGGAGAGTGGCACGACTAGATCAATTACACACGAAGAAAGGGAGAGTGGCACGACTAGATCAATTACACACGAAGAAAGGGAGAGTGGCACGACTAGATCAATTACACACGAAGAAAGGGAGAGTGGCACGACTAGATCAATTACACACAAAGAAAGGGAGAGTGGCACGACTAGATCAATTACACTAGAAGAAAGGGAGAGTGGCACGACTAGATAAATTACACTAGAAGAAAGGGAGAGTGGCACGACTAGATCAATTACACACGAAGAAAGGGAGAGTGGCACGACTAGATCAATTACACTAGAAGAAAGGGCTAGTGGCACGACTAGATCAATTACACTAGAAGAAAGGGAGAGTGGCACGACTAGATCAATTACACACGAAGAAAGGGAGAGTGGCACGACTAGATCAATTACACACGAAGAAAGGGAGAGTGGCACGACTAGATCAATTACACTAGAAGAAAGGGAGAGTGGCACGACTAGATAAATTACACTAGAAGAAAGGGAGAGTGGCACGACTAGATAAATTACACTAGAAGAAAGAGAGAGTGGCACGACTAGATCAATTACACACGAAGAAAGGGAGAGTGGCACGACTAGATCAATTACAAACGAAGAAAGGGAGAGTGGCACGACTAGATCAATTACACACGAAGAAAGGGAGAGTGGCACGACTAGATCAATTACACTAGAAGAAAGGGAGAGTGGCACGACTAGATCAATTACACTAGAAGAAAGGGAGAGTGGCACGACTAGATAAATTACACTAGAAGAAAGGGAGAGTGGCACGACTAGATCAATTACACACGAAGAAAGGGAGAGTGGCACGACTAGATCAATTACACTAGAAGAAAGGGCTAGTGGCACGACTAGATCAATTACACTAGAAGAAAGGGAGAGTGGCACGACTAGATCAATTACACACGAAGAAAGGGAGAGTGGCACGACTAGATCAATTACACACGAAGAAAGGGAGAGTGGCACGACTAGATCAATTACACTAGAAGAAAGGGAGAGTGGCACGACTAGATAAATTACACTAGAAGAAAGGGAGAGTGGCACGACTAGATAAATTACACTAGAAGAAAGAGAGAGTGGCACGACTAGATCAATTACACACGAAGAAAGGGAGAGTGGCACGACTAGATCAATTACAAACGAAGAAAGGGAGAGTGGCACGACTAGATCAATTACACACGAAGAAAGGGAGAGTGGCACGACTAGATCAATTACACTAGAAGAAAGGGAGAGTGGCACGACTAGATAAATTACACTAGAAGAAAGGGAGAGTGGCACGACTAGATCAATTACACACGAAGAAAGAGAGAGTGGCACGATTAGATCAATTACACACGAAGAAAGAGAGAGTGGCATGACTAGATCAATTACACACGAAGAAAGGGAGAGTGGCACGACTAGATCAATTACACACGAAGAAAGGGAGAGTGGCACGACTAGATCAATTACACACGAAGAAAGAGAGAGTGGCACGATTAGATCAATTACACACGAAGAAAGGGAGAGTGGCACGACTAGATCAATTACACACGAAGAAAGGGAGAGTGGCACGACTAGATCAATTACACTAGAAGAAAGGGAGAGTGGCACGACTAGATCAATTACACACGAAGAAAGAGAGAGTGGCACGATTAGATCAATTACACACGAAGAAAGAGAGAGTGGCACGACTAGATCAATTACACACGAAGAAAGGGAGAGTGGCACGACTAGATCAATTACACACGAAGAAAGGGAGAGTGGCACGACTAGATCAATTACACACGAAGAAAGGGAGAGTGGCACGACTAGATCAATTACACACGAAGAAAGGGAGAGTGGCACGACTAGATCAATTACACACGAAGAAAGGGAGAGTGGCACGACTAGATCAATTACACACGAAGAAAGGGAGAGTGGCACGACTAGATCAATTACACTAGAAGAAAGGGAGAGTGGCACGACTAGATCAATTACACACGAAGAAAGAGAGAGTGGCACGATTAGATCAATTACACACGAAGAAAGAGAGAGTGGCACGACTAGATCAATTACACACGAAGAAAGGGAGAGTGGCACGACTAGATCAATTACACACGAAGAAAGGGAGAGTGGCACGATTAGATCAATTACACACGAAGAAAGGGAGAGTGGCACGACTAGATCAATTACACACGAAGAAAGGGAGAGTGGCACGACTAGATCAATTACACTAGAAGAAAGGGAGAGTGGCACGACTAGATCAATTACACACGAAGAAAGGGAGAGTGGCACTACTAGATCAATTACACTAGAAGAAATTGAGACGCTTGGAGATTTGAGGATAACATTGTCCATGACGTAATTAAGTGGTATCTATCAAACGATCGATTGACATCAATTTTCAAGACAATACCAAAGAAATCCAGCAGTGTAGAATTCGACGAACATAGATCGATCAGTATTATGAGCCATGTGACAAAATTATTATTAAGAATTATACCACGAAGAGTCATAAGTAGAATAAAACTGGAAATAAGCGACGTACAATTTGGTTTTATAGTAGGAACCAGTACTGACAGCCAGTCATTGACAGTTAGCCAGCACGTACCTGGAGCTGCGTAGCGCAGTGGTTAGCGCGCTGGCTTCGCATCTGAGTGGTCCTGGGTTCATTCCCCAATTGAGGCGGTAATGTTTTTTTCAGACCGCAATGGCTCCCAGGTCGACCCAGCCTTAAATGGGTACCGGTTCAGTCCGGGAAGTAAAACCGGCGAGGGAGAGGAGATGGCTACCGCTCTCATATAGCCGAGCCTTTGAAATGTGAGATCGCTAGCACCTCATACCCCTACGGCAGTAATGCTATGGGATACTTTACTTTACCTGGATTATTGGAGGCAACGGAGATTTGTATTTACATAATAATATTGAAAGCTCCATGGGCAGACAAAAAAATCGAATAGCATGGTTCTTAAGGAAGCATAGGCACAGAGACACCTTATGGCAAAAATCTGGACAGGTCGGAACACACGGTGATAGCGAGCAAAATCGCTGGTAAGACGGAGGCTTAGAGAGAAAATATTGGACAGCTTGAAGACATGACATGGGAGGCGATCAACACTGGACAGATTCCGTATCATCCCTCGCCATGTTTTAAATGATCTGCTGAGGAAATTATGAGTCGGAGGATAATGAAGTTTTGCAAACTTGACGATTAGTATGTGCTGTTTACACCAGAAGTGACGTCATCATGAGTATTATATGTTCACTTGTTGCGGTTAGGTCCGGTTTCATTTGAACACGCCTCGTAATTTCGAAATTGATACATTTCATTGACAGACACAACATGCAATGACTATATACAGTTATTCGTAACTGAAACTTTTAGAAGGAAATCCGTATTCTTCATGCGCAGTGAAGGTATGGAAACGTTATTAGAACCGGCAAAATTACAGGTAAAAGGGACATAGGAAGACAGAAACATAAAATACTGGATGGTCTGATTACGTGGTATGGGAGAGCACCAATCACAAGAATGATTTTCAGTACCAGAGAGAGTTGTGGCGGTTCATGACGCCAGCTGTGATGGCACTTGATGATGATGATGATTACCATTACATCGCGTCAATACCATTACAAGATCATTACCATTAAAGTGTCATTACCATTTCAGTGTGTCATTACCATTTCAATGTGTCATTACCATTACGGTGTCATTACCATTAATGTGTGTCATTACCATTTCCGTGTGTCATTACCATTACAGCGTGCCATTACCCTTACATCGTGTCATTACCCTTATATCGTACCATTACCTTTACATCGTGCTATTACCCTTACATCGTGGCATTACCCTTACATCGTGCCATTACCCTTACATAGTGCCATTACTTTTACAGCGTGCAATTACCTTTACATTGTGCCATTACCCTTACATTGTGCCATTACCCTTACATTGCGCCATTACCCTTACAGCGGCCATTACCCTTACAGCGTGGCTTCCCATTTCTGGTTTCTACTAGGAAGATCTATAGGTTCATTTCCATCCATCAATGGGAAGCATAGACCACCACTAAAGCCGACCTCTTTTAAAGGAAACCCATTTCCAATCAATTGTAATCATTCACCTTTTCGCTCCAATGTAAAGCATATGTTTGTTAACCATAGCTGTCTCCTTTGTATGTAGCTTGTGTCCGAGCTTTCACAGTGTTTCATTATAATGGTAACTCTTTTTTTTAACGTGATGAGGTTGCCAGTCCCAAGCACAATCTTCTATAGTTCCTTTTTACGACATGCTTTTGAAGGTGACATATTTTTATATCGTATGAATAAAAGCCGCTTTGCCGTGCCCCAGACTGCAGAGCGCATACTACAGTACTGTTCCGAATATAATATACAAAGAAAATCCCACTGGCCCATAGACACAACATTGGGACTATATAAGAGAGTGAAGTTTATGCAAGACACAACATTTGGACTATATAAGAGAGTGAAGTTTATACAAGACACAACATTGGGACTATATAAGAGAGTGAAGTTTATACAAGACACAACATTGGGACTATATAAGAGAGTGACGTTTATACAAGACACAACATTGGGACTATATAAGAGAGTGAAGTTTATACAAGACACAACATTGGGACTATATAAGAGAGTGAAGTTTATACAAGACACAACATTGGGACTATATAAGAGAGTGAAGTTTATACAAGACACAACATTGGGACTATATAAGAGAGTGAAGTTTATACAAGACACAACATTGGGACTATATAAGAGAGTGAAGTTTATACAAGACACAACATTGCAGATATAGACATATTTTCAAGCGAACGAAAGGAGAAGAAGAAATGGAAATATAAACGATGTCGTACAGACAATGCTGTCGGGGATGAAGTGTTAGGGACCTCATTGTACAAAGTCACAGCTTGCTTATGAGGCGCAGTGGTCAGTTCCTTTCGTCGCTACTTTTCCTTCTCTAACAGAAAGCCAGGTGTCCATTCACAGATTTGGGACTATATTGGTCGGCTTGGGCGTGCCAATAACGGAACTTAAACACCTTACCTTTACTGTGAAAATCGTAGAACTGTTTAGCTAGTCTGATCAAGCACAAGACACTGACCAGGACGCCGCGTCAGGGTCAGGCGCAACATACTGACCAAGACCACACCTCTCTTCCATGTAGCGCTCCTTAGAAACAGACTGTTCTGGCAGTCTGGCTGGCGAGATGTTGAGGGACAAGCAGATGAAGTCAAGCATAGCACAACCGTATGGGGGGCCCTGGTCCACCTTCATCAGCTTGATCGGGATGTGAGGAAAAGCTACTTCCTCCCGCCAACTCATTTCAAGGTGTACAAAAGAGTAAACATACTCATTGTGGACATTCAACAACAACACAACAACAACAACACAACAAGAACAACCGTGAAAAGCGAATACAGTACCTTCCTGCTCTTGTTCTTGTTCCTCCTATTCTTTTTCTTTTTCTTCTTCGTTCGTTCTCAAACTCCCGCTTCCAAGCCCTGAAAAGGGCTTTGCAAGTAGCAGGATGTAGTTCGAAGAACGTTGTGTCGTAGTTTACAGCTTGGCTGGGATATTTGCACCTTTCGCTCCGACACATCCGACTTCAGCATGACATTTTTTGGTACCGGGTTAGCCTTCCCATCTTTGATCCCTTCTCCTAAGCCAGTCTGACCTGTTGCAGCCTGTTATCCAGGATCACAGCGTGGAGGCGTGGAAGGGCCTTGACAGCTCTGTGGCGCTGGCCCTGACGCTAGCAGTCACATTTTGGGTTGGTGATCGCTACAGCTGATTCACTGCTCAGCATCGTGATCCCCGAATCCACTACTTCTACCAATTTTGAACCAATGTAGTCTTGGTCATAAAACCAATTTTTAAACCCTTCCACCAAAAGGCAAAGGCAAAGGCCGCCGTTCATCGTAGACGATGATGGCATAATTAATTTTGCTAACGCTATTTTTAGTAAGGATTAACTGCGCTACTTTATATCCTCACTCTCTCGTCTCGTGCTGCCCGACCCCCAGTGGCAAGTCAAGGGCAAGACGACTATGGGCTTCGCATCAAGCACCCGTGAAAAAGACGGCGGAGTCCGGAGTCGAACCCACACCACCACGAGGCCGACGGCTTAACCACTTCGCCACGGAAATCCCCATGAAACCCTTCGACCACACTTTGAAAAATAGTAAAATGAATGTCATTGAAGCTATTTACATGCAAGATATATCATAAATCATCTCTCTACCATGCTCTGCCTCCACATTTTCTTTAACTCACTCACCACGTAATGCGTTGGGCCTATGAACATGTTTATTCATGCAACGTAAAACTGCCATTAAGAAGTAGAGGTAAATTTATATATTTATGAATACTTGGTATGGAGAAACGTTAATAATAAAACCTAACGTCTTTATACTGATTTAGAATACTGCAGAGTCTGTATACAACCAGTTTCATTTACATTTCCTTGCTCTAAAAGCTATGCGTATCCAATATATTCTTAAATACATTAATTGTCCCTGCCTCCACTACTTCCGGTGGCAATGCATTTCAAGCATTCACCACTCTCTGACTAAAAAATAATTTCCTAATATCTAATCTGGACCTTTCTTTAGTTAATTTATAGCTATGCCCTCTCTTGTTCTTGTAAGTGGTTGTATTTTGAAAATACTTGATATAGTCTAATTTATCCGCTGCTTTGATTATCTCATAAACATGTATTAAGTCACTTCGAATTCCTCTCTCTTCGAGACACTGTAGGCCAGTTTTTCTTAGTCTTTCCTCATAACTGCAATTCTGAAATCCCACTATCATCTTTGTCGCTCTTTTTTGCATCCTTTCCAGCATGTTTATATCTCCTTTACTATACGGACTCTACACCTGTGCACAGTACTCCAATCTAGGTATAACTAATGCTTTATACAGTTTGACTATCACTTCATTGCTCCTATGTTTAATATTCCTTTTTATCATTCCTAACATTGCATTTGCCTTTTTCACTGCTACCGCGACTTGCTCACTCACTTTACCTGTATGATCTATTATAACTTCTAGGTCCCTTTCCTTGTCTATCATTCTAATATTGATGTCGCCCATTCTGTAATTATGTTCCATATTGGATCTACACATATGGATGAATGCACATGTATCTACATTAAACTACATTTGTCAGCTCACAGAGCATTCTCGTTTTCGATCTAAATCCGATCTCAATATATCTACTTCTACTTTATACGAGACACTCCTGTATAGTTTTGTGTCCTCGGTGATTTTCGTAGCCGATATCAATATCCAAATCGTTTATATATATATCAAGAACAAAATTAGTTCCAAACCTGAAACTTATGTATTACTAAGACTACTGTTCAAACTTATAAATATCAGCTCTACGGCATTGTAATAGAGTTTGGTAGCCGATGTTTCGGCTCCATGGAGTGAATCAGTCAAAATGACATAGCTTTTGCTGTCTTCCGTGTTGTCCTGGTAGAAATAGGATTCATTTAATCAATCAATGTAAATGTTGGTTCACGTTCGTGCCGATTGTTTGTTTTCATCAGATTAATTTGTTTTTGTTTGATTTGTTAGTGGTAGATTAATTGTGGGTGTGGTTCAGCGTATGGGTGTGGTAGCATGTACGTGTGTTTAGAGATGTCGCTCGAAGCTGCGTGTGTTAGATTGCGTTAACTCTTGTTTGACTGTGTTTGTTAGCGGGTCGCGATGGGTTTTCACATTTGTGTCACGTTTTGTTTATGATGAGTCTAGATGTCACATTTGTGGCGTGGAATGTTTATATAATCTAAATTTTATATTTGTGTCAGTTATGTGTATATAGAGTCTAGATGTCATATCTGTGTCACGTTATGTGTATGTAGAGTCTACATGTGACATTTGTGGCGTGGAATGTTTATACAATCTAAATGTTATATTTGTGTCACGTTATGTATATGTAGAGTCCATATGTCAAATTTGTGTCACGTTATGTGTAGATAGGAGTCTAGATGTCACATTTGTGTCACGTTATGTGCATGTAGGAGTCCATATGCCACATTTGTGTCACGTTCTGTGTAGGTAGGAATGTAGTTTGTACATTTGTGTCGTGGTATATGTATGCAGAGTCTAGATTGTATATATGTGGCGTGGTATGTTTAAATAGTCTAAATGTTTATTTTGTATCACGTTGTGTTAATGTAGAGTATAGATGTTACACTTGTCTCTTGTTATGTGCATGTCGAGAATGTATGTTACATTTGTCTCATGTTATGTGGATGTCGTGTATAGATGCTACATTTGTTTCATGTTATGTGCATGTCGAGTATAGATGTTACATTTGTTTCATGTTATGTGCATGTACATAATAGATGTTATATGTATTTCATGTTATGGGCATGTTAGGAAAGGGGGAGGGGGGAAGTCGATGTGGTCGAAAGGTAACGCATTCGCCTCTCAAAGTGATGGACGGAAACGGTGAAGGATCGATTCCTGCAAGTTTCAAGCGACCCCTGATTTCAAGGGAGTGGGACCAGAGTGACTGCATCCTGAATTACTTTCAGTAGTCTCGACCTACGTCTTGCCATTGGTCCAAAGTAGTTCGGAACAAAAGAGTGAGGTTGATTACCAGCGCAGTTTCTTCCTCACTGTATTCCAAATACAGCGCAAGTTACACAATCAAGACAAACTCGTCTTATGATGTCGCCCATCGTCGCTTGTGACGCAGCTATGTAGAGTTAAGATCAGGGTTTCTCACCTTTAAATTATGGTATGTGTAAACAGAACTATATCAACAGCTCAGGATACGTTATCGCGACCAGTAAGCTCTAAATAAAAAATATAACAAAATAAAAAGTCCAACACAAAAATACAAATCGTCAACACCAAAGAAAAGTCTGCCCTTTTTGTATCGCTCTGTGACGTATGGACAATGAAAAGCGTTCATCAATTGATGCCTTGCGCTGAATAGTGTGATTAAGATGGTATGGTAAGGTCACTAATTTGGAACTGTGGGGAAAAAAAACTTGAAATATGTCAATGCGACTTGACGTAAGTAGATACGCTGAGTTGGATAGGCCACACATTACGACAAACAACTGCTAGCATTAACAGACAGTTTCTGTTATGGAATCCCCAAGATAAGAGAAATAAAGACATACATAAAAGTCCACAGAGAAAAGAACTTGAGACATACATAAAGGCATCAGGTGAAACGTTGGCGGAGATGGCACAGGGCCGTGAAGAATTGGCTAGTATTTATTGAAAGGTTTACTGATGATTATGAAGAGGAAATTATACATTTTGTAATCTCCTAAATAATTATCTTTTGCGATTTTTTTTATTGTTTCTTTTTTGTTGCAAATACAACGTATAAATAAAATGTCAATTAATATGAACAGAAAATATAATTTATTAATTGGATAATGACATGCCAGGTTGCCCGGTCGTTCTCCGTATCTGTGAGCTGTTGTTGTCGTGACTACTCTTCTGTGTGCCCTGGAAAACGCGCTAAATGGCGGGTTGCAGCAGCTTTCGTCACATCCCGAGGGTACCGATGAAGGTGGACTGGGGTCCTCCAGACTGTTATAATTACACTTGACTTCATCTACGTGTAGTTCACTACTGCGGGAAATCACGTCGATCCTCCACCTCGTTGCCCAGGCTGCCATGAAAACAACCTGTTTTCCTTAGAGAATTACGAGCAAGTCAAAGAAGATGTTTTGACCAGTATATTTTGCCTGATACTGACTAACATGTCCCATTATTATATTTGGAATGACCGAACGTTAATTTTCACTCCCCGCATATGTGAGCCAATTTATTTCAACAAGAAAACATTTTGTTTTTAAACAGCGTTTCTCGGTGAGCCAATTCATTTAAACAAGAAACTATTTTGTTTTTAAACTGCGTTTCTCGGCACAATCTCTTATTTATACTTAATCTTTCTGTTGTTTTTGCTTTTTTGCGGGGGTGGGGGCACTGCAGAGTGTATTTTGTATGTTGGTATTGCTTTGGTGAATTTTTGTTTGTTTGTAGGTCGTTCAAAACTTGATTAGCCGGTCGTAATATTAGAGCATCTGTGCACAATTTCAGCTCTCTAGGTTAAAGGGAAGTTGGTTAATTAGTGAAGTTCACGCAAACGGACAATGTGTCAAGTCAAACTCTAGTGATTGGCTTTTTCTGTCTTATCAGACGATAGAAAGTTGTGCTTTGAGAAAAGGGATGTAACAACAGTCCTTGACGAGAGCAAATGTAACTCGTAAGACCAATCCGAGCAGAAAAGCGTCTTCCACAGTGTGTGTAAGGAAAATCAGGACTGTTTGCTGCACCGCATTGTGTGACAGGTCTTCTCAAACGATGAGTCTTTAGCCTGTCCGCAATTATCATCTCCTTTGTCTGTATTCCATGCTTAATCATGCCTCTCCAAGCAACCATGAAGTCCTGTTCCCGTGATTCCAAATCGATGGCCGCATTAATCATATCCCGCTTGCATACTTCCTTGTACCGAAGAAGTGGCCCGCCTCGAGGCAGCTGTAATTTTCATAAGAGAAGATCCTGTGGTATTCTGCCACACTCCATCCTCTGAGTGTGTCCCGGTCATCACAGCCTTAGAAGACTAAGCTTGACCGTGACAGTGCCTGTTCTCTCCAGTACATTTGCGTTGATGATCTTGTCCTGCCACCAACTCCCAGGATTCTGCGAAGTTACTTCACATCCTGGCTTTAACAGGTCCCGGAGTCCCAGAATCAAGTTTAATGTTGTTGTTTAATGCCCACAATGAGAACGTTTACTCTTCTGCTTACTTCCCGAGCCTGATGGTTACGGCGAACCGTAGCCCTCCAGGCAGTTGTGCTAGACTTGGCTCCATCTGCGTGATGCTCACTACTACGAGGATCACGTCGATCCACATTTCATCCAGAATGCCTTGAAAACAGCTTGTTTCCAGGGAAAGCTGCACGGAAGAGAAATAGTGGTCTTGGTTAATATATTTTGCCTGACCCTGACGCGACGTCCTAGTCAGTATATTGTGTATGATCAGACTAGCGTCTCAGTTCTCAATCAGGGGACGGATTGGGCTAGTGGTTAAGTGACACGTCTCACAACGCGAAGGTGCTGGGTTCAATCACTATCACAGCACCGGCCGTTGCCACGGGGAAGCAAACCCTTAGAAAATGCAGGAGGAAGCAGACCCTTACATAAAATGCACGCTGAAGTCGGACGCACTGGGCCGACAGGCGCAAAATAAAAACCACAGTGCAGCGCACACCGCCTTCGGGAATAGAGAAATAAGGCGAACGGAAAATTTAAAAAAAACAAAAAAGTTCCATATCAACTTCAATAAAAGCTTGTAAAACGGCTGATCATAATGATGGTATTTGTCCTCGACATTATGTTACATGCTCTGATAGAACACTCCGATAGACTGGTATTTGTCCTCGACATTATGTTACATGCTCTGATAGAACACTCTGATAGACTTATATTTGTCCTCGACATTATGTTACATGCTCTGATAGAACACTCTGATAGACTGGTATTTGTCCTCGACATTATGTTACATGCTCTGATAGAACACTCCGATAGACTGGTATTTGTCCTCGACATTATGTTACATGCTCTGATAGAACACTCCGATAGACTGGTATTTGTCCTCGACATTATGTTACATGCTCCGATAGAACACTCTGATAGACTGGTATTTGTCCTCGACATTATGTTACATGCTCTGATAGAACACTCCGATAGACTGGTATTTGTCCTCGACATTATGTTACATGCTCTGATAGAACACTCTGATAGACTGGTATTTGTCCTCGACATTATGTTACATGCTCTGATAGAACACTCCGATAGACTGGTATTTTTCCTCGACATTATGTTACATGCTCTGATAGAACACTCTGATAGACTGGTATTTGTCCTCGACATTATGTTACATGCTCTGATAGAACACTCCGATAGACTGTTATTAGTCCATCTCTTGATGTTGCTCTGCTATCTATAGCGATGCATTTATCCAGGTTTGTATTCAGCAATGTGTCTTGTCTGTAATATGTCAAAAATATTAGATTCCCCAATCTTTGTTTGTCTTTCAGTATTTCCTTTCCCATTCCTAATGTCTATTGTTTGCATTTCTTTCCACAAAATGCAATCCATTCTTCTGTATATCCACATTTCAAGGGCCTCTATTGTGTCCTTCAACTGCTCGCTCATCGTCCACGCCTCTGCACTGCATACTAATGATGAAAATAGATAATATCCGGTGACTCATTTTTAGTTTATTTGTTTTTTTCCTGGATGTCAATATATTTTTCATGTTGTTAAATGTGTGTTTGGCCATTCCTATTATTTTCTTCACTTCTCTTTCACATCTTAACTCAACTTAACTTAACAACTTAACTTAACGTCTTTATACTGGTTTAGAAGACTGCAAAGTCTGTATACAACCAGTTGTATTTCCATTTACTTACTGTTAAAAGCTACGTGCATCCAATCTACCGTGACTTGTTAACTGTCCTTGGTACAAGTAACTGTTAACTTGTTCCATTATCTCCCCGTTTACTTTGATGTTTATTGTGGACTTCGCGTTTGTTTTGCTAATTATCATATTTTTGATTTCCTAATACAAATGTCCAGTTTATAAGATGTTGACTGTCTCCACCAGTTTCTGAAACTCTTTGCTCATTTTCAGCCACCAATACTGTCTCATCAACATATCTCAAATTTCTGGTTATTCCTCCATTGATGTTTTAACATCTACACAAAGAGAATTTTCAGACAGTGAAGGGAAGCCAGGGCTAGCATCAAAGGAAAAAAAATAAGCCTGCTATTAATTAATTGAATCACTAGTCGGCTTGTTCTTGACTTGCCATTTGGGTCGGGTGGTACGAGACGAGAGAGTGAGGATAAAAAGTAGCTCATTTAATCCTTACTAAAAATAGCGTTAGCAAAATAAATTATGCCATCATCGTCTACGACGGACGGCGGCCTTTGCCTTTGATTAAACATGAATGTCTACGCAAACAACATGAGAATAGTAACTACAGCTTGAGACTGTCAAGTAAGGTAGAGTTACATGTGAACACACTCTTGATTCGAAAGTGTAACAAAGTAAATGAGCTGACAGCAGCCAGCGACTCATAACTAGCTGCTTGCATCAGGGTCAGCGAACCAGATCTGACCAAGATGTTAATGCACGTGTCAGGGGCGGCCCAGGAAAGAGGCTGCACTAGTACAGTCTAGCCAAGGAAATATGGATCGCGGTTGAAAGGCAAAAAAAAAAGCCAGCTGAAATCGGATGCGTCGGACCGAAAGGCACACATATCGCAGCCTCGTTGTAAGTTACAACACATCGTCCTAATGTACTTTACAGAACGAAGAAGAAGAAGACTACGAAGAAGGAAGAGGAGAAGAAGAAGAAGACAGAAAAAGAAGAGCAAACGAGGAAGAACACACTATCAGAAAGAAACCTTACATTATAACTTGCATGCCCTGGATGTATACCGACATGGATAGAGAAGAATGGGGAGAAGCAAACGTATTTGGCAAAGAACGATGAAAAGTATGCCAGGGCTGCTAGAGTCTCATGAAAAGAAATAAAGAAGATGGTCCAAATTTGGAATCACCTGAGAACATTCGTTGCAGTCACCCATGCTAGTGGGAAGCAGAAGGACTAACTAAGTCGTCCCTCACGATGACACTGTATTCGTGAAGTATGTTATTGTCTGTCTTCCCTAACGCCCACGTATAAAGGACACAATCATCTGTCATTGTATTCCCCAATGAAATGTTCAGTTGATACAGGGGAAACGGGGCCTTCCACGCACTTGCTAATAGGTAATTACTAGATATAAGCGAGCACAGTATTATTTCTCGTTAGGTTTGGATTTAAAAAATTAATTTCATGGAAACGGCCTTGAAGGATTTTACTGATTGCACTCGTTTATAATGATTAGCAATACACCTACGTGTTTACCATGACAACAAGCTTATTTTTGATACATATATATTTATATAGACACACATACACGCACGTACGCGCGTGTACATATGATGTAGAGTATAATCACGATCAATTGCCATTTTGACAGGCGTAGGAGAGGGTGTCCTTTCACAAGATACTGTCCCTAGTGCTGTATTTTATTTAAGATGTTGGACCTTCTTTATGTCTTGCAGTTAAACTGTGTAGAATCATATATTTCTCCTTTTCTCGCTCTCTTTCTGTCTTGTCTTTCTCTGCCCTCCTCTGTTTCTATTTGTCTTTTTGTCACAATGGGTGTGCTCTAATATTGCTCTTCGTATCATGTGTTTGTGAAACTTCTCTCCCTTTGTTGTTCAACTCATACTCTTAGTTTTTAGTCGACCTGTACTTATACAGGGGCAGATGCCCTTGTGCAGGTCCCAGCTCTAGTATGACCTGGATATAGTCTGGAGAAAGATTTCCTGCTTAGTAGGCTAGGTTCGAGCAGCTCTATACTACGCTGCGTTGGGACAATCACTTACGGAGAGTGGTTAACCAATGTGCGAGTTCATCTTAATAGACAAACACTAGAGCAAAGTAGACCCTCAGTCTGTTAGGCGCCATCTATGCTGCTCTAAACAAACCACTTAACCATGGTCAGTGTTATAACATGTCACACAGTTAGTCGCCTCTTACGACATGCTCTCTGTGAGGCAGTGGTGCTATTCTTGTCCTTGTCATACACAAAGACCCTGGCAGATGTCACATGATGTTCTATACAAATACAATAACTAGGGAAAATGATAATATGTACAATAACTCTGTCCCATGATTCCATAAACAATAATTAGATCATTATATAGAATCCTGTGACCTAATTGTTGTTTCTACTCTCATATTTGTTTCTACAAATTCTGCCTGCTATTCAAATGTCTTCTAACATTCCACTTCGTATGGCATAACCAGAAAATATACACTGTTCTTTTGTGTCTACACAACTGTACTTTTTGGTCACAACTTTTCAAACTTACAAGTCTACATTTTCCTTTATGGACGTGTTTGCGGATTTTGAAGCACTGTTAATTTACTAAACAATTTGTAACTTTCTTAGGGGTCGACATAGCGATATGGTTGATATATCATTGAAGTGTACTTGTTTAGTGCTATCAAGTTGTTGTATTTGTAATGCTGTTGAATCCATTTGAAAAGTTTACTTAAGTTCAGAATAAAAAGGTTGAGGAATGCATGTTCTAATCTGCCCAGTAAAGATTTGTTGAGGAATGCTTTTCTAATCTGCATAATTGACATTCTTCTGAAAATCAACATTTTTTTCTCTAGCATTTCTCTTCCATTGACATTTAGGAGAGGGATCACGTGATTCAGTTGGACGACCTTCAGACAGAGATTGGAGTCAGAGAGCAACACATTAAGAATTTGCAAGAGCAGGTCAAGCAGCTTCAACAGGAGATAAGAAAGCAACAGAATGAAATTGAGGCCACGATCCTGGAAGTGAAACAGACACAAAAGTTAGGGAGTCAGCAGTTAAGGTATGTTGCTGTGACCATACTTCCTTACTCTTTTCGTGTTATTGTTGTTGTTACAGATCTTGCAGCATTATGGCTCTTTCCCTTAGGCACAGTGCCGTGCAATGGCATCTGCATGTGTTTGTTAGGGGTTTTTTAGTGTCATACAAAGTATTCAATGTATCAGGCCTCGGAGGAAGAAGCATTTTCCCAACATCATTGAGCGCCGAGCACTCAAAGAGATGATGATCAACGGTTTCGTATGGGTGTGTACACAGCTGGCACTTTGGTGTGTGTTGTGGTTGGATTCTGTTCAGGTACTTGTTAAGTGGGATGTGTTAGGTTCTCAGCCAGACAATGGTGTTCTTATACTTCATTGTAAGTTGATTAATATTGTTATTTAGAATGGGACAGACCAGACCTATCTCACTGTGTTTCTGATGGCCCATCTGTTCAGCCGCTTCTTTGTTTGCTGTTATTATAAGCTGTTTGGCTGTTTGTAGAGTTGTTGTTGTGTGTGTCTGTTCTTGTCTTAATCCCTTCTTTGCTAGTCTGTTTGCATTGTCAATGCAACGTGTGTTTGTAACGTCCATGGATCCACTTCATTACTATTTTTCTTCCAAATATTCTTCTAACCTTCATCTGCATTTCAATGCTGGCTGTTGTTGTTGGAAAATACTCATGCTGTGTTGAGTGAACTCCTGACGATGTTTCGTTGGTAGCGGGCTACATCCTAATTACTTGAGAGGGTGGTTTGGCCGCATTCTGGCTGTAGTGCAATGCGAGACTCCTCAGTGAACTTTCCACTATAGGGATTATAGTATCGATCCCCACCTCGTTGGCCAGACTGCTATAACACAGCATGCTTCCAGGAATATGAATGAGGACATGAGATCGGGGCATTGATCAGCATGTTTCACTTGACCCATATCACTATTTGCTTACTCTTTTGTATACTGAAAATATAATTTTTTGGCCAGCATTATTATCGTCATATTATCCTACCTTATATTTTAAATTTGTATCTTCCTCTTCCTCTTCTGTTCCTTCTTCTTATTGTTAGCCAAAGTCGATTTTATCATAAACCATAGGCACTCGTAGATTCAGCCCCTAGTGTTTTTGTCATCAAAATAATCAAAAGCGGCCCCTTCCTCGATAGGAAAGTCAATTTTGTTCAAATCCACCCTTTCTTCAGTCGTGTAGTCTTGTCACAAAGTGACCAGTGGACGATTGGATTGTTTATGCCCACTTAAATTGCCCCTGCGATGTCATGCTGGTATTGTAGAGATCTTGGCTGTTATTGGTTCAGGAGTTGTTATTGGCCACCTTGTTCCTTATATCAGCGATCAATGCTTAAGCAAGGTTTTTCGTTCCATTACTTTTGTCTGGCTGCTGTACCGTTCTTTCATGTACGAGAAACTACATGGATGGGACGAGTCAGGCTAAAACAAAAAAAGCTCTCGGTCAAAATAACAGATTAGCTAAAAGCCGTGCTTGCAAATGAAACAGCAAAGTGAATATCAACTACTGCAAACTGGCCACGGTGAACAACAAAATGCTTCCAAGAGACAATTTGATTAGTCCTAGCGCTTCAAATAAGAAGACACATATAGAGGATGCAGAAAAGTATGCAGTATCAAACCAGGAGGTTGGGACGGCGTGGCCTAGTGGTTAAGTGGCACGGCTCACAACCAGAAGGTGCTGGGTTCTATCCCCATCACAGCACCGGCCGTTACCCCGGGGAAGCAAACCCTTAGAAAATGCAGGAGGAAGCAGACCCTTACATAAAATGCATGCTGAAGTCGGATGCACTGGGCCAACAGGCGCAAAATAAAAACCACAGTGTAACGCACACACGCCTTAGGGAATAGATAAATAAGGCGAACGCAAAAAAAAAAAAAAAAAAAAAATCAGGTGTTTCTACCAAAATTCGTGACAAGCGTATTTAGTGATGGCTAATCTGAAAGTGTTGTTAAAAATAGGGATGGTGGCACTACTATTATACTAAAAAATTAACTCTTTTCAACAGTAATTGTCACCGGAAGATACTGCAACAACTTTATAGCAGAAACAATGACATTCAACCACTTCTTCGATCAACTGATGCTATGTTTCTAGCCCGGTGAGGTTCATGACAAAAACTGTGCGTTTCACATCTGAAACAGTCCCCCACAGATTCTCGAGCATGATCACTCCCCCAGGCAAGACTGCGTCTCTTTGGTCTGCATAATTGGGGCAGGCCTACAGGATATGTTCTGGTGCTTGGTTGGGTGTCTCAAATGACCATTTTGTGGAGGTGGACCTTTAGTCTACAATGCCCCGTTCTGAGTGAGAAAATGTTTGCCAATTTCTGCAAAGTTTATCCAAGCTGTCATTTCTGGTTTGTATTCTTTGTTCTGGTCTCTCCATTTGTTTGATGAGTGTTTTTGCTTTTTTTTTTTTCCCCATACCTTTGTAGATGACGAGTGCTCGTATAACCACTTCCGACTTGTTCATTCTCGATTTCAAGGATACAACAATAGGCTGAAATCCACAGTAGGACTAGATCTGGTCTTTTGGGACAGCAGCCCGACGTTGAATTTCATTTCACGTGATAGTCTGTCTTGTTTGGAGCTTGAGATTTATTTTTATTTTTTTTGCGTTCGCCTTATTTCTCTAATTCCCAAGGCGGTGTGCGTTGCACAATGTTGCATCCGACTTCAGCATGCATTTTATGTAAGGGTCTGCTTCCTCCTGCATTTTCTAAGGGTTTGCTTCCACGGGGTAACGGCCGGTGCTGTGATGGGCATCGAACCCAGCACCTTCGGATTGTGAGCTGGGCCACTTAACCACTAGGCCACGCCGTCCCCCTGGGGCTTGAGATGACTTGGAGCACTCTCCTGGAGTCTGTTAGAATGCCCGTTTTCACTCTAGTTGTGTTTTGGCTGATAAGAATCTGAGTTGCTGTATGTACAGCTATTGCTTCAGCTATGAAATTGGTTCAGGTCTCTCCTGCTGGAATGGAGTTGTTTTTAAAAAATGTCACAATAACATTATAACAAGTAGCTAAAGTACTCATCAAATGCCAAGCATAGGTGAAGACAAGGGTGGCCAACCTCAAATAAGTTTGCCAAACGTTCATGTAGCTACATCCTACATTGTCATTACCCTTAGTTCTGTCTACTTATTGTTTATTTTAACTCTTCTGTTTTGATGTTTAACTGTGCTTCATTTACATTCTTTAACCCCAGTGGTTCTTGCGAAGGTAGAACTATTGTTTCCTTCCTTGCATATGGGAAACTGGGAAACTCACGCAAAAGACCATTGCTATGAAACAGTACGACAAATGACGAGTCATTCTTTCCTAAAAAGTGGTTAAAGGTCAGTCCCATGGCAGTAGTTGTTGTTGGGGATGAAGCTAATTCTTCATGCACTAAGCTGCATTCGATGTGAGGTTGGGTGGTCAGTTCACTTCCCTGCTGTTTTTACCTTCCCCAACTTATAAATGAGGTACCAATTTACAGCTGTGTCGACTAGAGGAACGTGTCGTACCAGGCACTAACCACGGCCCAGATTTTTTTTTATTCGTCTGCGAACTCAAACTCTTGGTACGCTATAATCCTAATCTAGTACGCCAGCTAACTGTCGCTACACGCTCCACAAAAACTAGTTACGGTAAGCCAAAAACAGTTTCGGACCTATGCTTCAACAAATGAGTGGAATCATAATTCCTTAAAAACTTGTCAGGGTAAGCCAAATGCAATGTTGGATCTATACTTCAACAAATGGATCACACGATTTTGATTTTCATTGATTTACACTCTTTATTATCCAGTCCGTTTGCCCCGAAATTACCTGCATTGTTACAAGCTCTCTTCTCTTCTTCATCTCAAAAGCTATCCTTATCCTTACAGCATGTATTCCCTTTTTGTAGTCCACTCAGTAGGATTTATATGGTCGATGAATGAAGGGCACTTGTCCATACAAGCACAATGCCACGTGCAGGATATGTTTTTATTCTGCCATCAATATAAAAATGAATGCCTTACTGAAGACTTGATCTATGCCCCAAAACGGTAATTCTTACAGACTTCAGTTGGGTAGAGAACCGAAAATAGTTGCAGTAGACTAGAAATTCCAGAATGATCTGTGAAAATTTCATGTTACTAGAGCTTACCATTGGTGAGTTTTTAAGCAAGTCTGACAAACACAAATCTTTTTATATACAAACCTTCTCAACATTCCTTATCCCATGAGCTTAGTCATTACTTGAGACTTATAATGTGCTTGCAATTAGCAATTAGGTTTGTCATAAAATATTCTTATCAGGTCACAAGAAGATAAACTGACGAGACAGAACCAGGTTGCCATGGACAACTTGACAGCTGACCATCTGAGAGAGCAGCAACATACCCTGGCCCAGTTCAACTTGGCCCAGGAGATGCTGAAGGATAAAATATCTGTTCTACAGATAGAGTAAGTCTGCATGTGGTCATGTCTCATCTCGGTTCTACAGATAGAGGAAATCTTCATGTGGTCATGTCTCATCTCTGCTCTACAGATAGAGGAAGTCTTCATGTGGTCATGTCTCATCTCTGTTCTACAGATAGAGGAAGTCTTCATGTGGTCATGTCTCATCTCGGTTCTATAGATAGAGTAAGTCTTCATGTGGTCATGTCTCATCTCGGTTCTATAGATAGAGTAAGTCTTCATGTGGTCATGTCTCATCTCGGTTCTACAGATAGAGGAAGTCTTCATGTGGTCATGTCTCATCTCTGTTCTATAGATAGAGTAAGTCTTCATGTGGTCATGTCTCATCTCTGCTCTACAGATAGAGGAAGTCTTCATGTGGTCATGTCTCATCTCTGCTCTACAGATAGAGGAAGTCTTCATGTGGTCATGTCTCATCTCGGTTCTACAGATAGAGGAAGTCTTCATGTGGTCATGTCTCATCTCTGTTCTACAGATAGAGGAAGTCTTCATGTGGTCATGTCTCATCTCTGCTCTACAGATAGAGGAAGTCTTCATGTGGTCATGTCTCATCTCGGTTCTACAGATAGAGGAAGTCTTCATGTGGTCATGTCTCATCTCTGTTCTACAGATAGAGTAAGTCTTCATGTGGTCATGTCTCATCTCTGTTCTACAGATAGAGTAAGTCTTCATGTGGTCATGTCTCATCTCTGCTCTATAGATAGAGTAAGTCTTCATGTGGTCATGTCTCATCTCTGTTCTATAGATAGAGTAAGTCTTCATGTGGTCATGTCTCATCTCTGCTCTATAGATAGAGTAAGTCTTCATGTGGTCATGTCTCATCTCGGTTCTACAGATAGAGTAAGTCTTCATGTGGTCATGTCTCATCTCTGCTCTATAGATAGAGTAAGTCTTCATGTGGTCATGTCTCATCTCTGTTCTATAGATAGAGTAAGTCTTCATGTGGTCATGTCTCATCTCTGCTCTATAGATAGAGGAAGTCTTCATGTGGTCATGTCTCATCTCTGCTCTATAGATAGAGTAAGTCTTCATGTGGTCATGTCTCATCTCTGCTCTATAGATAGAGTAAGTCTTCATGTGGTCATGTCTCATCTCTGTTCTATAGATAGAGTAAGTCTTCATGTGGTCATGTCTCATCTCTGCTCTATAGATAGAGGAAGTCTTCATGTGGTCATGTCTCATCTCTGCTCTATAGATAGAGTAAGTCTTCATGTGGTCATGTCTCATCTCTGCTCTATAGATAGAGTAAGTCTTCATGTGGTCATGTCTCATCTCTGTTCTACAGATAGAGGAAGTCTTCATGTGGTCATGTCTCATCTCTGCTCTATAGATAGAGTAAGTCTTCATGTGGTCATGTCTCATCTCTGTTCTACAGATAGAGTAAGTCTTCATGTGGTCATGTCTCATCTCTGCTCTATAGATAGAGTAAGTCTTCATGTGGTCATGTCTCATCTCTGCTCTATAGATAGAGTAAGTCTTCATGTGGTCATGTCTCATCTCTGTTCTACAGATAGAGTAAGTCTTCATGTGGTCATGTCTCATCTCTGTTCTACAGATAGAGGAAGTCTTCATGTGGTCATGTCTCATCTCTGTTCTACAGATAGAGGAAGTCTTCATGTGGTCATGTCTCATCTCTGTTCTACAGATAGAGGAAGTCTTCATGTGGTCATGTCTCATCTCTGTTCTACAGATAGAGGAAGTCTTCATGTGGTCATGTCTCATCTCTGCTCTACAGATAGAGGAAGTCTTCATGTGGTCATGTCTCATCTCTGCTCTACAGATAGAGGAAGTCTTCATGTGGTCATGTCTCATCTCTGCTCTACAGATAGAGGAAGTCTTCATGTGGTCATGTCTCATCTCTGTTCTACAGATAGAGGAAGTCTTCATGTGGTCATGTCTCATCTCGGTTCTACAGATAGAGGAAGTCTTCATGTGGTCATGTCTCATCTCTGTTCTACAGATAGAGGAAGTCTTCATGTGGTCATGTCTCATCTCTGCTCTACAGATAGAGGAAGTCTTCATGTGGTCATGTCTTATCTCTGCTCTACAGATAGAGGAAGTCTTCATATGCTCACGTCTCATCTCTGTTCTATAGATAGAGGAAGTCTTCATATGCTCACGTCTCATCTCTGCTCTACAGATAGAGTAAGTCTTCATGTGGTCATGTCTTATCTCTGCTCTACGGATAGAGGAAGTCTTCATCTGGTCATGTCTCATCTCTGCTCTACGGATAAAGTCTTCCAATGGGCATGCTTTTGTTGACTTGTTATTCTACTATTGTAGACTTGTTATTCTACTTTAAAAAAATTTATTTGTTTACTTATTGTTGACTTGTTATTCTACTGTTTTTGATTGATTTGTTCTACTATTGTGCACTTGCTATTCTACTGTTTTGGATTGATTTGTTCTACTATTGTTCACTTGTTATTCTACTGTTTTTGATTATTTGTTCTACTGTTGTTGACTTGTTATCCTAGTTTTTGATTTATTAATATCATTCGCTACTGGTAAGTACACAAGCAATTTCAGAGCGGAGGCAGAGGCACTGAGGGCGGCAGTGGAAGAAATGGTGACACACAATGAAAATGAAAGCCATATAGTCCTGCTTACAGATGCTCTCGCCGTAGTCACAGCGCTAAAAAGCCAGAAAAACACTGAGCTTAATGACTTAAGAGCAGCACTCTGCAAACTGTGCCAGCAGTCCGCACCAAAAAGGGTAGTGGTACAGTGGGTTCCATCACACTGCAACATCCAAGGCAACGAGGAGGCAGACAGACTGGCAAAAGAAGGTGCAAGACTACCACAAACAGATACCAGTATGACGTACGAAGAGTCAAAACGGCTTATCAAAGCCAGATACATGACCAAATGGGAAACCGAACATACTGGTTACACCAAAAACGATGCCTATTACCAGTTGAACCGAAGAGAGCAGGTCGTTGTCTTCAGACTTCGCACTGGCCACAATAGACTGAGGTACCACCTATTCAACAAATTGAAGATAGGTGGTACCGACGAATGTCCGTTCGGTACTGGTAAAATGACCGCTGAACATCTGCTGCAGAACTGCCCGACATACGAGGATCAGAGAGAGCAGATGTGGCCATCACCAGTGGAACTGCAAGAAAAGCTCTATGGCAGTGGCGACAGCCTCAGGATGACCGCCGCTTTTTTCGAAAAAATAATGGTTACTGTCTGACTGCGTACGAAGAAGAAGAAGAAGAAGATTTATTAATTTTACAATTGTTAACCTGTTATTCTACTGTTTTTGATGTATTTATTCTACTATTGTTGACTTATTTTTCTACTACTGTTGACTTGTTATTCTACTTTTGTTGACTTGTTATTCTACTATTATAGACTTTTATTCTACTATTGTTGACTTGTTATTCTGGTGTTGATGACTTGTTATTCTACTATTGTTGTTTTGTTGTTCTTATATTGTTGACTTGTTATTCTACTATTGTTGAATATTATTCTTCTATTTTTTGACTTGTTCTTCTACTATTTTTGACTTGTTATTCAACTACTGTTGACTTGTTCTTCTATTGTTGATGTTAGTGAAAGTAATCAGGGACAGGTGAGACACTGATCAAGACCCCCATCTCATGTCCTCGTTTGTGCTCCTGGATACAGACTGTTTTACAGCAGTCTGACAACTAGGTGGGGCTCGTCATTGTAATCCACATAGTGGTAAGCCTACTGAGGATCCTCACATTGCACTACAATCAAGAGGACCTTTATCCAGCTACTCCATTATGCTCTAGTATGTAAGAGGAACAACTGTAACCCACTACTGAAGAAACATTATCATGAGTTACCTCAGCTTAGCATGAGTAGCTTCAAACAGCTACAACAAATACTGTTATTGTCTTGTAAGGTCATTTCTATTAAATGCCAAACATGCTGTGCCTCAGAACTCAATCTGTTTTGTTCTCTCTCTTGCACATGTTTAGACTGGACGAAGCCCTTGAACGTTACGCTCGTAGAGAATCACGCCCTGATGATCTAGAGCTCATTGACATGCTGAGATATGAGGTCTCTGAACGGGAAACCAGAATCAAGGATCTTATTGTGAGCCATTTATCTGTGCAGATGTAATATTTATTTAAAAGATTTTTAATTAGCTGACTAGATTTCTACCACGATTCATCTCTTTACCTTGATGTAGTAGTATGGAATCCAGAGTATTCGGACAACCACAAGAGCTGTGCTGGTAGAATTTGTACTGTTTGAACTTTCTGCTAGCTTCTTCTTCTTCATGTTCGTCTTCGTCTTTGTTTGTTCTCAAACTTCCTCTACCAAGCCGTATATAGGGCTTTGCAAGTAGCAGGATGTAGCCTGAAGAACGGAATCCGCTGTGTCGTAGTTTACAGCTTGACTCACATCCGAGTTCAGCTGCCATTTTTGAGAACTGGATTAGCTTTCCCCCTTAGATCACTTCTCCTTAGCCAGTCTGCCTTGTTGCATCCTGTTATTCACAATCGCCACGTAGAGGTGAAGAAGGGTCTTGGCAGCTATGGGTTGCTGGTCCTGACGATAGCAGTCAACTTTGGGTCGCTGACCACTGCAGCTCATGCACTGCTCACATTTTGGTCCCTCTTTCTGCCAGCAGACAGGTGCTTCTTTGGTAAAGTCCAGGTGTAATGAGGCACCTTGGCACTCCAGGTTCATGGGTTTAGTGTTATGAAAGCAGCAGTGAAGAAACAATCCTTTCTTTGGAATGGATATCAAAAGTATAGAAATGTATTCCTACAACACGAGGCATGATACCAGAGCTGGTCACTATGTGAAGTATGGCTGTAATCGAGTGACATGGAGTTTTTTGGTTGCCATATATAGACGCACTCAGGCGGTGTTTTATTGATGTATCGGTCCACCAGAGCATTTACAGGTGTGAGTAATAAAGGCTGCTTGATCCAGCAGTAGCCATACACTATATAGGTTAGGTTTCTATTTTACCTTCAATAGAAAATATATTTATGCCTTACTGAGGATTTGAACACATGTTCTCATGGTCAAAGATCGACATCCAAATTGTCCGACCAGTCGCTCCTCTACTCTCTGTGTAACAGTGATGAAAATAGGACCACTAAGTCGATGTGGGCACGCTATGATAGGTAACTGATAGTGCTATCTAACTTCACTAGGAAAGAATATAGAATGCTCTCCAACTCATAGATTGCACACCCTGCAGTTCACATTGGCCAAACATGAGATTTTTTCTGGATATGAATGAAAACTTTAGTAACAATACTGTAAGTTTCGTACAGGAAATCAGGAACGAATAACTTGTTTGCCATTTATCATAGGAAGAGGCTGAAGATGCAGCACAGTGAACAAGCTGACATCAGCCGGCAACTCACAGCTGGCTACTTGCACCAGGGTTAGCGAACCAGAACTGATCAAGACCCTATTTTTCTTCCAAGTGGTGGCCCTGGGAACAGACTACACTTGTGTAGTCTAGCTAAGAGAATAGGGATCCCAGTGGGAATGCAAATCATGTTTTCAAAATAGTCAGCTGAATGTATTGGGCTGAAAGGCACAGATATCGCAGCTTCGCTGTAAACTACAACACAGCGTTACAAGTCCTTTTCAGGACAAATGCCGAAGAAGAAAATCATAGAAAAAAAAAATCCTTCAATTTATCTTCTCTGTCTTTTTCTTCCATTCATTCTTGTTATTTGTCAATCAACTTAACCATCATTTTCATAAGTTATATCAAGATTTTGAACTCTTGATTTTGAATAATAAAATTAATACATTCTTTATGCTTTAGAAAAAATTTGTTGTATGGGATTTACTTATCCAGCATAAGGTTTATTTATCTATATTGGTTGACTAACTAATTTGGCTTCTGTTGTGTGCAGGATGAAAAAAGATTTTATCAACTAGAACTTGTGAATCGAGAAACCAACTTCAATAAAGTTTTCAATGCATCCCCAAATGTTGGCATTCTGAATCCATTCCAGAAGGTGAGCTTGACATGATATATGTTTTGTGTCTTCTTTGTTATCATCACTCACTATCATGTAACTACATCTACTTCATTCATAAACTGAGAGAATACAGATCTGTCTGTTTCAGACTGTATTTTTGGATATTTACATTATGATATGTTAATGAGAAGCCTTCAGAACTACAATGCAGGGTATAAGTGTAAATAGGGAAGTGGATGCACCATCAGGCCACCACATGTTGATGGACACACTGCAGGTCAAACTCAAGGAACATCCAGAAAAAGAGATAAAAAGAATGAGGTATAATGTGCATCTCTTACAAGGTAAATAAATGAAGACAAAATATTGTCTGAAACTTAATAACAGATACGAAGTAATACAAGAGCAATATAAGAACGATGGGCTGGACATTAACAGTAAGCCAGAGAGATGAATAATAAAACTTGTGTAGAGTCAATAAGATTTTTTAAAATACAACATAAAGAATGGACTACAACAGAGAAATTGCAAAAGATTTAGAAGAGAAGAAGGAATGAAACCGTACTTAACAAATGTAGAACTAACGCTCCAACAGCAAAAAGCCAAGAAAGACTACACTCTGACAGATAAAGAGCTCAAGAAGTATGTAAAGCATAACAAGAACAAATATTTTGACACAGTGGCAAAGGAAGTGGAGAAAGCAGCTGAAGAAAGGAATATGAAAAATGTATATGCAGTAACCAAAAAATTAACAAATAGTTTCGGCAAAATACTGATATCAATGAAATAGCAAAAAAGAAAAGGTGGGTTGAATACATCAAAGAGAGCATCAACAGAAACACCTCTAAAAATACCTACTATCCTACCAGCAGAGGGAACACTAGATTTGAACCACCTAGTAAAACTGAAATTTTAAGGGCCAAATTAAAGTTTAAGAGAGGTAAAGCAGCAGTTCCAACTGAGTGGCAGCAGAAGTCATTCTAGCAGATAGAGAATGTCATTCCTCCATTTTCAAGATTGTCTGAATTTTCCATTCCAAGTTGTCTTTTATTTATGAATGTGTTGCCTGGCAGAAGTTTAGAAATGTTTCATTTCATTTCAAGAAGAGTTTCTTTGGAGATTGTGGATTCTTTACAAAAATGTATGGTATATTCAAACTAGAATTATATTGTTCGACACTTTTTAAACTTCATGTGCCTTCAGTAAACCATAGATATTACAAAAATGACATTTCCTAATTAAATTAAACTTTAGAACATCTTCCCATGTGAATTATCTGTTTTTATTTATATAAGTAACTGGCGAGTACAAATAATGCCAAATTTGTTAAAATGACAAAATATTATACAACTGTGATTTCTCTCACACAGACGTTCATCCATACATGAAGATAAATAGATAATTAAATTGTGTTGAGCTTGAGTTTTACATAAGAAAAAAAGTTCAAAACTAGCAGATGAATGAGTCACATTCTTTTATATTGTTTGGTGTATATGATTTTCACATGCTTTAAAAATAGTTGTCTTCCTGATCGTCATCGCGATATTGTTTACCATGATATGAACAGTAAATCCATATTGTGATAGTCACACACCAGGACCGAAAACCGCAACAGTGAATGAGCTGACAGCAGCTACTAACTTATAGCTCGCTGCTTGCATCAAGGTGAGCAAATAAGAGTTGACCACAACCCTACTCCATCTCCGAGCTGTGGCTCAGAAAACAGACTGCACCCACACAGCTTGGATGAGAGAATAGAGATTGAAGAAGAAAGGCAAACTTGGCCCCAAAAATGGCGTTCTGAAACTGGGTGTGTCAAGCCGAAAGGTGCCGATATGGCAGCCTCACTGTAAATTATAAAACAACATAATAAACATCTTATTCTGGATAAACAAAGAAGTTGTTGTTGTTTGCGAATACCCACAATGAGTAGGTTACTCTTTTGTGCGCCCTAAGTCGGACGTTAGGTGGCGGGTTGTCATAACTTTCCTCATATCTCGAGCGTCCTGATGAAGGTGGACCGGGGTCCACCAGGCGGTTGTGTTATGTTTGACTTCATCTGCGTGTTGCTCACTACTACGTGGATCACGATGAACCTCATCTTGTTAGCGGGATATCTTAGCCTCGACTACAGCCTGTTTCCAGGATGACCAACGAGGAGGTCAGGTGAGGGTCTTCTCCTGACCCTGGCTAACATTGTCTGATCAGTGTGTTTTGCCTGACCAGACGTTAGCCTCATCGTCCCAAACAAAGAAGTAGAAGAAGATGAAAAAGAATAGAAGAAGAAGAGGAAGATAATCACACTGTAATAATTAATACGGTTTTTTAAATTTCAGCCTAAAAAAAAGGGAGAGAAGCCAGCAAAGCTTCCGGCAGGCCCAAGCTTAACCATGGGTAGCGGATCAAGCAGTAATCATCAAAGGCTGGATCCCCTACCAGGATCACCGCTGCATGATGGGATACTAAACCCCACAAAACCACTCCCACAACCTGGTTTTCCTAAGAAGTTAGTTAAATAGTTTGTGATATGATCTCCTTACATTATCTAAAGAATATGAGTTAAATATTGTTTTTTTCTAAAATCCAGGAGAAATGAGTTAGTATAACTTTTTAGTCTCGTATCATGTTGTATCTTGGCATTTTTAGCTAAGATCAATAGTAGAGCTGTAACAGGACTACACTTTTGGCTCTGATCAAAATCACACAAATCATACTCATCAAAAACAGGGTTAACTAAAAAAATGTATTTTGTAAAAACATAATCCACTTCTTGACCATGTGGTTAAGATGGAAGAACAGTTAGAATATTATTTTCATGGGCTACTTAAAAAAACTAATGTAACTGACTACTGCATTTTTGATAAAATTCAGATAAAATGGTATCTTGATCCCTTTTCTGCCATTTTGGCACAGATCAAAGTGTTGTTGTTATCCCATAGCTGGAGCAAGCCTGCTCTTGGCAGCCAAATGCCATTCTTATATAGATACAGGTCTTCTTCAGTTGTTTCACTGCTCCGTACAGTGTGTTGGCAATTGTCCGCAGTGCTTGTAAGAATCGTTTCCTCATGTCCACAAGCTCCTTGCACTCAGTGAGTAGGTGTCTAATTGTTTCATGAGGGTGAGAACAATGTTCGCACAAGGGCAGGTGCTGGGGATTGATGTGGTTCAAGTGGCTATTGATTCTCGTGAGTTTTGTTCGGAACTGACAGGTGAGACTTTGATCCCTTCTGTGTAGTTTATTTATGTCATCATTACTTTCTGGCTCCGACATTTCGCTACATACACTGCGACCCATTGTTCCCGTCGCATACATGTTCATCCTGATTTCCTTGGTATTATTTTTAATAATTCATTTTACTGCGTGGTTACTGCACGACCTATCCAATTGTTGTTTGGAGGCTTCAGTTTTTGCTGAGATCTAATAAAACAAACAAACAAACCAGAAAAAGGGGAACAAAATATTGTATCTTGAGCATTCTTTCAGATTTAGGGGGCGATTATTGCACATTGAGAAAGCTTGTAGTCTGTGTAAAAGGTGTGATGTGCAACGCCAAGTTGGAGTATCTTCTACCCTAGATGAGTCACCTCCTCCTAAATGCTATATGTGGCAATGGGTCTATTCTCATTTTTGACACACACAAAGCTCTCCAAAACCAAATATCTGAAGATGATATTCTGATTGTGTCCATGCTGCAAACCACATATGACATTTGTTATTTGAATGTCGTGTCATAATCTTATGGAGATGTCATCATCTTCTATTTCCCAAACTGTCAAATTACAATTCATGGGGACGGCATCGGCTATTGGTTAAGTGGCACAGCTCACAAGCCGAAGGTTCTGCTGAGTTCGATCCCCATCACAGCACCGGCCGTTACCCCGGGGAAGCAAACCCTAAGAAAATGCAGGAGGAAGCAGACCCTTACATAAAACGCATGCCAAACTCGGATGCACTGGGCCGACAGGCGCAAAAGAAAAACAAAGTGCAGCGCACACTGCCTTGGGGAATAGAGAAATAAGGTGACCGCAAAAAAACACCCAAAAAAACAATTACTGTTTGAACACACCATCTCACGAAGCTGGACAACATGAGCATCATCAGATGTCAGATGATATCAAGGATCATGCCAAAAATGAGATGTCATTTGTTAACTGTCGACCATCCTTAATTATCTTAAAGCATGCATAACAGAGCAAACTTGTCATGCACATATTCTTGTTTCAACATTTTATGAGTCTCAGTGAATGTCTTCCAGAGCATGAAGCAAAAATTGATGTTGATTGACTACTCATGATATCTCAAGAAACGTAAAACATAATCTGTACTGGCATAAACAATTGCAACAGAAAAAACACTTGAAACAGTGAGTTTTTTAAAGAAATAATCACTAGGCAGCATCACTGACCAGAAATTGGTGTAACATTGTGTTGGCACTCAATTTTAAAGTTCTGAAACTTTTTGAACAGATTCCACACAAAGTGTCTTTATTTCCTTCCATTCTGCCCAGTTATAAACAAAGGAGTTTGTTTTCTTCCCCAAATTAAAAAGTTCTGCAACGTTTTGAACAGATGCATCATCAAAAATGTCTTTTTTTTTCTTTCTTGTATAATGCTTTCAGTTTTACATTATGGAGGTGATGCGTTTACCTGTACAAATTTACTTCAGAAAACTGTCATTTGATAATACTGGAACACTATAATTGATACTTCTGAAGCTTGCTAATTTTTACTATTGATATTTCTTAATTTATACTTCTGAAACTTGTACATTTATAATGCTGAAATTTCCTAGATGATACTGCTAAATCTTGAGATTTTATACTGATTACATGTGTTAATTACCTCTACACCTCATGGTAGAAGTTGAGCGGCTAAGTAAGTAAAGTACATACTGCTGAAACTTATACATTTATAATACTGAAATTTCTTAGCTGATGCTGCACAATTTTGACAATTTATACTGATTAATTTATACTGCTGAAGTTTATACATTAATTTTTGAACCACTGAAATATCTCAATTGATACCGCTGAAACTTCTCTATTGATACTGCTGACATTTTGTTATTCAATACTACTGAAAGGTCTTAGCTTATAATGCTGAAACATATTTGTTGAAACTGCTTAATCTTGTCAATTGATACTGGGGAGATGTTTGTGAAGTATTTTTTTGACAGCCAAAAAATCTGTTGGTGACTTGCCAGGTGAGATTGATCTCAGTATATGTTGGTTGGTAGTCCCTAGAATATACGATCGCCTATTTTTTGGGACTGGTGGGGGTGCTAGCATAAATTAGAGCATGGTAGACCTGCAGCCTGTCAGGTGCCATCTATGCCGCTTTGTTAACAACATAACTAAGACCTGATGTTATAGCTACACAGTCCCTTTTGCGACATATTCTCTGTGGGACGAGAATCCCTAGAATAATTTGAGCAGATTTTTAACTTGAATTTTGCCTGAGCAGAGGCTGTTAAGCCTACTCTTTTTAATTTTCAACTGCCAAAGAATTTTTAACATGCTCACTACTGCACATGGGTGTCTGATCTCACTACTCAGAGATCAGGGGAAAGTTTTACCAGATGATTCACATACAAAAATCCCAGTCTTCTCCAGGGGGGTATGAACCCGTAACCTCTAGTACCCAAGGTGAACACCTTACCTCAAGACCACTGGTCTTAAATTGGAGTATAAATGCTGCCAAAGACGGATCTGGTAGACCGAAAGATGCAAATGTCGCAGTCAAGCTGTAAACTTAGCGACACAACGCATTCCGTTCTCCGGACTACATCCTGCTACTTGCATAGCCCTGTTCAGAGCTTCATAGTGGGAGATTGAGAACAATCACAGAAGAAGTAGTAAAAATGTAGATTACAATTGTCTTGTAAGATTTTTTTGTAATTTTCGTCAGTTTACAACTGTACATTTGTCTTATAAGATTCTTTATTTATGCTGCTGAAACTTCTCAGTTTATACAGTGAAACTTATCAATTGAAACTATTGCAAATTATTCATTTATAATGGTGAATCCTCCAATATTTACTGCTAAAATGTGTCCGTCCTGAAGTATTATTCTAATTTCTTGTCATATTAAGCCCATTTAATGCTGTTATAATTGCAAAGTTTGTGATAAGAGAGCATAATTTTTATGTGCAAGATTTTTTATTAAACTGATTCTGTTTTCTAATGGAAGTGTTGAGTAGATACATTGGAGCATCATCTTACTATCCACTCAGTTCTATGAGGAGGTTCTAGTAAATATAAGGATTTGTCTGGATAACCCGAAAACAAAATTAAAGTAAAGTAACTATTCTAAAGTGAACAGTATATGTCTGACACCTGGTGTTGGAATGAGAAAATATCTGCTGTTTTCCTGCGCTTTGTTTTTCAAAATGACATCATATCAGTTGACTCCAGTGCTTGAACAGCGTGTTGTAATGACATTTCTTGGAAAAGATTATTCAAAACCTGCTGAAATTCATTGTCGACTGCCATGTGTATTTAGAGAACAGACTGTACCACATTCATTAGTGTTTGGATGGTGTAAACGCTTTTGTAATATGCATCTTGATTTTAGAGACGTTTAAATGGGAAAATGTTTGTGTCTTAAATATATAGAAAAACAGTACTTCCTGTTAGATGGCCAACTGCAAACACAGATCTGGGATAGAGTATATGACAACAGTCAATACAATAGGAGATTTAAGTAGAGAAAGTGAAAGTGTATAGGGCACACATACAAAAATAAACATAACAACAAGACATGCACTGGATTAGAACCCACATGGTAAAAAGGTAGCGTGTAGGCCACAGTTCACATGGTAAAGAACCATACAAAAAGGAAATAAGAACACCTGCAGTCCCATGGTTGGAGCTCAAGAGGACTGTTTAAAATAGGAATCAACGTAGAAAAATATATGTACTGCCCAATGTCCCATGGAGAAATGAATGGATTAAGTCAACTAAGTTAATATCAAACTAAAGATGACTTTTCATAATTTTTTTTTTTCCCCTTGTTTCCAAAGTTGGAGTGTGTTGTACTGTGTTTTTTTCCCTTGTTTCCTAAGTTGGAGTGTGTTGTACTGTGTTTTTGCACCTTATTCGACTCAGTGCTTCTACATTCAACACGTATTTTGTAATGGGTCATGTCCCATAGTGGAACAACCTATCCAGTTCATCAAACAGACCATTAGCAAGTTTGGTTTGTGGGCTGTGTCACTAACCAACTAGCTATGGCCTCATTCTCCGACTCTCATTTTCGGTTAGAGAGCTCATTAATCCCTAACTAATTTATTGTTATAATTTATGTCATTTATGAGACCTAGTGCCATTTAAAAAAATAATCAAACAGTCAATTATATTTTGGTATCATATCTTCTTCATCATTCATTTGAGATAAACTTTGTTTTGTTATGTAGTAGTTTTCAGCCAGGCTGCAATATCTGTCCCTTTCAGTCCGGCACACCGAATTCAGCTAGCTTTTTTTGGTATTGGATTCAACTTTCCATTGCGATCCCTAGTTCCTTAACCAGACCACACCAGTGCAACCTGTTTCCAGAGCCGTCACTTTGAGGCTGAAAAGAGTCATGGTCATTTATGGGTCACTGACCCTGACTCAGACAGCGGGCTATGGGTACTGTCAGCTTATTCAGTGTGTTGCATCTTCAACCCCTTGATTGATTTAGTGTTACAATATGCAACATTGATTTCACTATGGCAAACCCATAGATACTCTTCCTCTTTCATCAAATAGCATAGAGAATTATTGCTGATTTGTCATGTAGTTTGCTGATTGTACACACTCCTTCATTGTCTAACATGTCCCTCCTTATTGGACTAGATTTTATTCTTAACTACTGTGGTCTGTGGATTGATAATCATTGGTTGCAATGTCACCATCTAACAGTATGGATATCAGAATGTTCCATTATATCAACTTTATCCATATTTAATGTCCAAACTTTGATTTTCGTGTGTGAAGTTTGAATCACATTATTGTGAGAGTTCAAATTAATTGTGCGGATTGGATTCATATAATAATAATAAGTATCTAGTTGCATTTTTGGAGTGTTTGCAGTTTACTATAAGCATGAATATTAATGTAATCGTTTTGTGCATGGCTGTCATCTTGTATTGATTGACAATATTTTATCAGTTTTTGTTAGTGTGTAATTTTCATAAATTTTACAGCCTTGCAGTTGTCTTGTATTTTTTTGTAGTCTTTTCCAATGTAAGAGTGTACAATTGTTTTGTAAGGTTTCTTTGTCATTTTTGATAGCCTGAGACTGTACAACTGTCTTGAAAGTTTTTTTTTATCATTTATAACAGTGAAAGTCTGTACAACTGTCGCCTAAGGTTTTTTTGTCATTTAGTTTAGTTTAGTTTAGTTGAAGAATCAACATCATTGTACAAGTCCTTTGTTCTTCTCCATATTTTTGGAGAATCTCAGCACAATGCATGAACTCCGTAGCACCGGCGAGGATCCCGTAATAGATTGGGTAGATTTTGTACATAGTTTTGAATTTTTTGGGCCGTGACTGTTAAGCCTACTTTCCTATATTTCCAACTGCCAAAGGATTTTTAACGTGCGAGACACTGCACACAGGCGTCTGATCTCTGATCCGGGAAAATACCAGAAAGTTCATGTGAAAAAACCTCCAGCACCTGAGGCCGATGTCTTACCTTGAGACCACTCAGTTTTGTCATTTATGACAGTGAAAATTTGTACAAGTGAGATGAGGGATGAAAATAATAGGCACACTGTCACCTCTCAAGCATGTCATAAAAGGGGACTAAAGAGGGTTGTGTCTGGGACTGGCAACCTCACATAAATTATAGTCAGCCACTGCATAAGCTTGAATACAGATTTCCTGTAAAGGAGCTAGCTGCAGTTAGAACATATGCCTCACCTTTGTGCAAAAAGGTTAAATGATTGCACATTGCTTTGAACAAGAAACTTTAAAATGGAAGAACTACAGTATGGGCTTTGCTTCACATGGGAGCAAAAATGTAGATTTAAATTATCTTATAAATTTGTGCGTAATTTTTGTCAGTTTACAACTGTACAATTGTCTTATAAGATTGTTGTAATGTTTTTAGACGTTTTCTCCAGTGGATGACTGTACAATTACCTAGTATGCACAAAATGAAATAAAAACAACATTCATACAAGACAAACAGGTAAAACAGGTGAAAAATTGCACGTACCTAGGTAACATAATCTCATCAGATCAACACCAAAATCCAAAACAGATATAATAATCATTGGGCAAATGTCTCCAATATTACTTTGTAAGCAAGTGACAATGGATACAAAAAAGAACCCTATTCAAAATGATATTCCTACCCAGATTGTGCTAGCGGTACCAGAATTGAACATTAACAAACAAAGTTAAAAGAAAATTCTTAACGCCTAACAACAGAGATGAAATGTATTTGCAGAATGCTTGAAGTAACAAGAATGGATAGAATCAAAACCAAAAAAAATTAGGAGACAAGTAGGAACAACACCATTGCTAAACTTTATCAAGAGACAGCAAACTAAATGGTTCGACCACGTGACACAACAAAAACCCGATAGCATCCCTCAATGCAATGCTACACAGATACAATGGATACAAAGCCAAGGGCTGTCATCACAAAAGATAGCTGAAATAAGAGTAGCCGTGAAGCTCCCTATGAACGAAGCACATACTAGGGCCTGGTCATGAAACCTCTTGACAGCCTAATGCCTCCCGAACAAAAGCAAAACTACTGTAACTTTCCAATCATTTCATAAATGGCAACTACCGAGGGTTAGAAACCTCATCATGTAGAACCATTGATACCATAACTACAAATTTACAGACTTCCTGTAAAGGTGCCATCTATAGTGGTGGTGTATGCTTCACTTGGAGCAAAGTGCTCAATCAATCAATCAATCAATCAATCAATACTATTCAAGTCTGAAGCCTTGCAGCTGTTCTTGTGTTTTTTTGTCACATTTGCTGGTGTCTAGTTGTCTTGTAAGATTTGTAGTCAAATTTGCACAAGCAACTGTCCTGTAAATTGTTTGCTGTCATGTTTTCCCATACAACTTTCATGTAAACTGTTCACTGTCATGTTTTCCCATACAACTTTCCTGTAAACTGTTTGCCAAATTTTTGTCCAAATATCTATCATGTAAACTGTTTGCAGTCATTGTTGCCAAAACAAATGTTCTGTAAATTGTTTATATTAGTTATGCACATATAATTGACCTGCAAACTGTTTGCTGTCATGTTTTCCCAAAGAACTTTCCTGTAAACTGTTTACCATAATTTTTACCCAAATAGCTGTCCTATAAACTGTTTGCCATTTTTTACAGTTGTCCTGTAAACTCTTTGCTGTCATTGCTTCCAAAATAACTGTCCTGTAAACTCTTAGCTGTCATTCTTTCCCAAATAACTGTCCTGTAAACTTTTTGCTGTCATTTTTTCCCAAATAACTGTCCTGTAAACTGTGTTCTGTCATTGTTACCAATGTAAGTAAGTACAACTGTCTTTTCATGCGTGTTCAAGCAATCTATAAATAAAAGTACACTTACAATTTTTTCTGGTTTGTGTTTTCGTTTTTATTGCCACCTTCACATCTCTCACTCACCTTCACATCTCTCACTCACCTTCACATCCCTCACTCACTTTCACATCCCTCACTCACCTTGAAATCCCTCACTCACCTTGACATCCCTCACTCACCTTGACATCCCTCACTCACCTTACATCTCTCACTCACCTTCACATCCATCACTCACCTTCACATCTCTCACCCATCTTCACATCCCTCACTCACCTTCACATCTCTCACTCACCTTCACATCCCTCACTCACCTTCACATCTCTAACTCACCTTCACATCCCTCACTCACCTTCACATCCCTCACTCACCTTCACATCTCTCACTCACCTTCACATCCCTCACTCACCTTCACATCTCTCACTCACCTTCACATCCCTCACTCACCTTCACATCTCTCACTCACCTTCACATCTCTCACTCACTTTCATATCCCTCACTCACCTTCACATCTCTCACTCACCTTCACATCCCTCACTCACCTTCACATCTCTCACTCACCTTCACATCCCTCACTCACCTTCACATCTCTAACTCACCTTCACATCCCTCACTCACCTTCACATCCCTCACTCACCTTCACATCTCTCACTCACCTTCACATCCCTCACTCACCTTCACATCTCTCACTCACCTTCACATCCCTCACTCACCTTCACATCTCTCACTCACCTTCACATCTCTCACTCACTTTCATATCCCTCACTCACCTTCACATCTCTCACTCACCTTGACATCCCTCACTCACCTTCACATTCCTCACTCACCTTCTCAACCCTAACACACCTTTCTCAACCCTCACATTCCTCACTCACCTTCTCAACCCTAACACACCTTTCTCAACCCTCACATTCCTCACTCACCTTCACATTCCTCACTCACCTTCTCAACCCTAACACACCTTTCTCAACCCTCACATCCCTTACTCACCTTCTCAACCCTAACACACCTTTCTCAACCCTCACATCCCTTACTCACCTTCTCAACCCTAACACACCTTTCTCAACCCTCACATCCCTTACTCCACTTCTCAACCCTATCTCACCTTCACATCATACATTACTGAACTGTAAACTTCTTACTATAGTATGTGAAGTCCTGCCGCAGAACAACCCGGCATGACATAGAACTACCACTAGAGACGCATACATTGCCGAGGAATACCTCATCTTTGAAGCTTGGAGATAACGTTGGGCCAAAACAATGGAAACCCACATGTCCAACCGTGACCTAAATGTTGCAAATACGGATGGGGATTCTGTGCTTGAATCTGACTATAGTCATATTCGAATTAACCAGAGTGGTATCTTCTACTTCTTCTTCTTCGTTCGTTCTCAATCTCCCACCACCAAACCCTGAAAGGGTAAGTAGCATAATGTAGTCCAGAGAACGGAATGCGTTATGTTGTAGTTTACAGCTTGGCTCCGATATTTGCACCTTTCGGTCCAACACATCCGACTTCAGCAAGCATTTTTTGAGTACCGGGTTAGCATTCCCTCTTCGATCCCTTCTTCTTAGCCAGTCTGCCCTGCTGCAGCCTGTTATCCAGGATCACCGCGTGGAGGTATAGAAGGGTCTTGGCAGCTATGGTTAGCTGGCCCTGACGCTAGCAGTCAGCTATGGGTCGCTGACCACTGCAACTCATGCATCTCGATCCAGAGTGGTATCTAATCCAGGTAAGATCAATCCTATAACCGGCCTCAACCCTAAAAATAAAAGAACGGTTGGACCGGAGGTTGAGCAGCGGCATGTCTGTTACAGTTAGCCATGGCAACGGTCTAACAATCCGCCATCGTAAAAATCGGCTGTTACAGAAACATATTTAACGGAACAAATCAACAGCGCGTAATTTGATTACTATGGCACCAACAAAAAATACTAGATGCCAAAAACATCTTCAATATCGGATACTGGAACGTCCGCACTATGTATCAAATTGGTAAAACATCCGAGGTTAGCAATGAAATGAGTAAATACAGCCTGGACATTTTAGGTCTGAGCGAGTGCAGATAGAGAGGCACGGACAAGAAATATCTCCCAAAATGAACATAAACACATTATCTACTCTGGCAGAGACGATCGTCACATAGAGGGAGTAGCTATCCTGATGACAGCCAGAACTAAAAAATCTCTCATCAGTTGGGAACCTATTAGCGAAAGACAATCAGCCAGATTCCAAACCAAATTTTGTAAACTCACGATCCTACAATGACACTCGCCAACTAATGCCGGCCTCGATGCTACCGAAGACCATTCCTACGGGCCTCCTTCCAGCGCAGTAAACAAGATCCCCAAACACGACACAGTGATAGTAATGGGCGACTTCAATGCCAAACTAGGTAAAAACAATGACGGAGTACAAAGACATTTAGGCACACATGGTTTAGGCGAGATGAATGAGACTGGTGAACGACTTAGAATTCTGTGAAATCTTGTTTTGTAGCAAATACCATCTTTCCAGATAAAGACATCCACAAAGTAACTTGGAATTCTCCTGATGGTAAAACATCAGATAGATCATTTCTTGATCCGCACAAAGTTCCGTTCATCAATTCCGGGTGTCACATCCTATCATGTGGCAGACATTGACAGTAACCACAATCTTTGCATAGCCAAATTAAAGATTCAACTGAAAAACACTTTACCAGCTGAAAAGCAAGAAGAAAATTGATGCACAGAAACTGCTATTAAAAGAAATTCGAACAGAATACAATGCCAAGATACATCCGCATATTGAGTCACTACCAACATTAACTGATAACACAACAATTGGCACGATTGATAACAAAAGCGCTGAAAAACAAACTAAAAATCTTTGAAAATAAATCATTAAGAAAATTGTTGACTATACGCTGGGTCCAGTTCAACTAATGACTCGATAAGAACAGAGACAAACCAGCTATATGTGTCCGTACATTATCCGGAAAAAACGATGGACATACATCGAACATGTCCTTAGAGTGAATAACAAGCGTCTTCCATTGCAAGCACTCGAATGAACACCAAGGGGTGTTCGGAAAAGCGGGAGACCCAAGGAAATACTTATAAGAACAATCATCCGAGAGGCCTAAACCATGGCTGTCTATAGTTCTAAACTATAGATGGCCCGGCTAAACTATGGGCCTCAGCACCATACAAGATCTAAAAACAGTGTCTTTACACCGTTCCAAGTCTGGAGATTATTTGTGTCTGACTTGTACGGCTTATTTGGCGCGCAAAGAACATACATATATAGAGATAGATAGACAGACAAGCAGGCAGACCGACAAGCAGACAGACAGGCAGGCAGACATACAAGCAGACAGACAGGCAGGCAGACAGTGAGACAGACAGGCAGGCAGACAGTGAGACAGACAGACATATAGAAGGATAGATAGGATAGATAGGAAAGATAGGATAGATAGATAGATAGATAGACAGGATAGATAGGAAATATATGAAAGATAGATAGATAGATAGATAGATAGATAGATAGATAGATAGATAGATAGATAGATAGATAGATATGATAGATAGAGATAGATAGGTTAGGTAGGTAGCTAGATAGATAGATAGATAGATAGATATATATATAGATAGATAGATAGATAGATAGATAGATAGATAGATAGATAGATAGATAGATAGATAGATAGATAGATATGATTGATAGATATATAGATAGCTAGATAGATAGAGATAGATAGATATATAGATAGATAGCTAGATAATTAGATAGATAGATAGATAGATAGATAGATAGATAGATAGATAGATAGATAGATAGATAGATAGATAGATAAACCACACTATGTCTGACTGCTGTTATCTTCATCGCTAGCGACGGATGGTCTGTTGAATGGAATGACATTCTTATGGATCTATTTCGTATATGGTAACATTTGAGTTTTGATCCTTGTAAGTTAGTCGAAACATTTCATCTCCATGGCTATGATTGTCCGCTCGAAGTCAATATTTAACAACCATGTTTTGCTAGCACAAAATATACCGGACATTTGAAAACGATTTGAACAATTTTAACTTGCTATATTTTATAAATAAATTGTCAAATTAAAATGTAATTTCCCACATATATAATGAAGCTGTCCGAGTTCAATCATCAATGGTTATCCCGAAATTACCTAACAAAGGTTAAAAGGTTTGGAAGGAATTACCTCATTGACATTTGTAGAGTAATACAAGACGCTCACATGTAACATTTGTGAGGTAACTATTTAATAATCATATCCACACTAAAAACATAAACACAATGGAATGCTTTTTATGACGTGTGTAAAGGGGGTGGGCGGGTGGGGGGGGGGTGTTCCTGTACACATCATTCTTTGCCAGGAAGTCCTCATTAGTCTTTCCGTCGATGTATGATTAATATCCTTTCGCGAACTCAAATCTCTGAGGCAAGAACGTAGCTATCTTTCGTGTAGATAGGTTATATCTCTGGGGTACTGCAAACTGCAGTACTGAATGGATCCCTAGAGGAAGGGGCTGGGATACCGGAAGCTGTTCACTTTTGTTGAATATTTGTAATTGGCGCACGAGTGGTAAGTTCCTGGGTTGAACAGAATAATAACGCTTCATCATTCTAAGTAAGTCGTTAAAAGGCGACATAAGAAGATTGTGGATGGGACTAGAAACATTGGCACTGTCACATAAATCGTTATGGATTCAGACTTCTTGTATCGAGGTCTTCTGTCGGAATCGATTTACGATTCTCTTGGATCGATAAATTGAATCAGTCAATCAAAGGTAAGCATTTTTGTTAGTGGTAGTTTCTGTAACCATTGATTTTACATGATGAGGTTGCCAGCCCCTTGTGTAACCCTCATTAGTCGTCTCTTACTGCTTGTATAGTATAGCCAATCAGCAGATCAGTTTTTAAAACGTTCGTCTCCCTGTGAATCTCAGGTCTCCAATATATTTTAAGCGCCAGATTCTCATGTTCTGGACCATCTGTGCCAGTTGTTTCCATGTTTTCCAAGTTTCCTTTTTGTTCGTCTCAACCTCTCTTTTTCAAATGTTTTGGTTCCAAAGCTGCCAAGACCCTTCTACACCTCCACGCGGTGATCCTGGATAACAGGCTGCAGCAAAGCAGACTGGCTAAGGAGAAGGGATCGAAGAGGGAATGCTAACCCGGTACTCAAAAAATGCTTGCTGAAGTCGGATGTGTTGGACCGAAAGGTGCAAATATCGTAATCAAGCTGTAAACTACGACACAACGCATTCCGTTCTCTGGACTACATTCTGCTATTTAAGCCCTTTCAGGGTTTGGTAGTGGGAGATTGAGAATGAACCAAGCCAAGCCAAATGTTTTGGTCAGCCTCTCCTTCTCCTGTTTTGAGTATTCCATATCAAAGGCTGTCTTGTAATGATATCCAAGTGTGTGTCATATTCATAGCCAGCCGTTTCTCCTCACGTCATGCTCCACTGATATATGTGTGGTTCTTTCCAACAATTCTACATTGGTCATCTTGTCATATTATTTCAATTCTCTATTACGCGCAGTAAATACAATAGAAGATACATACTTAGAGGCTTGTTAGATGTGATGTTACCGAAGATCAACAAAGTGAGCTGGACTGAGAGGAAATCAAACGAAACGGTGTTGGCGTGAGTGGGAGAGGCAAGAAAGTTTTACCAAAGATACAAAAACAACTACTGACTTGTCTGAGCACAACTTGCGTCATGAGGGCCCAGTGAAGAAAGTCTTAGAAGACAGAACACAGAGAAGGAGAGATAAGGCTGACCAAGAAATACCTTTGTGACACAAGCATGCGAAGACATGTCGGTGAAGACTTATGCTGAGCTGAAGACGATCACATATGACATGATGAAATAGACAGACATAATCCTGAGTTTGCAAATCAGTCCCAGGACTTGAATAATGATGATAATTATGTGCAGGCATGCATGGAAGTCTCTACATCTTTCGCTGTTATTGCTGGTAATTTTTTTCACAGCTATGCAGAAGAACGAAATTTACATTAGTTTTGAAGATTTTTTTATTTAATTTCTTTTCTTATCATAAGTTCTTCAGCGCAATGAAAGAACCTCTTGTCATTTGCATTCTTATTTTCATATTTTTTTTATCTTCATCTCCTAATTTGTCTATATTGCTACCAAGATATATAAGTGTACGAGTGTTGAGTCTAGTGTATAGTCCAGTTGTCCAAGAGAAAACGTCAACTGCTCTATCGGTACTTTATTTTTTGGCTATGCCTCCAGTCCAATCCTTGGTCGTTCAGAGACTGTCGAATGTTATCCGCTCAGAGAGGCCTGGGTCTCCTCGAGGTATGTATCTTTGGCTCTTGACTTCCGATGTATGTTGCGGCAGCCGGTCCCATCCCATTCTGCAGACATGCCCGAATCTTCGCAATTTACACTGTTCCACCCAGGTCTGCAGAATCTGGTATTCACAATCGTGACGTATTGTCTAGACATTTGGACCATCTTTCTTTTAAATACCTAATCTCTTAGGCCTGCAACTTACTACTCTGGGCCGTGGTCAGTGCCCACGACTCACATCCATTAGTCAGGACTAGCATATAGGTGGAGCGGTATACAACCATTCGTGTTTTCTTGCCAATTTTTTTATATTTATTTATTTAGTTGCCGAGGAAACCTCGGTTTATGGTAGTCTTATTTGTGCTGCTCTTGTGCCCTCCTGAAGTATACATAATATACACACTTCTTATTCTGTCTTATTATATCTTATTTTGACTTATATTGTTCTCCTCAATTATATATAAGGGACAGTCATTACAACAGCATCTTTATTAATAATATTTCTGTAAGAGTACGGAACAGACAATTTTATGGGTTTATGTTCGATACTCGTGCCTGGAAACACACTTTGTCCACCGGCCCACTTGCTTGTGGGTGCTCTCTAAACATTATATTTTGTTGTAACCTTCTACCAGTTTTTCACAGGCTCCATTATTTCTTTACCACCTGCTTTGGGACTCATCTACTGCACACTTTCCTATAACCGAAGTCATCATGGGCAATTTTGTGCGCAGTGCCACGACTCATGTTGAAATCTATGGCTATTTCATCAAAAGTGAACCACCTGTTTCACTATTTTTCGGGCAATGTGTTCCAAAAATTCATCACTCTCTGACTAAAACAATATTTCCTGGCATTTAATCTGACCATAGTGATTTAGGCTCTACATCTCGTCATGTCGGTCTCCCAAGAAACAGTCTGTGTTACAGCAAACTGGCCACCGAAATGTGGATCGATATTGTGATCCCTATAGCAGTGAACTTACTGAGGTGCTTTGCATTGCACTACGGCCAGGAAACTCCGGTCCACTTTGTAAAGTATGCATCAGGGTGTAAGAGAATCCACTGTTACCCGCTACTTTAGAAACGTCCTCAAGATTTAACTCAGTTCAGCAAGAGTAGTTTCAAACAACAACATGACTAGCAACCTCACCATGTAAAACTCTATGCTCCGGATGGAGATTAAGTGTACATAATATATTGAATATTTACTTAACTTAACGTCTTTAAACTGGTTTAGAAGACTCTGCAGAGTCTGTATACAACAAATTCCATTTACATTTCTCTGTTCTAAATGCTAATAGTTGTCCATCACAAGTGATGAAGACCACTCTCTTTGTTCAGCCGTGTGGACAGTCGTATCACTTGCTGTATCCGCTGAAATGGGTGACTTGCGCGATGATTCGGATTAAAGTGAGGAAGAAACTGCGCCTTTTGTCAACCTCACTCACAGAGCCTAAGCTACCTTTTGCCAGTGGCAAGACATTCATCGAGACGACTGGAGATAGCATAGGATGCAGATTTTGCCTCAGGGTTACCACCGAAGCCTTTCCGTAAACATGTAACCCGCAGGGTAGAAAGGTGGGAAGGCATCTAACGCAGTTTGTCGTGCCTTTTCGATAACCACAAGAGATCGTATGGACAACACTCAGCGTGTGAGTGACTCTGGCATCTCTCCCCAGCTGTATTCAGCTCATCATAGTAGCATCTAAAATTCCCACACGCCATATTCGTGAAGGGGAACCGGCAGAACTAACCCGTGAAATACGACACAGGTATTGGCGTAGCGCCATTCAGCCGGTGTCCAGACCAGGATAAACGGATGGAAGAAATCACAAAAAAAGAACGAAATAACAAGTCCAGACGGAAAACAACTCCACGTTTCCGTGAACACAAGGGTAAGTCGTCGACTAGTGTGAATTCCAGGCAAATCCATGGTCTGGCGGCATCCATAATGATCCAAAACATTAGAGAAATGTAGACTCGCAGCCAGTTATGGCGCCATCTTTGCTAATCTATTCTTAAATGCATTCATTGTTCCTGCCATCACTACTTCCTGTGACAATGCATTCCAAGCATTCATCACTCTCTGACTAAAAAAATATTTCCTAATATTTAATCTGGACTTTTCTTTAGTTAATTTGTAGCTATGCTCTGTTGTTCTTGTAGGTGATTATATTTTTAAAAGCGTATTATAGTCTAATGTGTCCGTTCCTTTGATTATCTTATAAACCTGTATTAAGTCACCTCGAATTCTTCTCATCTCTAGACACGTTAGAACGGGTTTTCTGAGTCTTTCCTCATAACTGTAATTCAGGAATCCCACTATCAGCTTTGTCGTTTATCTTTGTATCCTTTCCAGCATGTTTATGTCTCCTCTACGATAAGGCCTCCACACCTGTACACAGTACTCCAATCTAGGTCTAACTAACGCTTTATAGTTTGACAATCACTACCTTGCTCCTATGTTTAATATTTCTTTTTATCATACCTAACATCGCCTTTGCTTTTTTCACTGCTATCTGGACTTGCTCACTCCCTTTATCTGTATGATCTAGAATCATCCCTTGGTCTCTTTCCTTTTCTATCTTTCTAATATTATTCCCGCAATAAAGAAAATAATACAGATACAACAATTAACATCAACATTTAAATAAATGTATTTGTTAAACAGCGTTTGTTGTTTCCTCTGTGATTGTTTTAAGCGGCGCCGGATTACTGGAATTAATATTTCGTTTGCGTGTTCTGAATGATTTAATTACAAGGATTCTAAACGCAAGAGAAACCTTCTTTTCGATCTAACCAATGAGAGATGGGCAAAAATGGGAACTGCCATGCAAAATGACAGTTCCAGTTAACAATATCCTTGATATTACCTCTCCCTCGCCTCTTCGCTGTTTAATTTGTTATAAATTACAGCCGTTCTTGAACACGTAGCAACAGTTCGGGGAGTTTTCTGATGTTGTATCCGTTGCGGATTTCTTCACTTCGTCCAGCAATAACGAAATGTAGGGGAAATAATAAAGTCCGATATATTTGTATAAAATCTCTGAGATCGGTTTAAACTTTTACTTCAGTAATATCTTGCACCTTTGAACATATTTTTTTGTCCAATATACTACTTTAGCACAATATCACGTAAGCTAGGCTACCTACTTATTTATCTTCAGTACAGTTTCACTGTATATATTTTTCGCATATAATCCAGGAAACAATTTCAGTATGAATTATAGAATTCAGTGAATGGTGGAATTTGAAATGGGACCATGTCGATTTGTTAAATGAGGAATAGTCTGAGAAAATTTGTTATTTCTTTACTCCGGCTAAGATCAAAGTGTACGGTAGCTAAAAATCGCATGTGTTACAATCAGACAAACCAAACTCATCGAATACTAATTAATTATTTTTTTTAAGAAGAAAAACATAAGAGCAGTGAGTAAAAACAGACTGCGTCTCGGCCTTGTGGTTAAGATGTCAGTCCAGTTCGACATCAATAATCCTTTGTTAATTAAATTAATGAACTTCTAACACTTCCGGTTAAGAGTTTTAACAACAAATTCTGCTGCATGCACATAACCGATTTTTCGGCTTGATGGAATGAGTTAGTCAAAGTTCTAGGGGCGATCAAACTTGTTATTTATGGGTCTTTAAAACAGCATGGTTCAGGTTGCACCTCCAGTGGGTGGCAGTCTTTATCTTATTCCCTTCTTCGTTATTCGTCCTGAAAGAACGTTTCGTTTCGCCATGTGGTAGTTTACAGCGATAGGGCGATATATGCGAGTTTTGGTTTCAACGCACACATGATTTCAGAACGATGTATTTTGTTTTTGCGAACCGGGTTTGCTCTCCCACTTCGATCACCATTCTCTCAACCAGGCTGCACGGATGCAGACTCTCCAGGGGCCTCTCTTGGAGGCGGCATAGGGTTTGTGACAGTTCAGGTTCGTTGACCCTGACACAGTCAGTCCTGATATTTGTCACTTCATTCACTTGATAATCCTGTTGACCCAGTTATTTAAACGCTTGACTTCCACGGTCAAAAACTATCCCACCCTAGTCGCGGTGCCTCAGTTCACTCAGCTGTAAATAGCAACTGACTCTGTTTTCTAAATTGATGTGAACATTCTCTTGAGATTGCTACATCCTAAAAGTTTAGGTTAAAGGTGAAAATAGTTATATGGTATTATACATTTTACCACCTGTTTCAATTATTTCTGAAGGACAAGCATCTATATGGGTATATATATATATATACGTATAACACTATACTTACGTATGCACGTGTCCTTTCACTTGTGCCGTTAAGCGCTATTGTGAGCTTAAGTTGCCTTTCAAGTGTGTCACGCTGGATGTTGTTAGTCTGTTTTTGTTGTAAAATGTCTCTTATGTCATCTATTATTCTGCCACTCGGTCTTCTTCGTATTTTGTAGCCAAATCTTCTTGTGCTGTAAGCGCACAGTGGTAGTTGATTGCTCTGTCAAGAGATGACAAAACCATTTATGTTCTGTCTTCAAAATTACTCAGCGCAAAAGGTAGTGAGTGATCAGTATATGTCTAATTTCATCATTTCTAATTAATCTCTCCTGGTAATACATATCATTATTCTTATACATTCCATATCCCACGTAATAATTTTCCTCTCCTGCGCATTGGATAAGAATCAAATTTGACATTGGTAGCCCATGAGATTTGATATAAACATACTATTTATCAGTCCGTCTTTGTTTTGCAGTCAAAAGTATCTGGAAGAATAAAAATCTCACTGTTGAAACAAAAATCCGTGTTTACTATGCCTATCTCATCAGCACCCTTCATTAAACGGTGAAACATGGTCTACCTACAAGCACCAGGAGAGAGGGCTAAATAGCTTTCACGTCAGGTGTCTGCGCAGAATCCTATAATTTGGGTGGCAGGACAAGATCACCAACGCAAAGGTATCAGATAGATATGTACTGTCACGATCTTTTCCAGGCGGCGAATGGAGGATTGCAGAATATCAAAGAATCTTCTCTATGGAGAGTTACAGTTAGGGAAAAGGTTTCGGGGCCGGCACCCTACTTGGGTGCAAGAATGTGTACAAGTAGAATTGGAATGATGGAGGCATCGATTTAGAATCTTGGAAATGGAACGCCATGGATTGTGTTGCATAGAGGGGCAGGATCAAGGAAGGAATGCAGACATTGGAGAAACTGGTTGCAGATTGACTGATGACTCGGCCCTTGACTAGGAACACAACACCATGTGCTGACACAAACATTCCTGATTTTCCTTGCACATTCTGCTGACGACGCTTCTCTGCTCGGATTGGTCTTGCGAGTCACATTTACAGGGAACTGAGATGCTACTCCGGTTAGGCACAACATACTATTGTCTGATAAGACGGAAAGAGCCAATGAGGATTTGTAGCCAAACTGACAGGGAACTGAGACGCTAGTCCGGTCAGGCACAACATACTGACTAGGACATGGCGTCAGGGTCAGGCACAATATACTGGCCAAGACGACTATCTCTCATCCATGTAGCGTTCCCTCGAAATAGACTGTTTTCAAGACAGTGTCGCTGACGAGATGTGGATCGACATTATTACTTTGTAGGAATTGTCACGCAGATGAAGCCAAGTAAAGCACAACCGCCTGGAGGATCGGGGTCCACCTTCATCAGCACGGTCGGGATGTGATGACAGCTACTACAACCCGTCACGTGACGCCATTTTCAAGACGCATAAAAGAGTAAACTTGCGTATTGTGAGCATTAAACAACAGCCAAACTGACGTTCTGATGTTTAAGTAGTGGTGACAGTTGATAAGTTACAGCAGAGGTTTTCTACCATCGTTTTAATTTTACTATCAAACCTTCCTTCATTAAAATAACTTGCTGCGTATTGAAATCTTGAACCTGCTTCTCTTGTGTTTTGTTCTTAAGAATCGACTCACATCCCAGCATTTGTGCCTAGTCTCTTAGGCTTACCTAAGCCTGATATTGTTTACATTTACGAGTATGTTAAAGTGGACCTGCTGACCTTTAAACTTCAGTTTCCGACATTGATGTGTAATTTTCCAATTATATATTTCACATACACCAAGTGCATTGATATGATTTTGAAGTCCATCTTTGTTCTGGTACATTAGGCTTTTGTCTTCTTCAAAGAGTATTTATGTATTGAGTTCAACGTTTTCTTCTTCTGTTTGACTCTACTTCAGATGTTGCAAAATTGTATTATATTTTTGCCAAAATTACGACAGTTTCTTCAATATGTATTCTTCTTCTTCTTCTTCGTTCGTTCTCATTCTCCCACTACCAAACCCTGAAAGGGTAAGTAGCGGAATGTAGTCCAGAGAACGGAATGCGTTATGTCGTAGTTTACAGCTTGGCTGCGATATTTGCACCTTTCGGTCCACCACATCCGACTTCAGCAAGCATTTATTTAGTACCGGGTTAGCATTCCCTCTTCGATCCCTTCTCCTTAGCCAGTCTGCCCTGCTGCAGCCTGTTATCCAGGATCACCGCGTGGAGGTGTAGAAGGGTCTTGGCAGCTCTGGTTCTCTGGCCCTGACGCTAGCAGTCAGCTATGGGTCGCTGACCACTACAGCTCAGCATCTTGATCCCAGCTATGGGTCGCTGACCACTACAGCTCAGCATCTTGATCCCAGCTATGGGTCGCTGACCACTACAGCTCAGCATCTTGATCCCAGCTATGGGTCGCTGACCACTACAGCTCAGCATCTTGATCCCAGCTATGGGTCGCTGACCACTACAGCTCAGCATCTTGATCCCAGCTATGGGTCGCTGACCACTACAGCTCAGCATCTTGATCCCAGCTATGGGTCGCTGACCCCTACAGCTCAGCATCTTGATCCCAGCTATGGGTCGCTGACCACTGCAGCTCAGCATCTTGATCCCAGCTATGGGTCGCTGACCACTACAGCTCAGCATCTTGATCCCAGCTATGGGTCGCTGACCACTACAGCTCAGCATCTTGATCCCAGCTATGGGTCGCTGACCACTGCAGCTCAGCATCTTGATCCCAGCTATGGGTCGCTGACCACTGCAGCTCAGCATCTTGATCCCAGCTATGGGTCGCTGACCACTGCAGCTCAGCATCTTGATCCCAGCTATGGGTCGCTGACCACTGCAGCTCAGCATCTTGATCCCAGCTATGGGTCGCTGACCACTGCAGCTCAGCATCTTGATCCCAGCTATGGGTCGCTGACCACTGCAGCTCAGCATCTTGATCCCAGCTATGGGTCGCTGACCACTGCAGCTCAGCATCTTGATCCCAGCTATGGGTCGCTGACCACTGCAGCTCAGCATCTTGATCCCAGCTATGGGTCGCTGACCACTGCAGCTCAGCATCTTGATCCCAGCTATGGGTCGCTGACCACTGCAGCTCAGCATCTTGATCCCAGCTATGGGTCGCTGACCACTGCAGCTCAGCATCTTGATCCCAGCTATGGGTCGCTGACCACTACAGCTCAGCATCTTGATCCCAGCTATGGGTCGCTGACCACTGCAGCTCAGCATCTTGATCCCAGCTATGGGTCGCTGACGACTACAGCTCAGCATCTTGATCCCAGCTATGGGTCGCTAACCGCTACAGCTCAGCATCTTGATCCCAGCTATGGGTCGCTGACCACTACAGCTCAGCATCTTGATCCCAGCTATGGGTCGCTGACCACTACAGCTCAGCATCTTGATCCCAGCTATGGGTCGCTGACCACTGCAGCTCAGCATCTTGATCCCAGCTATGGGTCGCTGACCACTACAGCTCAGCATCTTGATCCCAGCTATGGGTCGCTGACCACTGCAGCTCAGCATCTTGATCCCAGCTATGGGTCGCTGACCACTACAACTCAGCATCTTGATCCCAGCTATGGGTCGCTGACCACTGCAGCTCAGCATCTTGATCCCAGCTATGGGTCGCTGACCACTGCAGCTCAGCATCTTGATCCCAGCTATGGGTCGCTGACCACTGCAGCTCAGCATCTTGATCCCAGCTATGGGTCGCTGACCACTGCAGCTCAGCATCTTGATCCCAGCTATGGGTCGCTGACCACTGCAGCTCAGCATCTTGATCCCAGCTATGGGTCGCTGACCACTGCAGCTCAGCATCTTGATCCCAGCTATGGGTCGCTGACCACTGCAGCTCAGCATCTTGATCCCAGCTATGGGTCGCTGACCACTGCAGCTCCGCATCTTGATCCCAGCTATGGGTCGCTGACCACTACAGCTCAGCATCTTGATCCCAGCTATGGGTCGCTGACCACTGCAGCTCAGCATCTTGATCCCAGCTATGGGTCGCTGACCACTGCAGCTCAGCATCTTGATCCCAGCTATGGGTCGCTGACCACTGCAGCTCAGCATCTTGATCCCAGCTATGGGTCGCTGACCACTGCAGCTCAGCATCTTGATCCCAGCTATGGGTCGCTGACCACTGCAGCTCAGCATCTTGATCCCAGCTATGGGTCGCTGACCACTGCAGCTCAGCATCTTGATCCCAGCTATGGGTCGCTGACCACTGCAGCTCAGCATCTTGATCCCAGCTATGGGTCGCTGACCACTACAGCTCAGCATCTTGATCCCAGCTATGGGTCGCTGACCACTACAGCTCAGCATCTTGATCCCAGCTATGGGTCGCTGACCACTACAGCTCAGCATCTTGATCCCAGCTATGGGTCGCTGACCACTACAGCTCAGCATCTTGATCCCAGCTATGGGTCGCTGACCACTACAGCTCAGCATCTTGATCCCAGCTATGGGTCGCTGACCACTGCAGCTCAGCATCTTGATCCCAGCTATGGGTCGCTGACCACTACAGCTCAGCATCTTGATCCCAGCTATGGGTCGCTGACCACTGCAGCTCAGCATCTTGATCCCAGCTATGGGTCGCTGACCACTACAGCTCAGCATCTTGATCCCAGCTATGGGTCGCTGACCACTACAGCTCAGCATCTTGATCCCTTCAATATGTATGAAGGACATTGGGTAATTAAATATAAAAAGGTAGTCTCATAGCAGACACTGCCGATACGGGTGATGTGTTAGGACCTACATTGAACTAAGCACATCTTTGTGAGGTGGGGTAGACAGTTTCTTTCCTCGCTGGCTTTCACACTCCCTGACCGTCAGCGAGGTACCCATTTACAGTTGGGTCGACTGTAGCTGCCGGTAGTGGGAGTTGAATCCCGCACCTTTGTCACGAAAAGTGAGTGCTCTACCACTGCGCTAATTGGCCGCTCAATTTCCTATAAATACTATAATTTACTATACGCTCACTAAAATAATATAGATTGTCACTGTTGCTTCAATATTTGCAGAAAAACACAAAATTATGGGGATATTTTAATATATGTTCACTAAAATAAAATAGATTGCCACTGTTTCTTCAATATTTACACAAAACTAAGAATCTATTCAGGTATAATTTTATTGTATGTTTCTAGATAGATATACAAGAAAATCGAGTACACCAGCTGTCTAAACGTTTACTCAAGATAAGAATATATCTTGAAATAGATGCTAATAATTGACTACAGTACAGGGGGTAAATGAGAACATATAGCCGCTGCCTTTCCCATTTGATAATAATAAGTTGAATACATTTGTCAAGTGGAAAAGTTGTATTTTTTTCTCATATAGTTAAATCACAATGGATTATTTTCTTTTGGGTGAAACACATAAATAGCACCAAGAACAGAATATGGTCTGCGATGTATAAAACATTGGGGAAAATAATAATCTAATTGTACAATTTGTGAAGAATAACAACATTTATTATGCTGCAATTAAAACGTATTTATTGTTATATACATTGTGAAGAAAACCAAACTATTTCATTACAGCCTGTGTAAAATATCAATTTAGTTCCACAAACTGCGAAGAATAATAATCTTTTTTTTCTTCCAACTCAACAATAGAAATATAGTTCTACAAACTGTGAAGAATAACAACCTGCCATCTACAAACTGCAAAGAACAGCAATCTTGATATCTACAAATTGTGAAGAACAGCAGTCGTGACATCTACAAACTGTGAAGATTAGCAAATCTTGACATCCACAAACTGTGAAGAATAGAAAGTTTGTCAGGTTTTACAAAGTCTTTCCTACGTTATTGAAACAGACGAACACGCAGCAGTCAGAATGAGAAGTCTCAAAGTCATACCTATTTTCATTCTCCTCTTTATCTGCCAGTTCTTATGCACTGGTGAGTATGTGTTTGTTCTTCTATCTTTACCTGCCTAGATACCTTTTTCTAGTACTGCATCTTCGTTATTGTTTTTCTTGTTCTTCTTTTTGATCATCTCCTTTCTCTTTGTCTTTTTCTTCTTGTTCTTCTTTTTGATCATCTCCTTTCTCTTTGTCTTTTTTTTCTCGTTCTTCTTTTTGATCATCTCCTTTCTCTTTGTCTTTTTCTTCTTGTTCTTCTTTTTGATCATCTCCTTTCTCTTTGTCTTTTTTTCTCGTTCTTCTTTTTGATCATCTCCTTTCTCTTTGTCTTTTTCTTCTTGTTCTTCTTTTTGATCATCTCCTTTCTCTTTTTCTTCTTGTTCTTCTTTTTGATCATCTCCTTTCTCTTTGTCTTTTTCTTCTTGTTCTTCTTTTTTTATTTTTTTATTTTTTATTTTGCGTTCGCTTTATTTTCTCTAATCCCCAAAGCGGTGTGCGTTGCACTGTGGTTTTTATTTTGCGCCTGTCGGCCCAGTGCATCCGACTCCAGCATGCATTTTATGTAAGGGTCTGCTTCCTCCTGCATCTTCTAAGGGTTTGCTTCCCCGGGGTAACGGCCGGTGCTGTGATGGGGATTGAACCCAGCACCTTCTGGCTGTGAGCCGTGTCACTTAACCAATAAGCCCCGCCGTCCCCTTTTGTTCTTCTTATTCTTCATCTTCTTTTTCTTGTTATTCTTGTTCTTGTTCTTCTTTTTCTTCGTCTCCTTTCTTCTTTTTCTTCATTTCCTTTCTCTTTTTCTTCTTGTTCTTTTTCTTCATCTCTTTTCCTTTTTCTTCTTGTTCTTTTTAACATCTCCCTTCTCTTCTTTTTCTGCTTCTTTTTGTTCTTCTTTTTCTTCACCTGCTGTCTCGTCTGATTTTTCTTCTTGTTCTTCTTTTTCTTCATCTCCTTTCTCTTCTTTTTTTTCTTTTTTTTCTTCTTTTTCTTTTGAAGTTAAACGACACAACAGACTGGCTAGAGTGGTTATGGAGGGCATGGTCACTGGAAACAGAGGCAGGGGCCGACCGAGAATACGATGGACTCAGGACATCAAGGAGACGCTGGATTTGACCTTGGAGCAGGTCGGAAAACTGGCGGAAGACAGTTTCCTACAGACACGCTGTCATGAGAGCGACGTTCTGCAAAGGGCGTGCTACATGAAGATGATGATGATGTTAGTGTTCCATTTTCACCTTTATTGTTTTTGTTGTTCATAAATACAAGGGGCCTGTCATAAGTCTTTACCCTGACTATGAAAGAGTAGTAGGAGAAAGTTTAAATTTAGCACATATGTAGCTCATTCAAATTGTACTGGACTTGAAGAGTATGAATCTCCCTCCCCGACGGATTTACCCAGTATGGTGCATGGCGCAACACACCTTATTGACCGGATATGCTACTCAAACGATTTTTCAGAACAATGGAAAATGAGAACTGTGATAAAATTCTTGATGTTGTAGGGGGAAAACAGCCACAGAAATACACAAGGAGATGGAACCAGTGTTTGAGGAATTCTGTCCTTCGTATGCTTCTGTAAAAGAACTGGTGTAGGTAAATTAAGTGTGGCCATTCCCATGTTGCTGATCTTCCAAGATCAGGAAAACCACCCTCAGAGTGCAGCGATGAAAATGGTGCACGTGAAGAAACTCATTGACCAGGATAGGAAAATGACAATTTCAGAGATATCTAGGTCAACAAAACTGAATGAAAGTACAGTTTTTAGAATTTTACACAACAGACTGTACATGAGATAAGTGTGTGCCCGCTGGGTCCCACGTCTGCTGACATGTGAACACAAACAAACGAGGGTTGATTGCTGTGGCCAGTTGCTCAAAATTGTGTCGTTCGAAAAACATGTTGCCGACCATGGTGACAGTAGATGATACTTGGGTTCACCATTATGACCCAGATTTTTTCTTTTTCCAAAACTTAAAAAAACAGCTGAAAGAAAATCATTTTGACAGTGAGATATCATACTGTCTTGTGAGAACTGGTTTAGTTATAAAAATAGGTTACTTTATTCTGAAGGTATTTTCAAAGTCACGCAGAAATGGCAGAAATGTATAAATTCAGGTGGTGACTACATTAAGATAGAATAAGCTCTGTGCCAAATTTCAACTTTGTTCTCCTACTCCTTCCTGGTCACGGTAAAACTTTATGACAAGCCCCTTGTATCTTGTCACATTTAACATAAATATTGTTTCTGCATTCTATCTGTCTCTCTGTCTTTTCACAGCAGCTGCGAATCATCCTCTACTGTCGCTGTTGCAGAAGACATCACCTATTAATCCTCAGGACCTCTCCTCAAGCAAGAGTATCAAGCTAGGAACGTTTCTCAGGAAACAGACGCAGCAACAAAACAATTATAGCCGATACCTGAGCCCGACCCATAGTAGCGGCACCGGCGGTAACTCAGTTTTGCCAGGAGTGAACTTCACCAACATGGACGGTATTCTGCTCAATATTCTCATGAGACGGCTTTCAAGCTAGAAAGAAATAAACAAATAAAGACAGATATTACTACACCTTGCATACAATTAATATACTTTCATGCTTGAATTTTTTAAATTAATAAATCGAAACTGCCTCGTTTCCGAAGGTCAATAATCGATTAAAAAAAAATTGGTAATGGTTCAGTGAATGCACCAAGAGAAACACTAAACAACATTTTGCGTTTAAGTCACAAGGTCTTCGTCGGGGATAAAGATAGAACGAAAACAACTAACAAATCAGGACATGAAGTAAAATGATGCACAGCTTGCTTACTATCATCCAATAAGATTAAACGTCTTAGAGATGGATGGACCAGCTCGTCAAGACAAGGACGCTATTTAGACTTCGTTGTTATTGGGGACATGTGCTCTAACATGTTTGCAATACAGGCATTATTTCTTCAATAAACTTTTTTGGTTTGGTTTGACTTCACTTGATTTGAACCCTCATTGCTGTTGAGAAATGTCAGTCTTTTGAACATCATTCACTATAACTGCGTGCAGCGTTTACTCCATTCATGTAGTCCAGCGTGAGGAAAAATGTTAGTAGACAAATTAAGTGTCAGATACTCTTTTTTCTGATCCCTAGGAAAATGAGCTAATAACTCTTTCATTCTTGTACCATAAGAGTATAGGACAGAGCTGGCTAAAGCGAATTGTTCACTTCTTTGTTCTGATATCATCCAAGGGCGGCCCTAACTTACTTAACATAAAATCAATATAGGATGAACTTCAAATGCTTGAGAGGCGCATGACGTTAACAAATAATACACATGTTTTTATTGTTACCTTCACATATCGTGGCAAATATTATTTGAGTATTAAAAAACGGGCACAGATAATGTTTATTCATCTACATAGTTTTTAAATTGTTCATTTGTATTAATGTTAAGTGATCACAAAGTATATATTTAGTCACAATAATTTTAATAAATTGCCCCGCTGCTTCAATTATTGAAACATTAGAACAGCAATTCATTTGAAGAACACTAACCAACTTTTAAGGAAACCTGATTCCAATTATTTGCAATGCAGTTTTATAGCAATGGTGATCACGCGAAACGGTTATCAGCTGCGATATATTTTAGTTCTTTCCTACGACATGCAAGGAAGAAGACATTGGTCCAATTCTGTTTACTCCAGAATTCTCTTGGGTGATACATAATATGTATACCAAGTATTTTCAAAATCCAAAAGGATTCTTGTTTTAAATATTTTGTTTATATGGAAAGATCGTGTCACTGACATCGAGTTTCTCTCGAGAGCTGATATGTCCAGCAACCATGCACTGCTAGAAAAAGCACAACTAGGATGGACCGGACACCTCGTTCGTAAGTCAGACGAACGGCTCCCAAAGAAGTTACTCTAAGGCGAGCTGAGAAAGGGATGGCACGAGAAAGAGCGCCCAAAGAAACGTTTGAAGACAGTCTGAGGGACTGAACAGTTGTCAGATAGATATCACCACCTGAGAATGTCTTGCGCAAAACAGATATGACTAGAGAAGTGCAGTCAAAGCGGATATAGCAATCAGCGAAGACCAACGTGTTGTGAAGGTCCAGAGCAGACGCAAGACCCGGAAATCACGAACAGCGGGAACACCAACACTTTCTACTGACCTAGTGTGACCGTTATGCAGCAAATGTTTTCGTGGCCACATTGGTCTGTTCAGCCACATGTGCACCCACATGCAACAGGTAAATCTGTGACAAGGATGATGTCGGCGGTCCTCATAGACAACGATGGACAGCTGTTATTAGTATATACAAAACTGTAATGAACTTCGCTTCATACTTGGTAAACAATTATAAAACTTGAAAATTTATTGAAATTTTAGCATCACATTTCACATTATCACATTGTCCTTTGCGTTAGTTCGGCAAATTTGCCGTATGTGAGGAAGCCAACAATATTCGTATGCATCCCAATCTTTTGCAGGGCTGTATCAAAGCAGATCTAGGTCTTTGGTCAGTCCATCTCGCCAAAGCAAAGGTGGGCAGCTCTGTGGACGTGAACAGGCATAGGGCCACCAAAATGATGTTCTTCGTGTTCATCTGTTGTAAGGCATGTGTACTACATGTTCAAACCTGAAATGTTTGCATGAAATCGCTGCTTCCACGACGCCCCGAAACAACGTTAGATAACGAATTTCTTCGTTTTGGTTCTGATCTGTTATCGATGTCTTTAGTACACTTCGTTGCATTGCCCTTTGAATGATTAGTAGCTTGTCCGCCTGTTTTGCGTAAGTTTCACATTTCACATCCGTAACTCATTCCTGGAATGACCAAAGAATTAAAAGTGTGTGCACATGTCGTGTTGTCTTTTATCTCTTGCAGTATATGCTTAATGGAGTTAAAACAATGCCAAGCTGCGTATATATATATATATACATATTCAAATGAAACTGGACCAAACTGCTAGATGTGAACATTAGGACGATTCGCTTGACGACGTCACTTCTGGTGTAAACAGCACATACCAACCGTCAGGTTTGCAAAATTTAATTATCCTCCGACTCACAGTTTCCTCAGCAGACCGTTGAAAACATGTCGAGGGCGATACGGAATCCGTCGAGAGTTGATCAGCTATCGGTGATTCGGTTTCTAACAGTCGAAGGACGTGAGTTAACGAAAGATCTTCCGAGACCAGGTCAGGCGCATATTGTTGCCTTAATTCACGTCCTTCTTTAAACATCGTTGTTCAGTTCTTCACTGTTGTCTTCGACACACTTTTATCATCACTGTCTGCATTCGGCGATGAATGTCAACTGGTCGACATCCTTCAGCTGTCCTTCAACCGTAAAGGAAAGTATGGTGCCGGGCAAGAGAGGCAGACCAAGAAGACCTGGGCATGACTCTGGAGCAGGCCAGATGTTTCACAAGATATCGAGTTTCTTTCAGGCAGGCTGTGATGGCAGCGACTTTATGCAAAATGGCATACTACATGATGATGACCAGCCAACATCTATTCACGGCGAAGCTATATATTGCCTGGCTCACGTTCTTATAATACAAGCCCTGAATGATATACAAATTCTGGAGGATTTAAAAAAAAGTAATTTGTTAACTTTCTATTTAAATAATCCATGGTTTCAAATCAATTTCTGTTGAGGCCCATAAAGACCTAATAGAGAAACTTTATATGATCTCACAATAAATATGGGGCAGAGTGAAACCAAGAGGCGTATATTAGTCAGAGCTTTACATAACGTTTGCCAGAATCCCTTTGAATCGCCTCATAGATCACCTGGACGAAGGTATGCTGCATGAATGTCAATGTGGGTACCGAGAGAACGTGGGGCATCCGATTTGAGGTTCACTGCATGACTGCTACAAGAAAAACACAAAGAACAACACCGTGCCTTGAACACAGCTTTTATCAACTTGATAGAATAGACGTTTCTATGTGACTTTAAAAATACAGACAGCAGATGGCGCGACCAAAAAGAACGGCTTGGCATAAGGAAGTGTCCTGTCACCAACGTTATACATTGTATACACCAATGGTCAACCAGTTAGCCCAGGAACAAGACAGTTGGTAACCAGTTAGTCCCGTAACAAAACAGTTCTAATATGCAGACGACACTGCAATAGTTGCACAGGGAAATCTTTTTGAGGAAGTGGAGCTCGGACTTAAAAAAGCTCTAGACAGAATGGCCGAATACTATGAAGAAAACCACTTCAAAGTCAATCCCAGTAAAACACAGGTATGTACTTTCTACTTGAAGAAAGAGAAGTAAGACGTTAAGTTCATATTAAATGGCGAGGACAGGTACTTGAACATAGCGATACATCAACGTAGTTAGGCGTTGTAATGGACTGCACATTATCTTACAAGGCACACTGCGATGCGGTAAAGCAAAAAGTCAGTTCATAAAATAATATAATTCTCCTGTGGAGCAACCAGAACGGTGCTCCGCACATCAGCCCTTGCACTATGTCTCTCAGTGGTAGAGTATGCGGCACCAGCTTAGAATGCATCTACACACACGAAACAGGTCGATGTGACAGTAAATGAGACAGGCCGAACTGTAACAGGATGCCTTAAACCGACACTAACGGAAAAGGTAAGATATTATAAGACATGTCACATCTGAGGCTGAGAGACACAAACAGTCATGTGACCAGAGACACCCTATGTTTGGACATACAGCAGAAAGAATTCCATTGAAATCGAGGGCAAGTTTTCTGCGGACTGTACAGCCCTCAGAACAGAACACCATAAGAAACAGAATAGAAATGTGACTCCAAAAGAACGGTGAAAGTTGGATAAAGATAACAGAAAAACTTACACAAGGACATGGTTTTTCTTAAAACTTCGGGAGATTTCTGAACAGGTTAAAAACAGGTGTGTCCAGATGTGGGTTTAACCTGAACAAATGGGGATATGGAGACGATAAATACATGTGTATATGGAGCCTTCCGAGGCTCGGAAACACCTGATTATATGTCCCAGTATGCGGGAATCTTGTACAGTGGAGGACGATGGGATTTGGGCGAAGCCTATGTGAGGTTGCCAGACACGGACAATAATTAAGTTTCAACTTGACTAATGCATAAGGCATGATCAATAAGCGGTTTCTATAAAAGAGCATTGAAAAATACTGCCAATATAAGACATGATCAGTAGACGGTTTCTATGAAAGAGCATTGAAAAATACTGCCAACATAAGACATGACCAGTAGACGGTTTCTATGAAAGAACATTGAAAAATACTGCCAACATGATCAGAAGAAGGTTTCATTGAAAGAGCAAATTAAGACATTAAAAAATTAAGACATTTACCGTGTAGCAACTGTACGATGGAATGCAGGTAAAAAAAAATGTTTAATGAAAGAACTAAGTCCTTTCCTGTCACGAATGAAGTTAAACAGGTTTATGTATTTGTATCCGACTCAGTTAAGTATAATAGTTTATACCATGCTGACCGATGTTTTCGATACGAGGCCGTAAATATCCAAATATTATTGTCAGCAAATTGTTTAACCTTAGAAATATTCAAACAGAACTCAAAGTCAAATAACATACCATCAAAGATCTTAGGTTTGTTGATGACGGTGCACTCAATGCTTGTACACAGGCCGATCTTCAGATAACGTGGACAGAATATTCTAAGCCTGTACACAATTTAGAATTATCATCAACACGGAGAAAACATAAATATTGCATCAACCAGCTCCTGTCAAAAGTTATACGGAACCAGTTATCAAAGTAAATGGTTAGCAGCTGAAAGTTGTGGACATATTCACATACCTTGGTAACACACTATCCCAGACCGTTCCCATTGGCTGAGAGATACATACCGGGACCTCCCAAGCAAGCAGTTCACTTGGCAGACCAAAGTTTTGGAATCAACGTATAATTAGTCTACGGACAACGCTAAAGGTGTATATAGCGTCGATACTTCTGGTGCTGCTGTATGTGTGTGAAACATGAACTTACACAGACTCCAAGTAAATAATCGGAATAGCTTAAACGCGGGTTGATCCCAGAAAGGTCATCATCTGGTTTGTCAGTCCTGTGACTGGTTGTAATAATGTGTCTTCAGTAGAGCCAATCCGCTGGTCCCCTCATTTCTGCATAGGTTCGTACTTTAATGTTTCTGCATGCCTCAGTTGTAAAAACAAATGCCCTCTAGTATCTTCTGTAGAAGACGTTCATGTCGCATCTTGTGGACTAGCCAACTCAATCTTCGTTTCTGTATCATTTTCAATATTTGTATTTGTGCGCCTACCTCACTGAGGACGTTGTCATTGGATTTTTGTTCTGTCCAACTCACTCGTGGCATTCTTCGAAATCATCACATTTCAAACGCTACCACGCTTGTTCCTTCTTCTTTGCAACAGTCCACGTGTCTGCACATTACCGTGCAGTTGGCCATATATGAGAAGTAATTAGGAAAAATGAGCTATCTCGATATTCTTATTGGTTAGCAATTTATTTTTTTCTCTGAAAGCCCTTTTTTTGACAATTCATACCAGAAAGGTAACGAAGATCAAATGTCAATTCATACCAGAAAGGTGCCGCAGATCAAATGTCAATTCATACCAGAAAGGTGACGAAGATCAAATGTCAATTCAAGATTTCAGATACCGCCGTTCTTGAAAGAGCTGGTATCCTAGCATGGATAATATTCTCATGCAATCCCATATTCGCTGGGCAGGCCATGTAGTCTTCATGCAAGGCCAATGGCTGCCAAATATACTATTTATTGATGAGGCGCAGAACGTAAATTCTTCCATGGTGGTCAAAAGAGGCGCTTCCACCATACACTAAAAACATTATTCAAAGTCTTTGGTATAATATCAGGTTGGCGCACATTTGTTCGTAAAGGTGCTGCATCTTGAACTAGTGAAACAACTTGGACAGACCAGAAAAGTCCGTAGAATAAAAACGTCACACGAAGTGAACATTCTCAGCCCACATTGTCTCCGATATATAAGGACTCGCATTGCCTTGCCAGTCATCGTAGTACCCATTGACTAACTTAGCATACATAATTTAAAATACTGAACGGTCAGAGAGAGTGATCTTCATTATTTGTGGTGGACGAATAACGCAGTTTCTTTTATTATCCATACTTTGTGTTAGTTTTCTCTGTCTACATCTATTCTATCTGTTGCCAGTGTTTTCTGCATCCTCTATTCCTTATATTTGTTGTAATACATTACATCTATTCTATCTGTTGCCAGTGCTCTTCTCTATCCTCTATTCCTTCTAGAGGTTAGCTACTATATTGACGCACAGAAGATAGAGTGGTTTGGTCATCTGACAAGGAAACAGTATGATCAACCCGCAGCCAAATCAAACTAAGTGGACGTTTAGGACTACGAGTAAGAGGTCGATCCCGGCGACGATGACTAGAGGAGATCAAAATAAACACTCCAAAAGTTAAAAATGTCCACAGCACAAGTCTCCCACCTAGTGTGAAGCAGAAGTCTACTCATAACTTCTCTCTGCAAGACGGGAGCAGTAGGACAGAAGAAACATAAGTTGCCTACTTCCCATATTTCTTCTTCTTCTTTTTCTTCCTCTTCTTCTTCTTTTCTTTATTTCTTCTTCTTCTTTTCTTTATTTCTTCTTCTTCTTTTCTTTATTTCTTCTTCTTTTTTTTCTTCCTCTTCTTCTTCTTCGGGCGCTGTCATTTTCTTCAAAAGAAAGCAGTGGTCATGCTCTGGCTGTCGACACTGCGTAGAGCCTGTCTAGTGTTGGCACTAGTGGAGGCCACATGTGCTTTCTCTGGTCCTCGTATGTCGGGCAATTTTGCAGCAGATGTTCAGGTGTCATTTTCCGAGTACCACAGTTGCATTCGTTAATAGCACCCATCTTCAGTCTATTGAATAGATGGTACCTCATTCTGTTGAGGCCTGTGGGGGCTTCTGAAAACCACCACCTGCTCTCTTCTGCTCAACTGGCAACAAACATCATTTCTTGTGTAGCAAATATGATCTGTTTTTCACGTATCCTTGTATCTTGCTCTAACAAACATTTTGAACTCTTCGTAAGTCACACTTAAATGAGGATGGGGTATCCTTCTACCTTTTTTCTTCAGTCTCTCTGCCTCCTCGTTACCTTCAATGTTATAGTGGAATGGTAGCCATTGTACTACGAGTCTTGCTGGTTTAATTGCTGGCATAGTTGACAAGAGAACTGATCTTGTGTCATTTTGATCTGTATTTCTCTTCCAATATTTGATATCGTGACTCTGCAAGAATGCCCTACCTATGCAGACCAAAGAGAGACAGTTTGGCCTGGGGAAGCGACCATGCTCGAAAAGCTGTGGGGGACCGGTGAAAACCTGAAACGCACAGTCTCTTTGTGAACCTCGCCGGACTAGAAGCATAACATCAGTTGATCGACGAAGAAGAAGAAGAAGATATCGTGACATGAAATGTTTTGTGTATGTCCTTATTCGTGTGGTACCCTACATAGAGCTTCTGTCTGACATTGTGTGTTGTATGCCTTTTAAGTGTGTTCTTCCTCTTGGCTATGAGAAGATGGTGATCTGAGGGCACAACGGCTCCTCTAGATACTTTTACATCGTTTAGTGATGATTAGCACTTTTTGTTTACACATAAATGGTCAATCCGGTTATTTGTGAATATGCTCTGGAGACACCCATGTGGAAATATGCTACCATCAATGACCAGTTGCATCAGAACACAGAAGTCCAAAAGTAACTCCAATTTCATTTTAAGCCGCGACGATGTTTGTCCTATGAGTCAGTCCGAAGTGCAGTGACGTCGATTCTTGACAGACCTGAACAGTGTAAATTTGGTTTGTATTCATCCTGTACCGTAATTTAGAACTTCTTTATCTTCTTCTTGCTCTTCTTCTTCTTCTTTCTCTATTTCTTCTTATTCTCCCCCTCCGCTTCGTCTTTCTTTCATTCTTTTTCTTCCTCCTTATCTTCTTCTTCGTCATCTTATTCTTCTTCTTCTTAACCTTAGTTCCCCACCCTTCAACCGTTATTTAGGTATGCCTTCATCTCCCAGTCATTCTTTATTGTATTCACATTTTCCTCCTTTACATTCAGCAATCCATTTAGGCATGTTTCCTTTCATCTTTCATCCTACAATTTCAGCAATTTCTCTTTACTCTCCAGGAAACAAACCCAGTAAGTATTTCTCTCTCTCTCTCTCTCTCTGTGTGTCTCTCTCATCTTCTTCATTATTCTTGGTTCTGTGCACTCACTTCAACAGTCACACGTCCATTATTCTCGTTCCAACCTTCAGGCAATGCAGTGAAAGAGAGAGAGAGTTCTAACCTTCAGGCATTGCAGTGAAAGAGAGAGAGAGTTCCAACCTTCAGGCATTGCAGTGAAAGAGAGAGAGAGTTCTAACCTTCAGGCATTGCAGTGAAAGAGAGAGAGAGTTCCAACCTTCAGGCATTGCAGTGAAAGAGAGAGAGAGTTCTAACCTTCAGGCAATGCAGTGAAAGAGAGAGAGAGTTCTAACCTTCAGGCAATGCAGTGAAAGAGCGAGAGAGTTCTAACCTTCAGGCAATGCAGTGAAAGAGAGAGAGAGTTCTAACCTTCAGGCAATGCAGTGAAAGAGAGAGAGAGTTCTAACCTTCAGGCAATGCAGTGAAAGAGCGAGAGAGTTCTAACCTTCAGGCAATGCAGTGAAAGAGAGAGAGAGTTCTAACCTTCAGGCATTGCAGTGAAAGAGCGAGAGAGTTCTAACCTTCAGGCATTGCAGTGAAAGAGCGATAGAGTTCTAACCCTTCATGGTAAAGGAAACGACATTGATTCCAGTATTAAATCTATTCAGTTGTAAATTGGTACCTCGACGACTGTCGACGAAATGCAGCGAGTAAGGGAACTGACAAGCTCACCTGATAAAAAGGTTAAGCCTATTACAGTGTATCCCCTAACACTCATCCTCGATGCCAGTGACTGCGCACTGGATTACCTTTAGTTTTTCTTGATATAATCATTTTTTCGCATCTTCTTTAATTCGTGCACCAATTAACATTCATAACAATGTACATCTGCACCCCCCCCCCCCTCCTCCCGCACCCCGGGCCCTTTCACCCTACTTGTCTTCTTATTTTTTCTGTACTATCAATACAAGCTATTTACAATACAAGCTATTTACAATACAAGCTATTTACAATACAAGCTATTTACAATACAAGCTATTTCGTTAAAAACAAAAATGAATTCATGTGGTTGTTAAGAACATTCCAATGCTCGCCGCCGACTACTAGTTAAAGGACAACATAAAAGCACAGACAGGCAAAGCTGACGAACAACAGCACGGTCTGACAAACTACCAACCGTAACGACTATCGACCCAACAAACAATTAGTTACATTTGAAATGTGTGCCAAAGAAAGGATTGAAGCACTATTAGATTGGCCAACTCGCTGTTTCTGTTCGTGGGTTAATCACAATAAAGAAACACTACAGTCGGGGATCAAGTGGTAGATTCTAAGTCGTCTCAGCTTTTGTGAGGCGAGATGAACAGTTACATTTCCCAATGCCTTGCCTTACATATCACAAAGATGTAAATTTAGTTCCCAAGTCAGTCCCTAACATCAGGGATGAGGTACTTCATCAGAGACCTCAGCGTTTCAGAGAAGTACTTTCTTTCCGCTCTGTCATACCATTCCTAACATTATATCAGGTTCCAATTTACAAATGAATTGACTGAAACATGTCGCGACTGGAGAGCGAATAATGTGCCTTCGCATAAACAGCAACCGCTTTAACAACGTTAAATCCAGCGATCTCATATTCATGTATTCTAGTCTTACAATGCTACCCACTGATATTTGAGTTATATCTGTTTCGTAGTACCTAGTCATGCCTACATGGAAACCATACTTTTCTTCTACTTCACATGTGGAACAATTATTCTTCTGTAACAGTATAAAGATATATTTCATTATTTGCCAGTCAGTCGATGATGTTAGTTATAGATAAAGAATTACAATCTAACTTTATTCGTTAAAAATCGTATCAAGGGATGCAACCAAGTAAATGTCGAAAAAAGTAAAATAAGAGTTATTCCAACATAATAAATTCGCGTGAGAGGTTCTGCTTGGGCGTCTCCCCTCTTTATCTAGGTGACAGACCTAGAACGAGTGAGGTATGGCCCTACACCAGAACCACATGGACGTGTACATTGGCATCTGTACACTGAAGGCGAAAGATGTTAATTATCCACCTGACCAAATTTCTCACGCATGTTTTCGTCCTCGTACACGACATATGGGGAGGAGCAGCTCGCGACCCGGGCGACGATTGTGACTGCAAAGCCGTGCTGACACAAGAGCTGAACCTTGGACCGGCGTCAAAGTCATGGAGCGAACTAGACAAGTAGGTTTTAATGAATTTTATTTGTTCATTTTCCAAATGCAAATTCAAACACCCTTTTCTGGAATTAAAATAAATGTAATGTACAATATCTCCTTGCATTCAAACTTACACACTTAAAATAAAAACCAAAAAAAAAAGTAAAAAATTAAGAAAAAATAACAAAATAAATAATAAAGAAAGGTAAAATGAAAAATAATAATAAATTTAAAAATTAAAAATTGGTTATAGTTTATGTTTTTGCGAAAATATATATGTAAATATTTGTGGGGTGTAAATTATTTGTTGATATTCTGTTTTGTTTCTGCATGTCCATATTAAGTGTCTGAAATCTGCTAGTATTGTTAAAAGTCTGTTCTGAAATGTTCTGTCTGTTTTCGGGATGGTATTTAACATGATTGCTTTGTACCTGTTTACTTTAACTTGTGTGTGTTTATTTATTGTTTGTCTTAGTGCTTCTAATGTTTCTGATATAACTGTACATTGATAAAATAAATGGTCTTCTGTTTCTTGAATGTTCTGTCTGCATAATTCACATTTTGGCATGCTTGTTTTGGACATGTCTGATTTTTTGTACTGAATTGGTGTAATATTGAACAAAAGTCTATACGTTACTGCTTTAGTTTTTAGTGGTATTCTTAATGTGTGTTAGCTGGTGAAAATATTTGTGTAGTCTGTAATGAAATAATTATACCCCCTTTTTATTCTATTTTTAAGTGGCGGTTCTTGGGACTGTACTGACTTTTTATAAATAATTTTAGTTTTTTTTGTTTAATTAAATGTTCATTGTTCTTAATATGTCTAATACATTCTTTATAAAAGGGGGGCAAATGTCCAAAAAAAGTGTGGCATATTATTATTTAGTTTACAAATTGTAATAATTCTAAATCTCACATAGTAATGTGCTAATGGTTTAAAGGTTGGATTTGCGACTATTTCGCTTATACATTTTTTGTGTGTGGTTTCTTTCGCCTTATTTCTCTAATCCCCAAGGCGGTTTGCGTTGCACTGTAGTTTTTATTTTGCGCTTGTCGGTCCAGTGCATCCGACTTCAGCATGCATTTTATGCAAGGGTCTGCTTCCTCCTGCATTTTCTAAGGGTTTGCTTCCCCGGGGTAACGGCCGGTGCTGAGATGGAGATGAACCCAGCACCTTTTGGTTGTGAGCCGTGCCACTTAACCACTAGGCCACGCCGTCCCTCGGCTTATAAATTTAATTCTAAGGGCCTGAATTTTGGTTTTTTTAATTTTGTAGGGAAATCCTAACTTGATTTTTGTCCTGCATTAGTGTTTTAGTTTGAATACTATGTATGTAAATCTAAATATAAAATTTCTAAAAAGTACGTTTATTTCTTTAATGATTTTTATTGGGGGACTAAAGATGTTTATATATATATATATATATATATATATATATATATATATATATATATATATATATATATATATATATATATATATATATAATATATATATTATGTATATATTATTTTAGGTATAATAAATGTGTTTATTCTTACACTTCTTCCGAATATTGTTGTGGTTTTAAATTTATATTTTTCAATCCTATATTTTATCTGTTCTGTTAATTTATGTCACATTTCTTCTTTTTTTTTTTGTTGTCTGTCGGATTTGCTGAAAAATCAATTCCATATATTTAAAGCTTAGTTTCCTGCACTAATTGAAAGGGGAAGTCTGTTTTGAATTTGCATTTACCTATTCCCATAATTTTACATTTTTAAATATGTATTTTAGTACCACTTTGTTCTCCAAATATTTCAAATGTATTTAATATGTTTTGTATTGATTTATAATTTGTTGGGGAACATACGGTATCGTCTGCATATGCTATTAGTTGTTTTTTTCTGCCTATTCCTGGTTTGTGTGTTCCGTTAATTGTTGTGTCCTGTTTTTTTTTCTCCTATTTTTTGTATATGTGTTCTGTTAATTGTGTCCTGTCTGATTTTCTCTAAGATTGGCTTTAACACTAATACGCATAATAAATGGGATAAAGGACAATCTTGTCTTACTGACCTTGTTAAGTGTATGCTGTCTGTAAGTGTGTCGTTTATTAATAATCTACTTTCTGGCTTTCTGTATAAGATTTTAACCCAATTTGTAAAATATTTTCCTACGTTATTTCTCTTTAGTGTTTTATTCATATATTCATGTGATACTCTATCAAATGCTTTTTCCTGGTCTATTGATAAAATTGCTGCCAGCGTGTCCTTTTCATGTGTGTATTGAATGATATCTTTTAAAAAACGCGCGTGTTTAATGATATTTCTATTTTGTACAATAATAGGATATACAGAAAGGTATGTGAACTTGTCTTGTTATACTTTTCTTGAATAAATCATCTTTGAACACAATAATCTTACCACGCAAGTCTGAATATTACTATGAACCGTTTAAGAACATACGGTACTTTAGAATCATTATAATAATACCAATCATGTAGAATCTTGCTGGCATACTGGTTGCTAAATGAAAATGAACTTAATTTTCATATTTTGACATTTGAAACACGTAAACATGAAGCTGGACATTATGCTAGTGTGTATCTATTTGTTTATATCTCTGTTTCATTGCACGTCTCAAGTTGTCCTATTAATTGAAGTCAATAAAAAACCTTCAGTACACATTCTTACATTTCAAGCTTGAAGAACAAAAATAAAAAAACATTTCGCAGTCCAAGTTATACACATCTAGTTTATTGAATCAATAACATAATTAACTTACACCAGATGTAAAACGTGATAAAGATGCATTCCTAATTGTTTTAAACATATATATGTACACACTCTTATTTGTGTGTGTGTGTGTGTGTGTGGCTGTGTGTGTGTGTAAGTGTGTGTGTGTGTGTGGCTGTGTGTGTGTGTGTGTGTATGTGTGTGTGTGCGTGTGTGTGTGTGTGTAAGTGTCTAAATCTCTATAGAAAAGAATATGTATCCAACACTTGATAATGCAACATACGTGCGGTTTCTGACAACTTAATAAATAACGCTCCAGATACACTGCTCCAACGATGATGTAATAGACAAATCTCAAGTGTAAACAACTCACTTCTGCTGTAGAGAAAAGAAGGATGGAGCGTTTCTAAAATGAAGTGAATGTGTGTGACTGTGCATGTTTGTGTATCAAAGCCCCCCCCCCTCCCCCGCCCCCACTCCCCCGCCCCACTCCCCTCTCTCCCCTCCACTCTTTGCAAGGGAGGCATTATACAATATACATAATCGTATGAAACATTAACTTGAGCCGATATGTTAACATACATCTTACTGCTGTCTTCAAAATGGTTGCTACAAATCCCAATGCAGCAGTCTTTTCAAGATCTCACAATCCAAGAAGGTAATGCATGTTAAACTACACATCTTGTGCACGTCACGACTCTACAAGCACCCCCTCACCCCTCGTTGGCACAAAAAGCAAAACAAAAAAACTCGGCAAAAACAAAACACCAACAAACATTTACAGTATTCTACGTCGCCAATTTCATATTAGTAATATGCGCCAATAAAGAGATACCATATTATTAAACGTTGGTTGTTTTAATAAATATGTTTTTGTCGAGAGGATTTCTGTAAGACTAAGTGTTACAGGCACTAGAATAACACGACTGTCACACTGAGATTATGGGGTAAGACACTATGAACAATGCGTCTAGCCCCTAACTCTAGATTACTCATCTTGGTATAGCTTAATACAACTTTTCAAACAACTTTTCTAGAAAACAATGCTTGTGATATAAAGAGACAATATTTCTGCCTTATGTAGGTTGGAAACAGAGCCGATGGAAACAGCAGCCTTTTATTCATAGATCAAGAAAAGGCGTTCGATAGAGTCAACAGAAGTAAAATATGGGAGATCCTGGCAGATTATGTACTGCAAGTTCCTTTCCTTAGTAACATTAAAGCCCTAAATCAGGATAGCTAGAGTGCAGTACGGACAACAGAAGGTATGTCGGAGTGGTTCCCCATTTCATCAGGCGTCACACAGGGTTGCGTCCTGTCACCACTTCTCTTTGTCACTTGTATGAATTAAATCACTCCGGAGGCACACACAGAACACGAAAGTACCAACGAATTACTCTTTACCGACGACCAATGTCTGATCCGCTCCAATAAACGAAAACTGAAAAGTCATATTGACTCACTCTACTTGAACTGTCAAAAGTACGATATGAATATCAATACATCAAAAACAGAGGCAATGAATATAGATAGAAAACACAGCACACTTGATGTTGACGTGAATAAAACAAAAATAAAGCGGGAACAAGAATGTAGGCATTTGTGAGCTGTTTTTACTGAGGATGGCAGACTCTACAAAGAGATAGATACGAGAGTGCAGAGGTCAAACGCTGTCACATACCAGCTGTATCCACTACTAAGGCACCCCAAGATTTCCCTCCAAGCAAAAAGCAGATGATGTATAGTATCTTTATTCCAACCTGTGCTACCAGTGCCAGACATGGACATTGAATAAAGCCCAAAAACGAAACTCAGCCACCTGCGAAATGCTGTGCCCAAAATCGGTCACTAGCAACACCAGAAGACACAGAATCCCAAATACAATGTGTACCCCCATAAGTGGTTAGTCCGTGAGCAAATGGCGAAGAGTGTGGGTACTGATGGATGCAGTAGTCCGCTGGTTGCACATACTTGTGCTCTTTCCTCTCAGGCGTTCCTTCTGTTTTCGATCCCTGTTTTGTGTCGAAAGTACCAACAACCAGTGCTGTCTAAGCTCTATGAGGTACAAAACGGTATGTGTGTGACATGTTGTAGAATAGTACCACTGCTACACCGACATCATGTGATTGTCGTAGGAAAGGACTTAGACTTGGAGTAAGAGTACAGTCTAACCCCTATAGGGAATAGCCTAATCTTGTTGAACAGAGACGAGAATAGGAGCATGTCACACTGAAAGCTTGTCATAAAAGACAATTAATGTCGTATCTATCCAGAGCAAATGAGTCTGTGTGTGTGACAAAGATGAGAGCAAGATCACTGCCACACTGACAACACTTCGTAAGTATTGACAAGCAATGTCGTCTAACCCCACAAGGGTAGAATACTCTTCCACTCATGGTCTTTGAACATTCAGACATAAACAAAGACCACAAATCTCTTGAGTGTGGATTAACTTTGTAAAAATGAAAGAAGGCTCTAGAAACAATATCTCAAATATGATATAATACAGGAAGAAATAACATGTTTTCTTTATGTCTGAACAGGAAGATATAGAAGACAATGATGTCTACCTGAGCAACAGAAGATGATGTCTACCTGAGCAACAGAAGATGATGTCTACATGTACAACAGAATAATATGGTGTCGTCCTGAGCAACAGAAAAGGATGATGTCTACCTGAGCAACAGAAAAAGATGATGTCTACCTGAGCAACAGATGATAATGTCTACCTGAGCAACAGAAAAGGATGATGTCTACCTGAGCAACAGATGATGATGTCTACCTGAGCAACAGATGATGATGTCTACCTGAGCAGCAGATGATAATGTCTACCTGAGCAACAGATGATAATGTCTACCTGAGCAACAGATGATGATGTCTACCTGAGCAACAGATGATAATGTCTACCTGAGCAACAGATGATAATGTCTACCTGAGCAACAGATGATAATGTCTACCTGAGCAACAGAATAGGATGATGTCTACCTGAGCAACAGATGATAATGTCTACCTGAGCAACAGATGATAATGTCTACCTGAACAACAGAAAAGGATGATGTCTACCTGAGCAACAGAAAAGGATGATGTCTACCTGAGCAACAGATGATAATGTCTACCTGAGCAACAGAAAAGGATGATGTCTACCTGAGCAACAGAAAAGGATGATGTCTACCTGAGCAACAGAAAAGGATGATGTCTACCTGCGCAACAGATGATAATGTCTACCTGAGCAACAGAAAAGGATGATGTCTACCTGAGCAACAGAAAAGGATGATGTCTACCTGAGCAACAGATGATAATGTCTACCTGAGCAACAGAAAAGGATGATGTCTACCTGAGCAACAGAAAAGGATGATGTCTACCTGAGCAACAGATGATAATGTCTACCTGAGCAACAGATGATAATGTCTACTTGAGCAACAGAAAAGGATGATGTCTACCTGAGCAACAGATGATAATGTCTACCTGAGCAACAGAAAAGGATGATGTCTACCTGAGCAACAGATGATAATGTCTACCTGAGCAACAGAAAAGGATGATGTCTACTTGAGCAACAGAAAAGGATGATGTCTACCTGAGCAACAGATGATAATGTCTACCCGAGCAACAGAAAAGGATGATATCTACCTGCGCAACAGATGATAATGTCTACCTGAGCAACAGAAAAGGATGATGCCTACCTGAGCAACAGAAAAGGATGATGTCTACCTGAGCAACAGACAATGATGTGTACCTGAGGATACAGCTAGACTTTGGTAAGACTTAAAATTATTAATTTTAATGTAACACAAATCATGTATCACTTAAAATGACACAAAGAAGATGGGCAGAGACAAATTGACAATGTGAATAAATTACATAAATTAACGTCTTTATACTGGTTTAGAGGACTCTAGAGAGTCTGTACACAACCAGTTTCATTTACATTTTCTTGCTCTAAAAGTTATGCGCATCCAATCTATTCTTAAATGCATTAATTTGGGACGGCATGGGCTAGTGGTTAAGTGGCACGGCTCATAACTCGAAGGTGCTGGGTTCGATCCCCATCACAGCACCTGACCGTTACCCTGGGGAAGCAAACCCTTAGAAAATGCAGGAGGAAGCAGACCCTCACATAAAATGCATGCCGAAGTCGGATGCACCGGGCCGACAGGCTCAAAAATAAAAACTACAGTACAGTGCAACGAAAACCCGCCTCGGGGAAAAGAAAAATAAGGCATACGCAAAAAAAAGAAAAAAAATGCATTAATTGTCCTTGCCTTCACTACTTCCTGTGGCAATGCATTCCAAGCATTCACCACTCTCTGACTATAAAAATATTTCTTAATATCTAATCTGAACCTTTATTTAGTTAATTTGTAGCTATGCCCTCTTGTTCTTGTAAGTGGTTGTATTTTGAAAAACAAAACATCTTGTGATGTCACCTTTAAGCCAAAACCTCATACATAGAAGTCTTTAACACTTCATCCTTAATGGCATTATCTGATTACTGACTAACTTTATGTTACTACATGACTAATTGTTAGGTGATACTTCGCAAAAGGAGGCTTACATCAGTTATCTTTCAATTACACTTTCTTTTAGGACCAACAATAAGATGACATCTCTCTTAATAAGGTCCCTAACATTGAATTGTGACAGACAGTATATGTTATATAACTATCAATAAGATAAGATGTCTCTCAATGAGATCTCTAACACATCATCATCAAAGGCAGAACCCGGTATAGGTCGACCTGAAAGCTGACGCCTCGTAAAATGAGATATCTAACAAATCATCCCCAACAATTGTATCTAATATACTACTGTAAACAAACATCTCATGACAACGTCTATTCCCAAATCTGAAATACGCCCAACATATGACTGCTAAAGAACTACTATGAATATATTTTCTTTTCTTGATTGTAGATTTAGATTAAGAGTTGACATTTTCCAAATGGACACGGCATCTTTAAACTTTGATGCATAATAAAACTCTGACTCTCTTCCTTTAACAGAAGTCCTTTCATGATGTCCACCTGTCAAAGTTTAGCTGATCTGAGTCCTTGAACAACCCATGTAATGAGGCTGCTATGTTTTATATTAGACCACCCTGCTTGTAAATCTCTGACTGATGTCATCAAGATTACTCTGAAGTGTGTCTATATCATGGATGGACAACATATTTTATCCAGCTGGCCACAGAAGACTTTGTCCATCCTGTTTCGGGCCTCACGACTACAAGAATCACAGATCTGCATAATAGTACTAACTGGTAACATAAACTTAATAATAACATTGTAACGGTTGCTGTTATACATAATATGGAATATTGACAGGACCAGTACACGCATTAATCTGATCTTCGTGAACAGTGCCGAACTACTACTACTGCCAATACTACCACGACTACTACTACCACTACTGCTGCTAATACTACTACTACCACTACTGCTGCTAATACTACTACTACCACTACTGCTGCTAATACTACTACTACCACTACTGCTGCTAATACTACTACTACCACTACCGCTGCTAATACTATTACTACCACTACTACCACTGCTAATAATACCACTCCTACAGCTAATATTACTACTAACACCCATTTAAATCCTAGTACTACTTCAGCTGATACTATACTACTAGAGCTGTTAATTCGTCTGCTTGACCTGCTAATACTGCAGCTGCTACCACTACTACTGCCCCTACTACTATTACTACCACTGCTACTACATTCACTACTGGTGCTTCAATCATTATTACTTTTACTAATACTACTACTTTCACTATTACTATTACGACCCTACTACTACTGCTACTACAATCACTACTACTACTACTACTATTACTACTGCTACTACTATCACTACTAATATTAATTTTTCTAGCAACACTACTATTACTACAGCTATTACTTTGTCCTGACAGGTCCACCTGATCTTTGTGTTTGGCAATTTTAAGGATAGCATCACTGCTCCACAGAGGCAACTAATTGTGTGACATGGTATAGCACCGGCCATGGTTAGGTTGTTTGTTTAGAGCAGTAAAGATGGCGCCCAACAGGTTGCGCGTCTACTTTGCTCTAGTGTTTGAGTCTATTAAGATGGACTCGCACATTGGTTAACCACCCTTCGCGACACTAGTTCCAACGCAGTGGAATTAAAAGCTGAGAGAGCCAGGCCCGCTAAGCAGGAAATCCTCTCCAGCTCATGCAAGAATATGCTCAGGGGCATATTCCTCTGCAGAAGTACAGGTCGACTAAGAACTATTACTACTACTACTACTACTACTATTACTACTACTACTATTACGACTACTACTACTACTACTACTACTACTACTACTACTACTACTACTACTACTAGTATCATCACTACTACCTATTACTGCAACTATTATTGCTACTACTATTACTTCCACTACTATTGCTATTATTACTACTACTGTGGGAGGACGACTAACGTCTGGTCAGGCACAATTTACTAATCAGACATGTTAGTCGGGGTCAGGCAACGTATACTGGCCAAGACGCTCACCTCGGCTTCATAGTAGCCCTCCCTGGAAACGGGCTGTATTCATGTCAGCCTCGCTAACGAGGTGAGGGATCGACGTGATCTACGTAGTAGTGAGAAACACGCAGATGAAGCCAACCATAGCACAACCACCTGGAAGACCCCGGTCCACCTTCATCAGCACGCTCGGGATGTGAGGAAAGCTACTGCAACCCGCCATATACCGTCCTTTTCAGGGCGCACCAAAGAGTAACCTACTCCTTGTGGACATTCGCAAACAACAACTACTACTCCTACTACTACTCCTACTACTACTCCTACTACTACTCCTACTACTACTACTACTACTACTACTACTACTACTACTACTACTACTACTACTACTACTACTACTACTACTACTCCTACTACTACTACTACTACTACTACTACTCCTACTACTACTACTACTACTACTACTACTCCTACTACTACTACTACTACTACTCCTACTACTACTACTACTCCTACTACTACTCCTACTACTACTCCTACTACTACTACTACTCCTACTACTACTACTATTCCTACTACTACTACTACTACTCCTACTACTACTACTCCTACTACTACTACTACTACTATTCCTACTACTACTACTACTACTATTCCTACTACTACTACTACTACTATTCCTACTACTACTACTACTACTCCTACTACTACTACTCCTACTACTACTACTACTACTACTCCTACTACTACTACTACTACTATTCCTACTACTACTACTCCTACTACTACTACTCCTACTACTACTACTACTACTACTAGTACTTCTACTGCTACTACTACTACTACTACTACTCCTACTACTACTACTACTACTACTACTACTACTACTCCTACTACTACTCCTACTACTACACCTACTACTACTCCTACTACTACTCCTACTACTACACCTACTACTACTCCTACTACTACTCCTACTACTACTACTACTCCTACTACTACTCCTACTACTACACCTACTACTACTCCTACTACTACTCTTACTACTACTACTCCTACTACTACACCTACTACTACTCCTACTACTACTCCTACTACTACTACTACTACTACTACTCCTACTACTACACCTACTACTACTCCTACTACTACTACTACTACTACTACTCCTACTACTACACCTACTACTACTCCTACTACTACTACTACTACTACTCCTACTACTACTACTACTACTACTCCTACTACTACTCCTACTACTACTCCTACTACTACTACTACTACTACTACTCCTACTACTACACCTACTACTACTCCTACTACTACTACTACTACTACTCCTACTACTACTCCTACTACTACTACTACTACTCCTACTCCTACTCCTACTACTCCTACTACTCCTACTACTACTCCTACTCCTACTACTACTACTACTACTACTCCTACTACTACTACTCCTACTACTACTACTACTACTACTCCTACTACTACTACTACTACTACTACTACTACTCCTACTACGACTACTACTACTACTACTACTACTACTCCTACTACGACTACTACTACTACTACTACTACTACTCCCACTACTACTACTACTACGACTACTACTATCACTACTGCTACTACTACAAGCACTACTACTGTTACTGCTATTACTATTACAATTTTTACGGCAATTTTGATGTATACTCTGATTGTGAAAATGGCTAATCTGGCAGTGAAACCACTATTAATGTTAGGCCTACTGTCCATACCATAGCGATAGAAGAAGACTGGTCGGAGACTAAGCACACCTGTTTGCGGTTTCAGACTGTGTCGAAAGCAATGGACACAAACACACATTGGGCATTGATGCTACCCCGTTTGACTACTTTAGTTTATGTATAAATGAAGAGCTTTAACACACTTGTGCGATTGGAACAAATTTGAATGCCGAACAAAGGCATTGAAAGAAGCGGGAAATCTAGCAGTACTATGCACATTGAAGGCCGTTCCTCGCTGTCAGATTACGACCCATTCCATAAAGTTCGGCCGATTATAATAGTGAGAATTGTCAGAAAAACTATTATCCTGGGAGAGAGCTCAGCATTGGCGAGGCAATAATTGGCTTCAGTGGAAGATTGTTTTTTAAACAGTATAACAAGTGTCAAGTTTTGTCATCCAATTGTTGTGCTTCTGTTTCGCGTCGTGCAAAGGAAGACAGAAGAGGCCACGATATACTCTTGGCAATCCCTTCCTATTCTCAACAAATGGGTGATGTTCCCAAAGCAGATCAACACAAATTATCATCAAACTCAATTGGTAGGAAATCTTGGAATTTGTGGCACTATTGTCTGGTTTCTTATGCAGGTAACAACTATCAACTCCTCCATCCTGGAAAAGTCGACCTGCCCATCACACCGCAGAAGCGCAACACCCAGCCATTTGCAGTTCCGCCTTGGAGTTAAAGATTGCATGAATGAGGCTCTCATAGAAAGAGGGCTTCTAATGAGACAACACCAAACCGAAAAAGCAACATCAAACAGGATCTATACCGAATGCTAGGACGCAAGAAAACGTATTTTATTGGTTCTAAGAACAAGTTAAAAACTGCTCGTGGATTTAGCATACAGACTGTTTTTCACTGATCAATTTGGACAAAGTCCCCTACAGTAGACTGTGATATTCATCATTCCGTGAATAATTATAATTTGTGATTTATATGTGTAATTGCATAATTTGTGATTGATGAATAAAGGTAAAGGTCAAGATCAGTCCGGGATGAAGATAACTCTTCACGTACTTTTCCGCAGCCTATGTGAGCTGGGGTGGCCAGTTCCCTTCCCTTCTGTTTATAACCTTCCCCAACTCGTACGTCAGGTATTCATTTACAGCTGGGTCGAATGCAGGAGCGGTTGTAAGGCACACATATCGTAAATCGGCTACAAGAACAAGAGGGCACAGCTACAAATTGTTTAAAGACAAGTCTAGATTAGATATTAGGAAATATTTTTTTAGTTAGAGAGTGGTGAATTCTTGGAATGCATTGCAGCAGCATGTAGTGGAAGCACAGTCAGTTAATGCATTCAAAAATAGATTGGATGCTCACAGTATTTTCGTTATCCGTGAAGGGGAATAAGCTAGTTGTATACAGACTCTGTACAGCCTTATAAACCAGAATAATGAAGTTAAGTTAAGTTAAATAAGACTGGACTGTAAAGAATTAAGGTGTTTCAGTCACTTGTGCATAAAGGTGGGCGCACGAATTCCGAAAGTGTTCTATTCTTTAGCTAATTTCAGCCGTAAATGGACATAGTAACGATCAAACAAAGATAATGACCACCGTCAAAACACAATGTCAGCATACATTTACAGTGGGTGGTGAGGAAATAGATCAGGTTACACATTTTGAATATCTGGGCTCCAGAATTGACAAAAATGGCGACTGCTCGAAAGAAATCAGAAGAAGACTAGCCATGGCAATGCATAAACTGAACAGCCTAAAGAATTTATGGCAGAGCAACAACAAAATGATAAAAGTAATAGTCTTGAGGGCCTGTGGTTTTCCTGTGGCAGCTTATGGCTGCGAATCATGGACGATTACCAAAACTTCCAGACAATAAATTGAATCCTTCGAGTCAAAATGTTACAGAAAGATCCTCAGAATACCATGGACAGAGAAAAAGACAAATGTAGACATTCGGCAAGAGTTGAGCATAGAGGAGAACTGGTTTATCAATTCCATTTTGGTTAGAAAATTCAAATACGTTGGGCACATCAAGAGACACAACGGTCTTGAGAGAACAGTGATGGAAGGTATGGTGCCAGGTAAAATAGAAAGGTGTAGACCAAGAAGACGATGGCACAAAGATATCCAGGAATGCCTGGGTATGACTGTGGCGGAGGCTGGAGTTTTGGCAAGGAAACGAGTTTCTTTCAGACAGACTGTGATGGGAGCGACGTTCTATAAAGGACATACTACATGATAATGTTTTATACGGAGAGTTGGCCTTGAGCAAGCATAAGAAATGAAGACCTTTCCATCGCTACAAAAACTTTTGGAAACATGACCTGGAGGCGATAGAGATGAACACCTCAAACTGGTAGGAATTTGCCAAAAACAGACCTGACTGGAAGCAGGTTTTGTGTGCTGGCTGGAAGCAGGTTTTGTGTGCTGGCTGGAAGCAGGTTTTGTGTGCTGGCTGGAAGCAGGTTTTGTGTGCTGGCTGGTAGCAGGTTTTGTGTGCTGGCTGGAAGCAGGTTTTGTGTGCTGGCTGGTAGCAGGTTTTGTGTGCTGGCTGGTAGCAGGTTTTGTGTGCTGACTGGAAGCAGGTTTTGTGTGCTGACTGGAAGCAGGTTTTGTGTGCTGGCTGGTAGCAGGTTTTGTGTGCTGACTGGAAGCAGGTTTTGTGTGCTGACTGGAAGCAGGTTTTGTGTGCTGGCTGGTAGCAGGTTTTGTGTGCTGGCTGGTAGCAGGTTTTGTGTGCTGGCTGGTAGCAGGTTTTGTGTGCTGGCTGGTAGCAGGTTTTGTGTGCTGGCTGGTAGCAGGTTTTGTGTTCTGGCTGGTAGCAGGTTTTGTGTGCTGGCTGGTAGCAGGTTTTGTGTGCTGGCTGGTAGCAGGTTTTCTGTGCTGGCTGGTAGCAGGTTTTGTGTGCTGGCTGGTAGTAGGTTTTGTGTGCTGGCTGGTAGCAGGTTTTGTGTGCTGGCTGGTAGCAGGTTTTGTGTGCTGGCTGGTAGCAGGTTTTGTGTTCTGGCTGGTAGCAGGTTTTGTGTGCTGGCTGGTAGCAGGTTTTCTGTGCTGGCTGGTAGCAGGTTTTGTGTGCTGGCTGGTAGCAGGTTTTGTGTGCTGGCTGGTAGCAGGTTTTGTGTGCTGGCTGGTAGCAGGTTTTGTGTGCTGGCTGGTAGCAGGTTTTCTGTGCTGGCTGGTAGCAGGTTTTCTGTGCTGGCTGGTAGCAGGTTTTCTGTGCTGGCTGGTAGCAGGTTTTGTGTGCTGGCTGGTAGCAGATTTTGTGTGCTGGCTGGTAGCAGATTTTGTGTGCTGGCTGGTAGCAGGTTTTGTGTGCTGGCTGGTAGCAGGTTTTGTGTGCTGGCTGGTAGCAGGTTTTGTGTGCTGGCTGGTAGCAGGTTTTGTGTGCTGGCTGGTAGCAGGTTTTCTGTGTTGGCTGGTAGCAGGTTTTGTGTGCTGGCTGGTAGCAGGTTTTGTGTGCTGGCTGGTAGCAGGTTTTGTGTGCTGGCTGGTAGCAGGTTTTGTGTGCTGGCTGGTAGCAGGTTTTGTGTGCTGGCTGGTAGCAGGTTTTGTGTGCTGGCTGGTAGCAGGTTTTGTGTGCTGGCTGGTAGCAGGTTTTGTGTGCTGGCTGGTAGCAGGTTTTGTGTGCTGGCTGGTAGCAGGTTTTGTGTGCTGGCTGGTAGCAGGTTTTGTGTGCTGGCTGGTAGCAGGTTTTGTGTGCTGGCTGGTAGCAGGTTTTCTGTGCTGGCTGGTAGCAGGTTTTGTGTGCTGGCTGGTAGCAGGTTTTGTGTGCTGGCTGGTAGCAGGTTTTGTGTGCTGGCTGGTAGCAGGTTTTGTGTGCTGGCTGGTAGCAGGTTTTCTGTGCTGGCTGGTAGCAGGTTTTCTGTGCTGGCTGGTAGCAGGTTTTGTGTGCTGGCTGGTAGCAGGTTTTCTGTGCTGGCTGGTAGCAGGTTTTGTGTGCTGGCTGGTAGCAGGTTTTGTGTGCTGGCTGGTAGCAGGTTTTGTGTGCTGGCTGGTAGCAGGTTTTGTGTGCTGGCTGGTAGCAGGTTTTCTGTGCTGGCTGGTAGCAGGTTTTCTGTGCTGGCTGGTAGCAGGTTTTCTGTGCTGGCTGGTAGCAGGTTTTGTGTGCTGGCTGGTAGCAGGTTTTGTGTGCTGGCTGGTAGCAGGTTTTGTGTGCTGGCTGGTAGCAGGTTTTGTGTGCTGGCTGGTAGCAGGTTTTGTGTGCTGGCTGGTAGCAGGTTTTGTGTGCTGGCTGGTAGCAGGTTTTGTGTGCTGGCTGGTAGCAGGTTTTCTGTGCTGGCTGGTAGCAGGTTTTCTGTGCTGGCTGGTAGCAGGTTTTGTGTGCTGGCTGGTAGCAGGTTTTCTGTGCTGGCTGGTAGCAGGTTTTGTGTGCTGGCTGGTAGCAGGTTTTGTGTGCTGGCTGGTAGCAGGTTTTCTGTGCTGGCTGGTAGCAGGTTTTCTGTGCTGGCTGGTAGCAGGTTTTGTGGGCTGGCTGGTAGACGCAGACTCCAAACATGTGCGACGGATGCAAGGGCAACATCTCACTAAAGCCCCTCTCTAGCAATTAAGTCCACTGTCTTTCGAGACTGACACATCAATTAATCAATCAATAATTATTGTGACGCACACACACACAGCAGTCGAGGTATTGCAGTGGTTAGTGCACTGGCTCTCCAGCTAAGCGATCGGGGATCGGTTCTTAGTTGGTGCGGGATTTTCCAGGTCGCAAACCGACTCCCGAGGTCCACCCAGCCTCGAAAATTGGCTACAATAATACTCTTGGAAAGCGAACGCGGCCGACGAGACGTTAACCACTCGCCGTAGTGTGCCGTTGACTTTAAAAAAAAAGTAATCCAACACCCTATTCCCAACATTCCACACAGGCCTGAAATCGATATCTCTACTTTATTTTGTAATACATTAAAAAAAAAAAAATATAACAAAATAAGTAGACCAATATACTCCTGCGGCTCGTGCATATTAAATAACAGTTAGCCGTAAGTGGCTCACAAGTCACGATTTAACCACTCCTGGCAAATGGAGTGTTGTTTGTAGAGCTATCTTTTGAACCCTTAGTGCAACCTACCATAATTGCTATGTTGCTGCATTCGTACATATACTGACACACTCGTTCATAAACAAGGTGAGAATAATCTAGTAACCTGGAGATACAGCATAACAAACTGAAAACTGCTGACAGAAGTATAAAGCAGGGAAGGAATAAGCGACGTCTAGCGAGACAAAGAAAGAGTCGGCCTTATTGATTCTGTTTAGATGGAGCGGTGGACGTGAAGTCTGGCAATGTGACATGCCGGAAGGTTGTCCCTAGGCAACAGAGTAAACAAACCAGTCATCCCGGCGGTGAGTTTTTTCAAAACACAAAAGTAATATTTACGCCTAATTAGATTTTAGTGACCGATCTATTTGTATATTACCCCCCTGTGGTGCTTCTTGTTCAAGGCTCTCGAGTTTGTGCTTAGTTAAATTGTATTATAACAACTTATCAGATCAAATGCCGTCTCAGCCATCAATCAGAACAATAACCACCTTTACGTCAATTGTTAACTTTAATGGATCGCCATTGTGCTCTTTTTCGGACAATGAAAGTGTTTTCTGATAGACTGTGGTATGTCCACCTCTAACTGTTGCTTTCCCACGTCAAGCAGTCTCTCTAATGCTTCAATCGTCTCAATGGTAGAGAAGTTAATGTGCTTTTCTCTCAAAACAAATAGACTGGGTTCTAACCGTGATCGTGACTTATTCTTCCTACCCCGCAGAGAGCAAGTTATCCCCTCTGCTATTCGTGACGGATATTGTTTCTTAAGATGTGCTGAAGTACAAGGTGTGTACAAGTTATACATCTTCTCTCCGCCTCCCAGAAGTCAAGGCAAAAAAACTAGTCTCCGTAACTCACACATGCTGAGACCTTGTTTGTTTCTACTGTGTTTTATGCTTGTTCGTCCAATGTCTCCAACTTCAGCACGAATTTGTAATGAGTTTACTTTTTTTTAGACTTCCTTTAGCCTTATCTTCACCATACGTCTACCTTCAACATTTCCATCTAAAAACGAATATTATAAGACGCGCACTAAGCAGAAATTATAGACCGCCTTTAAAATAATTATGAGTTCCACCGATTATTTAATTTACTCGGTTCGCGAACAAAGCCCTCTAAGCATCGTTTGAAAAAGTTCCGCTTTTATGAACATCGTGGATCAAGTCTGAACCCAGCGGATGCTTTAACTGAGAGCCAAGCTACAGATTAATAAAAACAGGGTAGTCCTCATTCTGTTGTACGGATTCGAAACTATTCTTCAGAGTGATCAGAGACGCATTAAAGCCTTCCACATCCGCAGCCAGAGGTGTATTCTTCTGATCTACTGGTATGACCAGCTAGCAAACGATGAAGTTACCCGATTGACAAGTCTAGAGGGTACTGTCTCCCTGCTGAACCGTCGCCGTCTGCCCCGATTTGGACATGTGGTTCGCGGTGCCGAGGAAATCCCCGTTCACTAACTTTTAAACCAGGCAATAGACATCAGAAATGAAAAATGACCCTTTCCATCAGAACCCTGCTATAGTGGCCGTTCTCACAATTTTTGCAGCATGAGACGACCATTCATCGTGGTTAGTCAATTGACGCGACGGAGATTTGTCGTCCATGCGAACTATCTACCTACCTTACCTACCTACCTATCTACTTACCTTACATACCCTACACTATCTACCTACCTTACCTACCTACCTACCTACCTGCCTACCTACCTTACCTACCATACCCTATCTTCCTACCTACCCTACCCTATCTTTCTACGTACCTTACCTTACTTTACCTTAACTACCTTACCTACCCTACATTACCCTACCTACCTACCTTACCTACCTACGTACGTACCTACCTACCTAATACCACACTTACCTACTTACCTACCTAACCTACCAACCTACCATATCTACCTTACCTACCAACTACCCTTACCTACCTACCTACCAATCACCCTTACCTACCTACCCTACCCTATCTTCCTACCTACCAACCTATCTTATCTTCCTACCTACCTACCTACCAACCTATCTTACTTACCTACCTACCAACCTACCTTACCTAATTACCTACCAATCTACCTTACCTGCCTTACCTACCAACCTGTCTAACTACCTACCTACCTTCCTACCTCTAAAAGAAAATACCTCTACATCGTGTCGTTGTTGTTCTTGGTGTTGTTTGCCAACAATGAGTACTCTTTCGTGTGGCGGCGGGTTAGGCTCGAGTAGCTTAATACTTCGCTGCGTTGGGACAATCGCTTACGAAGGTTCTTAACCGATGTGCGAGTTCATCTTAATAGACTCAAACACTAGAGCACAGTAGACCCGCATCCCGTTAGACGCTATCTATTCTGCTCTACACAAACTACCTAACTATGGCCGGTGTTATAACATGTCACACAGTTAGTCGTCTTTTACGACATGCTCTCTGTGAGGCAGTGGTGCTATTCTTGTCCTTGTCATATACAAAAACCCCGGCAGACCACTCGGGCTTGCTACTAAGTACGTTTGTGGAGCAGGCAGACAGTCTCGTCATGTAAAATAAAGTACCACATAATCGGCCCCATGAGATCATAATAGAATTTATTTTATGTTGGAGTTGAAGATTTGTATTTGGTGGTGATTTTAATTTCTTTTGATTTCCATAAATGTATCTATGTAATATAAGATTTTATCGACTTCTGTATTCTTAACTGAACATCGTTTTCTGTATCTCATACTATGTCTATATTGCTGCCAAGGTATATGAAAGACTCTACATTCTTAGTGGGGGTGGCTCCCAACCCAATTCTTTCATTGTTAGTTGCATTTATTTTTAAAACTTGTGTTTTGTCTTTGTGTATTTTTAGCTCCAATTGTAGTGACCTCTCTTCGCGTATACGTATCTTATTTTACGCCATTATAAAGCACTACCAAAATAAAAATCTTCAACTCCAACGTAAAGTCGGTTCTATTATATAGCTCTGAAACATGGAGAACAACACAGGTGCTTTTGAAAAAGACACAGGCTTTCGTCAAAAGTTGTCTGGGCAAAATACAAAGGTTGGAAATGTTACGACAAGATCACCAACGTGGAACTGATAGGGAGAACGGGACAAATACCTGTGGAGCATGAAATACGGAGGAGACGATGGCGATGGATAGGCCACACATTACGGAAACCAGTGGATAACATTACCAGACAAGCTCTGCTCTGGAATCCACAGGGCAAGAGAAGTAGAGGAAGACCGAGACACTCGTGGAAGAGGGAACTGGCACTAAATATAAAGGTAGCAAACACGACGTGGGCCTAATTGACTCAGATGGCTTGGCGATAATTTTTTGACTACCTATGCTTCACATGAAGCTGACAAATTTTTGATTGATTGATTGATTGATATAAGAGCTTTTATATATATATATATATATATATATATATATATATATATATATATATATATATGCGAATACTGCAAGGAAACCGATCATAGTAGCCGCATGCTTCTCCTGTAGCAACACATAATGAATAATTTATCACTAGATTAATCTATGCATTTTCTTCTATTTGAATCGTCTTCCGTATTGTTGAATGCATTCTTGATCTTTTTTTCTCTCTTTTCATCTTCTTTTGCCTTGTGTTCAGACGATCGGGGCTCGAATTCAAGTTGTGACGGTCGGTTCATGGTGTTAATTATTCAGGAGATCCCTGGGTCCATCGCTGGAGCTACGGAGTTCGTGCTTTGTGCGATGCTCTCTGCAGGTGGGGATACCTTTCTGCTGAGAGAGACGGAGCCATATAGTATGGGGAAACTCCCGGCGATAAAGTCGAGCCCTCGTCTTTAACGTTCTGCCTTTTTATCTTCTGTTTCAGATTTACTGTCAAATGATATTACATATACGTAAAAATATGACTTCTTTAAGTACCTCATAACTTATGAGGATATTTAAAGTTTGTTTATAATTTTGTTTACACATTAGAACATTGTTTCTGCTAATAAATATCGAAATCATATTGCGGATCAAGATGTTGAGCAGTCCTTGAGTTATAGCGGTCAGCGACCCAGGGCTGCCAATGCACTTCTTCTGGATAACAGCCTATAACAGGACAGACAGGCTAAGGAGAAGGGATCGAAGTGGGTAGACTAACCTGATCTCAAAAATACCATACTGTAGTCGAATGTGTCGGGCCGAATGGTGCATTTATAACTGGCATTAAAACTTTAAACGGCGACACAACGAATTACTTTCCCAGGACTACATCCTGTAATTTTCTAAGCATTTTTCTGGACTTCGTAGCGGGAGTTTGGGAAGAAGAAGAAGAAGGAATCACATTCATATAGGATGTATATTTGCTTGATCTGTTTTTGAAAGTCAGCTTGTCTTCGTCATCAATACATTACGATGTGCCAGTCTGATTACTGTTTGCTTTTGACGATGTTTTAAAAAAAGTGTTCTTTCCATGAGTCATCTGGTAGATCAATCAATCTCGTGGTAACGATGCCGGGTTTCGATCCACAATATCTCGCGTTATAATCGAGCTAGCTGTAAACGGATATCTAACTTGTTATTAGGGAAGGACAGACAGCGAAGAAATGAATGAATTGGATACCACATATCATACTAAGCTAAGGCCTACTAAAATGAAGTATCTAACACTTTGTCTTCGACAGCAGTGCTTGGTATGCGACTAACTTTATCTTCTCCTTCGATCAGTGTCAGTATTTATTTTCATTATACATGTTAAGCAGGAATGTACACAACATGCATGAATGCGCCACTCCCATTTGTAAATCAATTTATAGTGAGCGCGTGACCGAATGGTGTCGAAGTCTGCCTGCTGACAAGGAGAGCAGCAGTTCTAATCCCGGTATGGCGTATATTTGTTTGTCTATTGGAAGTGAAATAAACAAACATAGCTAGCACACAACGTGGCGACAGCGGTGGCGAAGCGGCCTATAGTTCTCATCCTAAAAACCTCCCCTCCACTACCCCAGCAATGGGGAAAGTCGTATTGGCAGTTTAAAAAAATAATGAGCAGGTGTTTGTTTGATGCTACGTCTGCTACTTGTTCCTAGTATTGATTCAAGGTCTATCTTTTTTCTTCTGACACACTGGCAAAACTTTTCTAGCTTTCAGTAATCATGTCTGGCAAATGAAGAGTTAAACTCAACAATGATCTGCTGGGTGACCGGGACAAACCGTAAAGACATACGTGTCTAAACTTCATCTCTCTCTCTCTCTCTCTCTCTCTCTCTATATATATATATATATATATATATATATATATATATATATATATATATATATATATATATGATAGTTTGTCCATCACAAGTGATGAAGACCACTCTCTTTGTTCAGCCGTGTGGACAGTCGTATCTCTTGCTGTGTCCGCTGAAATGGGTGACTTGCGCGGTGATTTGGATTAAAGTGAGGAAGAAACTGCGCCTTTTGTCAACCTCACTCACAGAGCCTAAGCTACCTTTTGCCAGTAGCAAGACATTCATCGAGACGACTGGAGATAGCATAGGATGCAGATTTTGCCTCAAGGTTACCACCGAAGCCTTTCCGTAAACATGTAACCCGCAGGGTAGAAAGGTGGGATGGCATCTAACGCAGTTTGTCGTGCCTTTTCGATAACCACAAGAGGTCGTATGGACAACACTCAGCGTGTGAGTGAGTCTGGCATCTCTCCCCAGCTGTGTTCAGTTCATCATAGTAGCATCTAAAATTTCCAAACGCCAAATTCGTGAAGGTGAACCGGCAGAACTAACCCGTGAAATACGACACAGGTATAAGCGTAGTTCCATTCAGCCGGCGTCCAGACCAGGATAAACGGATGGAAGAAATCACAAAAAAAGAACGAAATAACAAGTACAGACGGAAAACAACACCACGTTTCTGTGAACACAAGTGTAAGTCGTCGACTAATGTGAATTCCAGGCAAATCCGTGGTCTGGCGGCATCCACAATGATCCAAAACAGTAGAGAAATGTAGACTCGCAGCCAGTTATGGCGCCATCTTTGCCAGATATATATATATATATATATATATATATATATATATAAATGAATACCTATATACCTACCTACCTACATACATGCATACAAACATACATAATTACTTACATACACACATACATAAATACATACATACATAAATACATACATACATATACGCGCCCACGCAGATCAGGCACACGCACCCACACCCACACACACATACAAACACACCCAACCCCCCCCCCCCCCACACACACACCCACGCACGCACCCACACACATACGCACGCACCCATACACACGCGCACGCACCCACACACACACATACCCATACACACCCACACACACGCGCGCACGCACCCACACACACATGCCCGCACCCACACACACACACACGCACACACACATTTCAAGTCGCAATATGAACTGAAAGTCATTAACGATGTGTGTGTAGACATTATTATTGCCCCGACTAAGCCTGGTGCTAAAGTTGTAGTAAATATAACTACAAAACATCTAAAAATAGATTTACAAAATATATCCTTTCACCGATGTAGACAGAACTAATGGACATGTTTGTCAAAGTATCAATTCAATAGGCAATCGACAATGATGCAACTCAGTTATATCATTCAACTAGTTTTGTACAGTTAAGCTCGCACGTAGGGAATAAACGTATTGTAGCTCCAGTCAACCCAGCTGTAAATCGGTACCAGATTTACTGTTAGGGAAGGAAGAGGCCACGATGAAGGGAAATGGCCACCCCCCACCTCACAAGCTGAGGCTTAATATACTGAGGTCCCTAACCTCCTTTACCCTATATAATATATGCAACCTACATTATCCTTTTGTATCATTTTTACATGATTTCAATTGTCCCACAACGCAGTTGCTTATATGCCCATGTTAACTAACACGTTGTAACGTCAATATTTGTATTGATATACATAAGTATGGGATAGTGCAAAGTTTCTTATCCGGGGAAGAAGGTGGGGGAGGGGCACAAGATCTCTCCCCCCCCCCCTTCTCTGTGCGTTTTCCAGAATATTCCAAGGGAGGCAAAGGTGACAATTTTGCTAATGGGGGCAACGGCATGAAACTAGGTGAGGGTTGGTTGGTGGGAGTGCGGTACATAGGGAAGGGAGAAGAGAAGAAAAGAAAGAAGTGATCGATAAAAGAAGAAAAAAAAAGTAAAGAAAACATAAAAGAGAAGTAGCGTGAACGGCTGTGCTTACCACTAAATGGATCGTCACGCTCACTCTGTGGAAACGTCACTTCCGCTTCCTTCTCCATCTCCCTAATGTAAATGATGTTTATGTTGATGTTTCATTGCAAGAAGTGCCCATAGAGCAACACAACGGCCAAAGTAACTTTCGGGCATGAAAAACACAATTTTTAGAATAAGAGTACAATATCTAACAAGTTTCCACAGGTTTTGGATAAAGCAAAATGGTTTTTCATGATATTTCCTACTTCGAATTTGGTAGAATCAGGTTTCAGTAGATTGAATTATTTTCTCAGTCAAATCCGGAATCACATTAACCAAATGGACAAAGATGATTTTCAGTTATCCCTCACAGCAATAGAACAGAATATAAAAATAGCTTGTTTCTGGCCATCATGCACAAGGGTCAAATTCATCGAGAAATTATTAAAAGCATACATTTTTAATGTAAGCGTATTTTGTTTAAATTATAAAAATTATAAATAAAACATGTTCTTTTTACAAACAAAACATTTATATAGCTACCATTCTATCGGTAAAACAGGGGGCAATGGAGGGAAACAAGGTCAGAAGAGGCCAATGTCAAAAATAGTTTGAGTAACACTGGCTAGGGACACAAAACAAACACTAGAACCTAAATTGGTCACGAATGATAACACAAGGGTAGATCTGTAATAGGAAATATAAATGGGACAATCGCGAGAGTATTGTCGAGCATATCTAGACATTACTTAAGCACCCAAGTTATGACTGTTGATGCGCTCCCGAAACCGCTACTGCTAAGCCAGATTTGGAAAGAGGCCATGATACAATAATTAAAGAGACATCGAACTGTACAGTTTCGTTGGCAAAGTCTTTGCAAGTATTCCTACTGCGAGTACACAAACTGGCAGATCGCGTGTACTCAAGTCACAATGTGGTTTCCTATCTAGAAGATCGACATGATCTTCTTTATGCGGCAGTTAAGGAAAAGTCACGCAAGCAGTACAATCCCTTTCACCAACCTGACCAAAACATGGGATTTAGTTGGCAGTTATGAACTCTTTTAAATCCTCTCAAAAATAGGATACCATAACAAGCTGCTGTAGTTAATAGTATCATTTTATTAGGATAAAAAGGAATAGTCCAATTTGATGGTAATACATCACAGCCATTTAGTATTCAATTTGATGGTAATACATCACAGCCATTTAGTATTCAATTTGATGGTAATACATCACAGCCATTTAGTATTCAATTTGATGGTAATACATCACAGCCATTTAGTATTCAATTTGATGGTAATACATCACAGCCATTTAGTATTCAATTTGATGGTAATACATCACAGCCATTTAGTATTCAATTTGATGGTAATACATCACAGCCATTTAGTATTCAATTTGATGGTAATACATCACAGCCATTTAGTATTCAATTTGATGGTAATACATCACAGCCATTTAGTATTCAATTTGATGGTAATACATCACAGCCATTTAGTATTCAATTTTGATGGTAATACATCACAGCCATTTAGTATTCAATTTGATGGTAATACATCACAGCCATTTAGTATTCAATTTGATGGTAATACATCACAGCCATTTAGTATTCAATTTGATGGTAATACATCACAGCCATTTAGTATTCAATTTGATGGTAATACATCACATCCATTTAGTATTCAATTTGATGGTAATACATCACAGCCATTTAGTATTCAATTTGATGGTAATACATCACAGCCATTTAGTATTCAATTTGATGGTAATACATCACAGCCATTTAGTATTCAATTTGATGGTAATACATCACAGCCATTTAGTATTCAATTTGATGGTAATACATCACAGCCATTTAGTATTCAATTTGATGGTAATACATCACATCCATTTAGTATTCAATTTGATGGTAATACATCACAGCCATTTAGTATTCAATTTGATGGTAATACATCACAGCCATTTAGTATTCAATTTGATGGTAATACATCACAGCCATTTAGTATTCAATTTGATGGTAATACATCACAGCCATTTAGTATTCAATTTGATGGTAATACATCACAGCCATTTAGTATTCACTTTGATGTTAGACACTAGTTGGTATCTTCTTTGCGGTGCTACTCAAGCATGCATTTGGTAATGCAACAGAAGGGATTTGCCTTCACACTAGATAGGATAGCTGTCTGTTTAATCCTACGAGATTCAAAGCTAAAATCAAACTGGCCGACCACAGCTGGGGTTCTAAGAACCATGTAAGAGAGACATGAAGGTACTGGAAATTGTTCTGACATCTTGAGAAGACATAGTTGCAGACCCAAATAAATGGAGATGAGCCACCCAAGACTTGGCGAAAATAAACTGTTGCAACACAGAGAAGTGAAAAGACAACTCCGAAAGGAAAATCTTCTTCTTCTTCTTCTTCGTACGCTGGGAAAGGAAAATGAAAACCAAAAACTCAGTAGAGAGTTGCTACTCCAAGGTTGCATCAACCTATAGTCGGACATGACTGAAGAGGGGGCTACTAACTTACTTACTTTAAAAAGGATTTAAATAATGGATAATAAGAGGGAAACAAGAACATACAATGACAAATCACGCAATGGTCAAAAGGTATACAGTAAAACTGAAAATCAAATGTAATACCGACAACAGCGAATTAATGGGTCAGCGTAGTCAACCTAAGAGTGTACTAATCCATAAATCGATATATAGCCATAAATCGATATAAAGCCATAAATCGATATATAGCTATAAATTGCGTGGTACCACGGTTTTACAATGCGCGCTCTGGCAATGTATCGAGGTTTTAAGTACCTCTTTGATGGGAGAGCAGGGACCCTGCATGGCTAGGGAAAAAGAAAGATTTCGCTTGAACTTCGTCTGCTGTCCCCTACAGCTTCCTGCTAGGGGTTGAAACCCTTACTTTCAGCAGAATTACTTGGGAAAACAGCAATTCCGACTGTCGTCAGGTAGTCGTCTTCATAGACGCATTGTCAGTACTGTAAGCCCTTAAGGGAAATAAAGTCCCACACTTAAGGAATGAACTAAATAGGGTATCTGTCAGCAAACGATCCATACTTCAAGGATTATCCTCCCATTTGGGTGTACCCGGAATTGAGAAGGCAGACATGTTTGCAAAAAGGGGATGAGACTGAATAGGAAAACATTGCATTCACATATTTTTAGAAAATGTGAGGCATCAAGACTGTTAGAAGAGATCAGACCCAACCTGACGACGATTACAACACTTTTCACCGACAGAGACAGATCATCATTCTTTACATCGGGACAGCATATACTACATAAACACACCTAGAGGCTTCGTCAGTTCTCTTCCCTGCTGCGCACGTGTAGACGGACAGTGAATAAATTACAGCGCATTTTTAACAGGACAACTCTCTGTATAGCCATTCGAAGAAGACTCAGTTAATAGATGATTCAATACTAAACGCCATGTTAAAGTCACTCCCATGGCAACAATTGCCGTCAGGGATGAAGATAACTCTTCATGTACTAATCCCACAGCCTATGTGAGGTGGGATGGTCAGCTCCATTACTTGCTGTATTTTAACTTCGCCAACTCATGTCCAGTACCCTTTTACAGCTGGGTCGACTGGAGGTAGTCGTACCAGGAATAACCACGTCGCGCATTTTTCTATCGATCTGTGATTTCGAACCCTGTCACACTGTAATCCCAGTCTTAGCAAGCCAGCTCACTGTTGACTAAGCTACACGCTTCACTCATTGTAAAAAATACGTTTATCGGTACAGTCATATACTGCGCTAAGATGAATACAAGAACGAAACCTATGTTACTACATAAACGTCTTCATCAGAGGTAACACGCAACAAAAACATGAGCTAACAAATAATAGAGAAAGGGATGACTTCATAAAATAGAGATATAAACACATAATTGAGTAATACAAAGTACTTAGACGGAACTCGAGAACTCGTCGTTGGTTCCCTCATTAGTGAACACTATTTGATGTATTTATTCCTTCATCTATGATTTGTTGCCTCATGTGTTTGTTGTCTGCTGTACCCGATGAAGACCTTTAGGTTGGAACGTATATTTCGTTTCTGGTTTTCTGTCATATCACGGCATCTGACCATACTTATAAATGTACGAGACGTGTTCAAATGAAACCGGACCAAACTACAACAAGCTAACATGCGTACGATGCGCACGATGACGTCACTTCTTGTGTAAACAAAACATACCAACCGTCAAATTTGTAAAATGGCATTATCCTCTGACTCATAGTTTCATCAACAGAACGTTGAAAACATTGCGTGTGTGATACGGAATTTGACCAGAGTTGATCAGCGAGAAACCAAATCACCGCTCGCTGATCAACCTTGGACGGATTCCGCATGACACTGTCTTGTTGTAAACGGTCTGCTGAGGAAACTATGAATCGGAGGATAATGAAAGTGTGCAAACTTGACGGCTAGTATGTGCTGGTTACACAAGCAATGACATCATCATGAGTATTATACGTTCACTTGTTGCAGTTTGTTCCGGTTTAATTTGAACACGTCTCGTACTTATGTCTAGGTTGAATTGGTAGAGACTAAATTGTACTAGGTCTCAAACTTTGTTTAAGGTGTCGGAGGGCAATTTACTTAGTAAAAAACAAAGTACCCATTTACAGATGGATCGACTAGAGCATGTAGATAACGATCAGCGAATTCATTCTGTACCTGTGAAGTGAACAGCATTAGCTTCACCAATTTGCTATTCAGCCGATCAAACATTCAAATGAAGGCAGGGCCGTGCAGTGCTATGATACAGACAGTATGCCACAACAGGGGGCACCGTAAAGGGCGCTGCATAAGCAGCGAAATCAAAATACAATTTGAACCAGTCAATATATTACAAATCTTTACACAACGCTTTTCTAAATTGGTCAATGTTATTCCGATATTGATGTATACTTAACTTAACTTAACATCTTTATACTAGTTTAGAAGACCCTGCAGAGTCTGTATACAACCAGTTACATTTACATCACCTTGCTCTAAAATCTATGCGCATCCAGTTTATTCTTAAATGCATTAACTGACCCTGCCTCCACTACCTCCCCTGGCAATGCATTCCAAGCAGACACCACTCTCTGACTAAAAAAATATTTCCTAATATCTAACCTGGACCTCTCTTTAATCAGCTTGTAGCTATGCCCTCGTGTTATTGTAGGTGGCTGTATTTTAAAAAAACTTGTTATAGTCTAATTTATCGATTCCTCTGATCATCTTATAAACCTGTATTAAGTCACCACGAATTCTTCTCTCTTCGAGACACTGTAGGCCGGTTTTTCTTAGTCGTTCCTCATAACTGTAATTCTGGAATCCCACTATCATCTTTGTCGCTCTTTTTTGTATACGGTTTATGATTTTTCGCACGCCTCTCCCTAAACGCTTTCGGTACCCTTTGATTTCGGTTTCTGGTGCAGGTGCATCGTTGGCGATGGCTCGCTGAAAGACTTATGATCTGACAGCGCCAAGCTATTATTTTTGCTTGTAATATACCGCGCGGCCGCTCCTAAAAGCAGAGGCGACAATTATCACAAAATACTTTTTTCTGGTTCCACAAAGCGTTGGGAAGTGCTAAAAAATATGTTTCACAATTAACTCTAAAACCATTGAGTTGAATGATACTAGGTGGTCAAGCAAAGTAGATGCGTAGGGGCGGCATTTCGAAGACTTACATCATACTGAAAAAATCTACCGCACGGTCCTGAATGCAGGTCATAAAATGATTCTTGAGTTATAAATACTTCAGTGAATGAGCTGACATCAACCGGCTATCAAGCACTGGCTGGCAGCATCAGTGTCAATAACCCATAACTGACCAAGACGCTATTCGGCCTTCAAGTGGCGACCCTTTAAACAAACTGCAATCATGCAGCCTGGCTGAGAGATTATGGATCGAACAATGAAGCAAACCCAGCCCCTATAAATGATGTCCTGAAAAGAAATGTGTCGGACCGAAAGGCAAAGCTATTATAGTCTCGCTGTAAAATACGACGCAATGTCACAACGTCCTATTCAGGACAAGCGACAAAGAAAAGGTAGATGAAAAAGAACAAGAAGGAGACGAGGATGATGATGAAGAAGAAGATTTGGAAAAAGCAAAATAAAAAGAAGACGAAGATGATCAAAAAGAAGAAGCAAAATAAAAAGGAGAAGAAGAAACAAAATATAAAAGGGAGATGATAAAAAAAATGATGAAAATAATAAAAAGAAGAAGAAAAGAAGAAAATGCTATTAAAGATGAAGCTATATGGAACTGTTGACATCTACCCATACAACAGTACTACAGAAATCGCCATCCAACGAGCCCTATATAAATAAATCATTTCAAACCGTCTTCACGCAATGAAACAAATAACTCAAATTGAAGAAAAGCACGGCAGATTGATAGCGACAACAATGACGCCAAACTAACAGACTGATATAATGTTTGAGCACTGATCACTTATTCTGTACCAGCATACAGATCGATGGCAAGTGTATGCGGAGCGATGGGTTAACATCAGAATGAAGAGAAAGATACTGCTCAAAACCGACACCACCACGTCCGGGAGACGTGCGCCCTGAAACATGCAGCATCACAGCATTGCGATATTGTGATTCCCAGTGTGGTGAAGTTACTGAGGTGCCTCGCATTGCACTACAGCCAAGAGGATCTTGGTCTAACATTTTCATGTACGCCTCGGGATGTAAGATGGGTCACTATAACCCACTACCAAAGGAACATCAAGAGAAACTTCGAACAAAATCAACATATCTTGTGTGGCAACATGTTCAATATGCCGGTTTTTATTCTAAATCATTCTTCCATTTTCATGGAATTATACTTTCTATAAATGTTTCTGCTGCTTGCCGTTTTCGGTATGCTTAAAATATTATTGTCTCTGTGATTGATTTCTCTACATTGTTCATAAATTTACTGGTCGCGGTTTTTCCTCTTTTTTCTCTCATTACCAATGCTTCCCAAATTGGCAGTCCGTGGACCGGTTCCGGCCCGTAAGCATCCAGTCTCCGTTCGGCGATGTGTGTCAAGAAACATTTACAATAATAGCACAAATCTAATTCTATTGAGCATCATCTTGTTTTATACTTATTAGTACTGTTTTGAAATTGTGAATGTTTCTACAAAATATGCGCTTCTGCCAACGAAACTGTATATTCTTCTTCTTTTTCTTCTTGTTCTTCTTCTTTTTCCTTCTTCTTTTTCTTCTTCTTCTTCTTTTTCTTCTTGTTCTTCCTATTCTTCTTCTTTTTCTTTTTCTCCTTCTTCTTCTTCTTCTTCTTCTTGTTCTTCTTGTTCTTCTTCGTCTTTTTCTTCTTCTTCTGCTTCTTCTACTACTTCTTCTTCTTCTTCTTCTTCTTCTGCTTCTTCTTCTTCTTCTACTTCTAATTCTGTGTGCGCTGTGGTCATTTATGAAGAAAAGAAATTAGATTCGCATCTTGAAAATGATTTATAAATGCACTTACTATGCCCCAAAATGTATGAACATAATTTTCCTCGACATTGTTACACTTATCCTGTCGCTTTATCAGTGCATCAAAACCTACAGTATAAAAGTCCGCTGTCCCAATTATATTTGCACTTCACGTTCAACCTCTTTGTCATTCGCCAAACGTTTTCCGCCAAGGTGGAATCACGCATTATGATGTAGGTTAAACCATGCTAGCATCCTCTTACAGTTGTTACACTATCGTTATTCTCCTGTCAGATCAAATCATTCTGTGGAGGTCGGTCTTGAGTCTGCAATGTCCCGTTCTGAGTCATATGTACTTTGTTTGCCCATCTCTGCCAAGTTTGTCTATGTTGCCCTTTTCGGGCTTACATTCTTTGTGCTGGTCTCTCCATTCTGTCCTCATATATCGTTTGATGAGTGTCTTTGCTTCTTTATAACTATGTGGATGGCGAATCTGTGGTCTGCCACTTTCGGCTTTTGCGAACTCCATCTCCTTTCTAGTTTCAGAAAAGCCACAGCTGGACGGAATCCACTATAGTACCGGGTTTGGTTTTTGAGACGTCATTACTATCTTGTATTTTATTTCGTCTGAGAGTCTATTTTGTTTGGGGCTTGAGATGGCTTGGAGTACGCTCATGGAGTCTGTCAGAACGACCGTTTTCCTTGTAGTTATGTGTTTCGGCTGATAAGAATGAGATGTTGCATAAACAGCTGTAGCTTCACCTCTGAAATTAGTACATGTCTCTCCTGCTGGTATTGGGTGATTTTTCTATAAAGGAGCAGCAGTAGAAGTGAGCTGATACTTCGCTTGGACCAAGTACATCTTCCTATATACGTACATTTGCCTGTGTTTTCTCTATTCAATGTCACTCACTCTATCTCATATATTTCTTTCCTCTTTCCTTTCCTACAACCTATTAACCACCTCTTCACATGCGTCTTTAGTAACAGAGTGTCAGAGCTTATGCTTCTTACTGCAAAGGCATTGGTGGGTTCGAACCTAGTTACGATGCACTTCAGTCGACCCAGTGGCAAATGTGAAAAGGTAAAGTGTGTTTTTCAGCAGATGTACCCGTTGGTCGGGGAATGAATGGTTATAGACATCAACAACTTGTGTGAGGTAAGGTGACGTGTTATTTCCTCGCTGCCTTGTCCTTCCGACCCGTAAGTCAGGTATCTATTTACAGCTAGGTCGACTGGAGCGTGACGGTAGCGGAAGTTGAACCATGTACCTTTCCCGTGAAGATTTTTAGATGGTTTATTGTTAGGGAAGAAAGGTAGGGAGCAATAGATCCGACCACTCCACTGCGTTAAAATAGTACTATTTAGCACAATGGAATATCTAACCTTCAAACATATATCGACCATATTGGCTACCTTAAAATATTTCGTAAGTTCTTCCAGCATCAGATCCTCGTTTTCTATTCATTTCATATTCACTTCCATCTCCAGCTACCTGTACTTCTTTTGCGCTTGCAACGAATCAATACGCTACCTGTGGTTCGTGCAACCTTGATTCCCTTATCGACAAGCTTACAGAAATAACGCCAGAAAGCGTCCACTGCTTTGGTAAAGCCATATCGACCAGTTTTCGTTAAGTGCCATGCAGTGGCGTTGAGGGAATATAATTATACAAGATGGCTTGAAAGTCTCCATACATAGGGAAATGCAATTTACATCATAACGTCAGATGCATTAACATGATATCTTCTTGAATGATAAAGTTGCATCCATATGTGTATTGCCAATAATGACAATGGCAGCCATATTAGATCATAATGTATAAATAACGTTACATTTTTAATAATGTTATAAATGCGTAGGACATTCCGTTGTTGGGATATATCTACATAACTGATAGAACTGACGAATAAAGGCCTCTACACTCATTATCTAGCATGCAATGTCAAAACCTTTACAGCTCCCTGTGGAGCATAAGTCTTCAACTAAAGCACGCCAAGTCATCAAGCACTGAACTATCTATAAATGTTGAAGTTTTTGTGGATTAAAGTTTATGCAGTCCTCATTAGACGTCTCGTACAATGTTACAGTGTCCCTATTTTTACTCCCTTTTCGGGCTCAGGTAACACTTAAGAGCCTGCACCTTGCAGGCTATGTTATAACTTTTTCTTTGATAAAGAAAAAAATCGATACCGTAACGAGATTTTAAATGATCGCACATTTGTTCAGGACCAATACTAATCGCTCGACTCTCGGTCCGTTATTGACACTATATTTATGAAAATGTGTAATCATACATTTGTCAAAAAGAACTATAACTCACGACTGTTGCCGGTCGTCTGCGGTCGTCTTAGCTTATCATAAGTCTTTATCGCCAAGTCAAATCTAGACAAAACTTTCTAAATTCAACAAAGCCCATATGAACAAGCCCTGAAAGTCGCCGAGAGATGGCACGAATTGATGCAGGCCCCAGAGATCTAGCTTAGGGATGAACCTGTCCCCGGACATCATCTACCATACACAACATGGGAGTCATTAAACTGACTCCGAACTGGTATATCAGGGTGCAGGAGGAACGTGAAGAGATGGGGGATACACAGATGATGACACATGGGACTGACGCAATACAGAACTCAGACCACATGATGACCTGCCCGAGCGAATAGGAAACATGCAATAAGTGCGACATGCTGGATGCAAATGGCAGGGCAATCCATGTCGTTGAATACTGGATGAATGCTTTGTGACGTGGTGTGTGGATACGGAAAGTAAGTAAATGCATGTTTGTGTCATTGTGTCACGAAGGTATTTCTTGGTCTGCCCCTTCCTCCCTTCCTTTCTCTCTCCCCCCCCCCTCTCTCTCTCTCTTTCTCTCTCTCTCTCTCTCTGTGTGTTCTGTCTTCCAAAACGTTTTTCACTTAACCCTTATCACGTTACTGTGGCAAGCCTGTTGTTGCTTTTGCATCTTTTGTAGCAGTTTCCTTTCCTTCCCACTCCCGATAACACCCTTTAGTTTGATTTTCTCTCTGTCCAACCCACTGTGTTCCTCATTCGATAATACCGCATCTCAAAACCCCCTTAGTATTCCTTCTCTCTTGTATTTATTGTCCATTTTTAAAAACCATACAAACACCACAGACCAGGCATATGTGGTCAGAATTTATGTCCATAGCGTCATACTAATGCTACCTGATATCAGGACTCTGTTTGTCTCTAAATGTCTTCTTTCCTCCAAACATTTGAAGATCTTATTTCTCTATGGTATGGTGCATCTTCTGTAAGATTTAACCCAGGTATGGGAATTTACATTCTTGCTTGGCCTATTTTCCTGCCAACGTTACCTTTACTTCCGTTGGTTCTTTGGTTATGATAAGTGTTTTATCCTTTTCTTGATTCCTTTTCATGGCCTAGGCTGTTGCCGATTCGCTGATTTTATTGAGCGATGTTTGCAGATCTTACTCTGTCTCTGCTACATTTGTTTGGCCATCAGCAAACTTTTTTGCCTACAGTTATTTATCTTTAACCCTATTTCGCACATCTGCATAGCAGAGGCCGCCATCAAATATGAGTATACATTGAAAATTCCAAGGGAAAGTGAACACCCCCCGTCCCATTCCTTTTCTTACAGGTACTTGGTCTATAATTCCTACCAAGTCGCATGACCTCGCAGGGACAGAAACTGTTCAATATGCATTGTCTTTATCTTATTAATTTTTAGACCAACTGCCTCGCTTGCATTGTTGAGCTCATTTATATATTGCTCAGCTTCCTTGATGCTGTGGCTGATGATGACTATGTCATCCCGCAAACGGGAGGTGGTTGAGCATTTTTTCGGCTATGTTAATACTCTAATCATCCCAATTAAGTGTGCGGAAGACTTCCTCAAAGGCCGCCGTAAAAAGTTTAGGAGAGATTGTATCCCCTTGTCGTACGCTACGTTCAATTTGTATGTTAATTGGCCGGTAGAAAATCTTGATATTTGTTGAGCAGCCCGTGTTTATATCTGCTATAAGTTGCGCATATTGTTCTTCATTACCTTGATTTCGTAGGGCATTTCTGACTGCATTCACTACAATGCTATCGAAGGCTTTTTCACAGTCCACGAACACTAGGCATAGGGGCGTACGTACTTCCCTTGCCCTCATGTTCAGGTGGTCAATGGTAGGGTATCCTGAATCCCGCCTGCTCTTTTGGCTGATTCTCATCAATTTGCTTCTCTAGTCTGCTCATAATTACTCTCGTAAAAAGCTTATACAGGGATGAGAGCAGACATATTGGACTGTAGTTCACATGGTCTTTTCTGTCTCCTTTTTAATGAATTAATTTTCTTTTGGAAATTTTCCATTGGTTAGAAATTTGACCTTCATTTAAACATTTATGAAACACTTTCGTCAGCTCGCTTGACATTTTTCCTCTCCCGCACTAATAACATCTACAGTGACTACATCCAGTCCTGGGGCGTTTCCTGTTTTTAGATGCTTGATTGCATGAATCTTCTTTGACGTTAGGATCTCCGGTGCTGACGTAGAAAGGGAAGTGAGCGGCCAGTCGTGGATTACTGCCTTGGATGCGAAGAGGTCAGTGTAGAACCTTTGCCATTTTTCTATTTGTGTTCTGTCCGTCAAGGTTGTGCCATCCGCTTTTTTTTTAGAGCCGTCAGAAGCATTTTTGATTGGTCAAGGTCTTTTCGACATCTCTGTCTTGTCTCAGCCGGTTTGATCAATTTCTGTAGCCTACGTTGCGCATAATCTTCTTTGAGTTTGCATCTAATCATCTTGTTGATTTCACGCAGTTCGATTGCTTTGATTATTCCATTGACTTAGAGTTGTCCTCTAGTTGTAGGGAGTCTTAGTGTGGTATCCTTGATTCGTCTGCATTTTGTTCTCGTTTGTTTTATTGTCTCCACATTGATGCAGTTATTCAGCTGACCCATCAATTGTTCCAGGTGGCAAGTTGGAGATCCTGTATATTGGTGCAGTTATTCAGGTGACCCATCAATTGTTCCAGGTGGCAATTTGGAGAGCCTGCATATTGGTGCAGTTATTCAGGTGACCCATCAATTGTTCCAGGTGGCAGGTTGGAGAGCCTGTATATTGGTGCAGTTATTCAGTTGATCCATCAATTGTTCCAGGTGGCAGGTTGGAGAACCTGTACATTGCCAGTCCTGTTGTTGAACTTTCTCTACTAGTTTAGCAGAATCAAGAGTTGTATGGGCCTGGGTTCTGTTTTTAATAGGGAGCGTCTTCAGATTCATGGTTGTCCGAATTGGTCTATGATCTTATATATGATCTTATACTCTTATCTCTACTTGGGTCAAGAAAGGATACATTCCTATGACTTGCATAAAGAGATCTTCCCACGAAGGATAGCAGCGGGGTGGTTCAGCTTTAACTACATCAAGATAGTACTTCAACAGATGAAGAAACAACAAAGCAAGAGCTAACACATTCAACAGCCTGGTCATTCCAGCCATGGTGTATGGCTGCGAGGTATAGGACCTTCGAAAATGTGACATATTGCTGACTATATATATTTATATAAGGAGTCTCAAATATTGTATATATATATATATATATATATAAGGATGTTTATTTGAACTTACTGCATGATGTGTTATACCACTGCATTCGCGAGCTGTTCATCAATGAGGAAAACATGGATTGAATGAAGAAGAAGCAGAAGAATGAAGGTAATTTAATATTTCCCCCCTTTCACTAGATTTCACACTAAAGGACTTTTTCTTTTCTTTTGAGGATACCTTAAAGACAATATTTATGGCGCAAAACCTACAACACTCGAACTGAAGGGAGTCATTGAAAAAGAATGCGCTCATATCTCAAGTGAACTGTTTCATGATTCTTGCAGCTCTAGAATGGCGTTGTCATCAATGTATGGGCCAGCATTTCTACCAGTTTAAACAGCCACGACTGACTAAAATAATGACATTTGTGCCTCTTTCGTTTAATTTATAAAATATTGAATTACTTTAAATGCAAACTGTATTAATGAATATTACAATTGTGTATACTTGTAAATACACACTATGTGTGTGTGTCAGCGAGTATGTGCGTTCGTGTGTGTGTGTATGTGTGTGTGTGTGTGTGTGCGTGTGTGTGTATGTATATACTGGAGTATATATAATATATATATATATATATATATATATATAAATATATATATATCTATATATATATTAATATATATGTATCTATGTATATTTGTATATATGTATAAATTACTCGTCTATTGATCCTTTTCAGTGCGATAGCGAGATCTGTACACAATGAACTTCCCCCTCTGCTTCAACGCATTGGGATAAAAGTGGTAGGACTCAATCATTTCTGCTACAAACCGTCGGATGTTTTATGTGAGCTGGTTGATTGCATTTCGTCTGTTGAAAAGAATAAATTCAATCTGTTTTCACAGTGTAAAACGATCTTGTAATTCAAAGGTAACTGCAAATTTACTCGACACGCTGGAGTGTTCAAACACAAGTGGAGGATAACATGGAACACACCTCCAGAAAGAAAAAATTCTTTCCTACTCAACCATTTACTATTTTTCTCATAGTTGAACTTATAATGAATGCATCTGCTGGTTTTTTTTTCCAGTTTAGACCACTGATACCTCGCTCCTGCTAGGAGGAGCCGATTAGAGGGTAACTACGCCCATCCTAGCGAAGCAGTAATTATAAAGATAATACTTTGCTGATTACTATTCATAACAGGTACACGGGCCTTCTAATCCGAGTTGAGTCTTTCAAATGAATATTGCACTGTCACAGGCCAGGTAGACACAACTTTTGGAAGCACCTCTGAACACCTGCTGTTCCAAACTCGCTCACTGTCTTTGTAGAATTAAATGCTTTTCTTAATTAATTACATCATCGATATCAAGTATTGGTTCACTGTCAATAAACCTTCATTGACCCTACAAGAACTATTTGTCGTTGGAAGAACGCACCTACACCATAAACAAATGAAAGTTAAATGTTTAAACACACCAAAGCATTGTCTTCCTCTATTGGTAACGTATTCGTAGCGACATCATTAAATATATTTGATTGCTTTCATCGACATATTGGACGATACGTTATTGATGCTAGATTTCGTTGATGCTTTCAGAAAGTTGCAGGGGCAGTGAGATTACCCAAAATAATTGTAAGAGTCATAAAAGAGAAGTGAAGATTTTTAAATTCATTAAAGACTTTTTCGAGTATATCATGCAAAGGAACAATATTTCAACTTAGAAATCGATTAGATGGACAGGTTTGGGAAAGAAAATATCAAACAGCGGATGTTATTCTATCTTGTACCTGCAGCCTCTTCTTCTTCTTACCTCTGTTACACTCAAGCTGGAGCAAAGAACCACAACGTCATCTTCTTCAGGATTCATGCACAAAGCACATTGCGTAATTTTGCGGTGGTGGTTTCTGCAGTACTTTAAAAAAATTAAACAATGAGGCTGCTAGTTCATGCACACCTCATAATTGTTGCCTTCTATGACGTACATGGAGGTGCAGTGACCTTAATCTCTCCACATCCCTAAGTAAGGGACCATGTGATCAATTCAAGGAGATTATAACCTCACTCGATCAATGTAATAATCTTATTCGCAACATTCACGCGTTGCAGCCTTTTTTCCCGACGGACAACATCATGGATTTTATTTTGGATTATATATGTCAAGTCTATCTACAACCCTCGATTGTGTTCAACGTAAGTTGTGTTATGTTATGTATTACATCTCTGCACTCCAGTGAGATCTATAGAAGAAAAGTCTCTTCCAGCAACGAGGAAGAGGGTGTGCGATGATTATTGGTGTAGCTCGCTAATTATAAATATTCCACTCCATCCTCTCAGGCACCTCATCTTGCATGATCTTGCACGTTTTATTTCAAAGTTTTAATCGATTACAGTTTCATTATCGAACTGGTGATAATTGATTTTAGTATGTACCCGATATCCATTTCATTACTGCTGGTGATCGAGCCCCGCATATTTCAGGCGAGCTCTGGCCTCAATAGAGAGGGGATCAGAATGTCTGCATTCTTAATTACCTCCATTCGTCTCATCTTGCTGCTGGTCCAAGATAACTCGTTACCAGAGAGTGAGGTTGATGACCAGCGCAATGTTTTGCTCCCTATAATTCAAATACAGTGCAAGTTGCATCATCCAGACTAATACCGTCTAATAATGTCGTCATCACCGCTTCCGATAGGCAACTACTTTTTCCACATTCAATTATCGACTTTATTATCATTCCTAGCATTTAGTTTTCAACAGTAGAATATCAATGACAGAACTTCACTTACCTGATTCAGAACTTCACTTACCTGATTCAGAACTTCACTTACCTGATTCAGAACTTCACTTACCTGATTCAGAACTTCACTTACCTGATTAAGAACTTCACTTACCTGATTGGTGGTTGTACCTGCTGTGGGTCCCAACTTTCTGTTCCAATGATTTCGCTGCCTGAGTTATGTAGGTCCAGTGACTAATAAGCTTTTCTTTTGAGACATCGTGGATGTTGTAGTGGAACGAATGGAAGTCAGGCCAAGGCATTAGAGCTCTACCCCGTGGTCTTTATCCGCCTCAATGGTGCTAGACTGCTGTCGATGTGATTCAGCGTTTATCATTTATTATGATCATGTTTGAGTGACCAACTGCACTTCTTGCCAATGATGAATGCAAGAACCATTATCTTTCCATTTCCACTCCATTATGAGCCATCTATGTTTACGTACCTCCTGGACGTTGTGGTAGAAAACCCATAAAATCTTCTTCTTGTTCTTCGTCGATCAGCTGATGCTGTGTTTCTAGTCCGGCGAGGTTTATTTAGAAGACTGTGTGTTTCATGTCTTCGTCGGTCTCCCCCCCCCCCACCCCCCTCTCCCCCCCCCCCCCCCCCCAGCTATTCTATTCGAGCATGGTCGCTCTCCGAGGCTAGACCGCCTCTCTTTGGTCTGCATAAGTCGGGCAGTCCTGCAGAATATGTTCTGGTGTTTGCTTGGGTGCTCCACAATGTGGTGTCTCTGAGACCCATTTCGTGGGGGTTAGCCTTGGGTCTACAATGCCCCGTTCTGAGTCTGAAGATCTTTGCCTGTTCATCTCTGCCAAGTTTGTCTATGCTATCATTTTCTGACTTGTATTCTTTGTGCTGGTATGTCCATTCTGTTCTCATGGATCGTTTGAGGAATGTCTTTGCTTCTTTATAGCTCTGTGTATGGGAAGTCTGCATGCCACCACTTTCAGCTTTTGCGAGCTAATGTTTTCTCGTTTCCAGGAATCACACAGTGGGCCGGAATCCACTGTGGGACTAAATCTGTTTCTTGGGACAGCAATCCGATGTTGTATTTTATTTCAACTCATATTAGCAAAATATCACACAATGACAGTTTCAAGGTTACAAGCACCGCCAACACCAGCAGTGCAGGTCATGTACTGAACGTCAACAGTGAAATCCCCGGAGACTGAACGCTCCAGAGCTGCGCTTTCCCATGTGTATTAAGCCGTAAGAATGAAACCACACATAAACTTACTACCAATGGCCAAACAAGTCTCAAAGGCAAACCAGGCAAAATGATGGTATCAATCAACAGAATTTGTAGAACAGAATTATAGCTTTTGGCTACATGGCATCAGACGATATCTGATAACAGAGAAGAGAGGCTAAGGAGAAGGGATCGAAGAGGGTAGGCTAACCTGGTACCCAGACTGGCTAAGGAGAATGGATCGAAGAGGGAAGATTTACGGGTACAGAAAAAATGTCACGCTGAAGTCGGATGTGTTGGACCGAAAGATGAAAATATCGCAGTCAAACTGTAAATTACGACACAGTGCATTCAGTTTTCAGGACAACACCCTGCTACTTGCAAACCCCTTTTCAGGGCATGGGAGTTTGAAAACTAACGAGGAGGAAGAAGAAGAATATTTAATAACAACATCTCAGTTTTACATACATTTTTTTCACTATCCACTCCATTAAAAGCATATGAATGCTGTTGTTTGGAGTTGAAAACGAAGAACGTTTAAGGCAATACCATAAAGTCTCCAGTTCTTCGTAAATAGTAGCAAGCGAAGGATAACTGACTTAAAATGGCGAGGAAATGACGAGGAAAGAAGACCTGTGGGAAAGGAGTCAACAACAACCACTAGAAGAAAATAAGGCTGGATATGACATACGCTGAGGAAGACACCGTCCAACATAGCCAGACAAGCTATCACAAGGAACCTACGGGTAGAGAAAGAGAGGGAGACCTAAAAATACGCATTAATAGAATGTGAGAAGAAACTACAATTAAATGGTTACACTTGGAGAGAGACAGAAAGAAGAGCCCTTAACCGTGTAACAAATTTAAGTAGATTGTCCTTCGCAGAATGTCGCTTCTTACAACCGCCAAGCTATCTTGGCTGTTATAAATTTCTTAACATGTGTGCAGTGCAGAACGACAGGTTACCATTGCCGCATGGGCACGGATGAGCAGGCGCATCGAGAAAAAAAAAAGTCGTGCCGGTCAAACTGGACACTTCGGGATTCGAACCAGGTGCTATGGGATAGTTAACGGACGTGTCACCATTTACCCACGCTGCTTCAACTGAACCGTGAATTCTGGAGAAATGAGATCAATGACCTATACACCAAGAGGAGTGCTGCGCTTTAATTGGTTGAAGAGCACGTGATCACGACTGCAGTCAGTCTCCACACAGAAGATTCATGCCAAGGCTGATATGCCAGTGGTTCTCAAATTTTGTTGCTCTATTCTCCCTTTTAAATTTTATTCAGAATATAATTTCCCCTTTGTGTTAATCGCAGTTTGAATGGACTAGCCATGTTGTCCGCATGTCAGGTATGTGGATTCCAAAGAAAATATGATGTGGTGAATTTGAGTCAAGCAAGCGAGCTCGCAGTAACCAAATAATCCTTAGTTCTTTGTCGACCTGTACTTCTACAGGTGCAGCTTTGGTATGATCTGGATGTAGCTGGGAAAAGGACTTCCTGCTTATTGGGCTAGGATCGAGCATCTTTTTACTCCTCTGCGTTCAGACAAGTGTCACTGAAGGTGGTAAACCGATGTGCGAGTCATTCTTAATAGACTAAAACACCAGAGCAAAGTAAACAGCCTGTTAAGCGCCATCTATGTTGCTCTAAACAAACCACCTAACCACGGCCGGTGTTATGCCATGTGACACAGTTAGTCGCCTCTTACGACATGCTCTCTGTGAGGCAGTGGCGCTATTCTTGTCCTTGTCATTCACAAAGACCCCGGCCGACCAATCGGGATGGTAACCAAATAAAACGTTACAAAGACAATCTGAAAGTCTCAATGAAGAGCTGCATCATTGCCCTAGAAAACTAGGAGAACGATGCTGCTGATCGCTCTGCCTGGCGTAGTAAAACCTCTGATGGCGCGGCCCATATGGAGCAGACAAGAATCAAGGAAGCGGCACAGAGACGGGCCACAGGAAAAGGAAGAGACGAGGTGCCTCCGTCTGACGGATAGACATTATTTCTCTGTTCTCAGTGGGACAGATCTTTTCGGGCTCGGATTGGTTTAATCAGCCACCCCAGAACCCACTATAGGATTGAAAGATGACAATGTAGTCCTCTGCGGAAAACGATGGACAAACAACAACCCTTAACATGAACATATACATTAGTAGCCATTTACAACATGCATGATGTGATGTGGAGGTCCCAGTCTTGACTTCTTGGTAATGAGTCTTGAGACTGACACGCACACTGTAGACAGTTCATCAACATCATCATCATCATCAAGTGCCGTCTCGGCATCGGAGGTTGACGATAGTGGATCTCGAGCTGTCTTTGTCCCATGCAGTCGTACTGTGAACCGACCACATCTTGATGTTATCTGTTCATCTGTACCTCTGCTTTCCCCTGGCTCTCTTGTCTTCCACTCTTCCTTCTAATATAACTTTCACCAGACTGTTATGTCGCTTGACATGACCGAAATATTTTAATTGTGCTGCTTTTTTTATTTCATTCAGAAGTATCTTCTCCATCCTGAGTTGTTCAAGAAACGCGCTATTTATTTCCCTATCTTTCCAAAAAAACTCGTCAAAGTCTTCTAAATATCCACATTTTAAAGGAAACAATACTCTTTTCTATTTTTTGGTCATGGTCCATGTTTCTACTCAACACAATAAAATAATGCACATAGCATTTGATGATTCTCATTTTAAGTTTCTGAGATATCTGCTTGGGAAGACGTGTACGTTTTGTGCTGTTAAATATATTCATTGCAATTCTCGATCACATTTACCATCCGCCGATATTAGCTGACCAAGGTTTAAAAGCTTGACACTTTTTCCAGAATGTTTCCATTTATGTGGACATCAACTTGTGTTCTTTCTTTCCTAATGGTGAACATCATAACTTTAGTCTTTCTGATGTTGATTTCCAGTCTACATTCCTTGCTTTTTTTGTTTATTTTGTTCATTAGGTTTTTCGGATGTACTGGATCATCTGTCATTAACACTGTATCATCTGCATATCAGATATTATTGATACTTCGTCCTCCTATATTCAATCTATGAATCTCGTTTATATCAGTCAACATTTTTTCTGTGTATACATTAAACAGGCCAGAGGACAGCACACACACATATCTAACCCCTTTTTTATATTTATATTTGGTGACGCCTCATCCATAGTTCTCAAACATACCAATTCTTCTTCTTCTTCTTCTTCTTCTTCGTTCTCAATCTCCCGCTACCAAACCCTGAAAGGGCTTAAGTAGCAGAATGTAGTCCAGAGAACGTAATGCGTTGTGTCGTAGTTTACAGCTTGACTACGATATTTGCACCTTTCGGTCCAACACATCCGACTTCAGCAAGCATTTTTTGAGTACCGGGTTAGCATTCCCTCTTCGATCCCTTCTCCTTAGCCAGTCTGTCCTGCTGCAGCCTGTTATCCAGGATCACCGCGTGGAGGTGTAGAAGGGTCCTGGCAGCTCTGGTTCGCTAGCCCTGACGCTAGCAGTCAGCTATGGGTCGCTGACCACTCCAGCTAATGTGCTGCTCAGCATCTTGATCCCAAACATACCGATTGATCTCCATACAAGTTTGTGATAAGTTCTATATCCATACAGATAGAGAGAACTTAAGAATAACCAGTCAATCAAAGTTCATCTCTCCTCTCTGTACATTGGCCATGTCTCGCCAACATACACGGCCATGGGCTACTCTTTCTGCCTCTCTCCAGGTGTAATCATGTTGCCTTAGTTTCATCTCATATTCTCGTGTACGTGCATTTGTAGGTCGACCACTCTTTCTCATCTCTTAACTTAACTTATACTGGTTTAGAAGATTCTGCAGAGTATGTATACAACCACAGCGTGTGGACCATGTGCCTTGTGCGTGTTGCTAACCGGATAGGGCTCAATCTCTTCCGAGTGATGTATTAGTCCACTATAGGTCCGTGTGTATATTTCTCAGCCACAACAGAACAGGCACTCTCAGCAAGCAGGGCGAAGGACGCCAGTCTCGTAAAGTTTAGCCCTGTGCACTAGATCTGAAAAATACGACACATGACCCATGTAAGAAGCTGACTGGTTATGTTAGAGGTTGCCTTCCTAAGTGAATGTTCTATTCAGTCATTTTGTTCTTTTAATTTGTTATTCAAGGTGCTGTTCGTGGCTACTTTTGACATGTCTTTATTTCTAATCATGTCCTGCACTTTATGACAATTATATGTGGTACAATAGACATACTCACAAGGAAGCGGGACAGAGAGAGAGAGAGAGAGAGAGAGAGAGAGAGAGATAGAGAGAGGGAGAGAGAGAAATATTGGACAGCTTGAAGGAATATCATGGGAGACGATTAGTGGCTTAACTGACAAACGACACACGTGATAGGAGGAGAAGGAGATCCACAATCGCAAACATCTATCCGGTAGGGCACACGATGATGATGATCCTTCGAAGGTATCCATTAACGAAGGACAGAAGTCTTTGTTGTATTACCTCATTCGTTCTCCATGTTTTGGCCCCATAATACAACAGCACCAACCTGACACTGACATGAATATTCTACCTATGGTATGAATCTTGATTTATGTACTAAAGAATATCGTCCCTCATGAAATGACTATTCAAAACGTATGTTGTTTAATCTATTAGTTTTTCGTTATGAATAATTCATCGTAACATTTTCCCGGTGGCGAATTCAAAGCCTCCGATACACGCTTCGTATAATTTCTTTAAAACCCACCCCCATATATAAGTGCATAGAGTTCAAGATAAACAAGCATAGTACATCCCCCATCTGCTCCCGATGTCACTCACTTCAATTTCCTACCTGACACCAATGCAGACCGCATTACCGTCCCACATATTAGTACGCCACTAACTCTTCACTTAACTTTACTTGCAATTTCTTTGTTAAGGACGGAGGCAATTCGACTATGTTGTTAGCTGGTAATTATCACATAATTATTCTGGCTTCGAAAGCACACATAGTGTAGGAAATTATCAATAGATAAAAATGACAATGAAATTAATGAATTCACGTCTGCTAGATGATGATACCATTGCAATTTCCGCATATTTTTCTATCAATACGCATATTGCAGGAGATCGAAATCAGGCATAGGTCGAGCAGGGAGGCGTGTTTACGAGTAACTATCAGCATCCCTTCGTCGTGTGCTGAAAGAGATTGAGCCCCTGTGGATCAACCTGTACACACAAAATGATGCCTATTATGAGTTGAACAGAAGAGAGCAGGTCGTGGTTTTCAGACTCCGCACAGGCCACAATAGACTGAGGTACCACCTATTCAATAAATTGAAGATAGGTGGCACTGACGAATGCACTTTGGTACCGGGAAAATGACCGCTGAACATCTGCTGCAGAACTGCCCGACATACGAAGACCAGAGAAAGCACACGTGGCCATCACCAGTGGCAACACTAGACAAGCTCTATGGCAGTGTCGACAGCCTCAGGATGACCGCTGCTTTTTTCGAAAAAATACAGGTTGACGTCTGACAGCGTACGAAGAAGGATCAACCTAGAGTGTAGTGTTGTCGATTCTTCCTGACATAATATAGCAATCTAGCCCAATGTTTCTTCTTCTTCTTCTTCTTCTTCTTCTTCTTCTTCTTCTTCTTCTTCTTCTTCTTCTTCTTCTTCTTCTTCTTCTTCTTCTTCTTCTTCGGCGTTCCTTCTGAAAAGTACGTTGTGACGTTTGAGACTGATATCTGTCTCTTTTGGGCCCGACACATTAGTGTAACCCACATTAGGTGTAACGCACATTAGGTGTAACCCACATTAGGTGTAACGCACATTAGGTGTAACCCACATCAGGTGTACCCCACATTAGGTGTAACCCGCAGTAGGTGTAACCCCCATTAGGTGTAACCCACATTAGGTGTAACCCACATCAGGTGTAACCTAACTTGCTTTGGGTACCGAGTTTGCCTTCCCACTGTGATCCCTATTCTCTTAGCCTGACTGCACAAGCGCAGCCTGTTTCCAGGACGACCGTTTGGAGACTTAAACTAATCTTGGTCATCTCTGGTGCTCTGACCATGACGCAAACTGCCAGCAATGAGTCGCTGGCTGCTGTTAACTCGTTCATTGCGCTGCGTCGTCGACCTCGATCAATGGTTTCAACAATTTTGGCTCTCATACCAGTGCCGTGGATGCAATATATGAGATGACAGCAGCCGACGACGCATTGTATGCTGCCTGGTGATGATCCCAGAAACAAGCTGCGCCCGTGCAGTCTGGCTAACAGAATAGGAATAAAAGAGATAGGACAAACCCTGTCCCATAAGTGTAGAAACCAAATGTGTTGGGCCGAAACGGATAATTATCGCAGCACCGCTGTAAACTACGACACTGCGTAAGATACCCTCTTGTTCAGGACGAAAAGCTGAATAAGACGACGAGGAAAAAGAAGAAAAAGAAGAAAAGGGAGAGAAAGAAGAAGAAGATGAAAAAAAGTCGAAGAAGAAGTAGAAGAGGCCGAAAAAGAAGATGAAGAAGAACAATTTGAAAAAGAAGAAAAAGAACTGAAAGACGAGAAAGAAGAAGAAGAATTGGATGAAGAAGAGGAAGAAAAAGAAGACCAAAACGACGAGGAAGAAGAAGAACAACAACAACAAGAATTGGAAGAAGAAGAGGAAGACAAAAATATGAAGAAAAAGAAGAATTGGAAGAAAAAGAAGAACAAAAAGAAGAGGAAGAAGAACAAGAAGAAGAAGACGAATTGGAAGAAGACAAGGAAGAAAAAGAAGTACAAAAAGACGATGAAGAGGAAGAAGAAGGAGGAGGAAGAAGAAGACGAAGTAGAAGAAGGAGAAAAAGAAGAAGAAGAAGAAGAAAAAGAATAAGAAGAAGAAGAAGAAGCACATGTGTCGGTTAGAGAGCACTCAATCGCGGTTTCACAAAGAATATCATAAAACTGAACAAAATTTGCAGTCGTTACAGCGTCTTAGAAAATAACTATTTACATTTATTTTCAAGTCACAAAATAGACGCTTATAACTGCTTTTCATTACATTGTGATATAATGATAGAATTTGGTGAGCATGTATTGTTGCTGTTGTTTGCTAATCTCACTAGTACTTGAGTTATACATTCTTGACGATTTCGTTTAGCGGCGAGTTGCAGTGACTCTCTTGACATCCCGAGGTGTACTTGAGAAGATGAACCGTGATCCATATGGCTGTAGTGCAATGCGAGGCTCCTTAACAAGTTCACCACTATGGGGATCACTTGGCCGATTCTCACATCGTTAATCAAATTGCCATGAAACAGTTTGCTTCTAGGGAGAACTGCTTGGAAATGTGGGTGTCTTAATGAGTATGTTTCACCTGACCCTGACTTACATAGTTTGATCAGTGTGTATTGATTGAATGGACGTTAAATCTCCTCTCTACGTAAGCATGCATTTAATCGGTTTTAAAATCCAAAATTCAGATGATAGTAAAAGAGCAAATAATTAATACATTGGACACCATTTCTTTGTGAAATCGATAAATCCCTATCGGTGACTCACGCTAAAAAGTTTGGGAAGCACCGATCCAGATCACGAGATCATGAAATCATTGCATCATATTGCAACAATTCCAAATGCCAGTAAGCAGAAAGAGTGATTTATCAATTAGCGCCATTGCTAAAACACCTCCACATTAGTTTGACAACCAAGCAGCGGCTGATTCACAGCATCTTCTTACCAACCCTGTGCTACCAGAGCAGCCAAACACGGGTCATGTCAAATGCACTAAAGATCAAAATTTCCACCTGTGAAATGTTATGTCTGCGAATGACCTCCGGCATCGCCAGGAGAGACAGCTAGAAAATCTAGGACATCCGAAACAGAGTCGGTTTCATCCTCTGTGTCAATTACATGCCAAAGACTGAAGGTGCGATGGTTTGGTCGGCTTACAAGAATGCCCTTTGTCGAACTTCCCCTGTGGGCCCACAATGCTACTGAGTGAGAGAGCAAACGACAAGCAGGTGGAAAGACCACATAAATACGGTTTTCCAGTGACACGGGTTGACAGTGTCAGACGTGAAGCGTCTGATCCAAGAGAGGCAACTGAGATTCCCTACGGCGTCCACAAGTAGACTGATAACCATCATTAAAATTCACCCAAGTAGTATCCTGTGTGGACAGAGTAAGGCCACTGTAATCTTCCAAGAATGTCGTAAATGGTGACTAGGAAAGGTTGTACATGGGCCTAGAACCTCATCACGTGTCCGATCTTCTTCTGTTTCGTCTTCTTATTCTTCTTCTACTTATTCTTCTTCCTCTTCGTCTTCTTCTTCATCTTCGTCTTCTTCTTCTTTTTGTTCTTCTTCTACTTCTTCGTTCGTCCTGGAAAGAATGGTTGTGTCGCAGCTTACAGAGAGACTGCGATATCTGCATCTTTTGGCTATAGATTGGATAATGAAGTCATTAATCGAGGGAAAAATAACAAGTATTCAGTGGGTACTATTGTCACAATTTATGGAGCTGGACTACGCTGATGATCTGATACTTTTGTCACACAACCAGAGCCAAGTTCAAGAGAAACGATAGAGTGAAAGAACAATCAGCCAAACTGGGACTAAATATAAACACGAAGAAAATCAAGCTCCTTGAACTCAACACTAACAGCAAAGAACCAATCATGCTGGAGGGAGAGCAGCTGGAAGACGTGGATACCTTTATCTATTTGGACCGCGTAACACATCATATTGGAAATTCTTGGAACAGTGTTGGCCTTCTCTCTTCGTTCACTAATCTCTTAGCCTAGCAGTTTGTTGTCAGGGCCACCACTTGGTGGCGGAGTAGTGTCTTGGCTAGATATCGGTCACTGTGTGACTCATATGAGTGTCTATGAGTCGCTATCTGCTGTCAGCTCATTCACTGTGCGCGATCTTTAACCCTAAATCCTTGCTATTAAAACCAGCACTACACGTTCTTTGATATAGGCTTCCTGTGTTAGACCAGTTGTAGTGGTACCACTATGCTTCAACTGGACCGTAAAGGGAAATGATGAAATGACGTTTACTAAAGTATTGAATGAACATATTCAGCCTTTTCCTTCTTGCTCAAGCAATGTTCCTCTCACTTTATACCAGATCTGCCACAAAATCTCCCTTATTTCAATCTCCTTTCGATTGATCTCCTAGTATATTATGCTATTTATTTAGTTAGAGGTAGCTTCATACCAACACTGTTGTCAAGGATGAGGTATTAGAGACTTCATTGTACGAGACATAAACATTTTACAAGGTCAGGAGCACTGTTTTTTCCTCCCTGAATTTCCTTCATTGACAATAAAATAAGTGCCCATTTACAGTTGAATCGACTTAAGTGTGTCGATAAAGAGAATTGATCTCGATATATTTGCAATGAGAAGCGAGACATCTACAACTTTACTACTCCTATGATAAGTCCACTTTGTATCTGGATTTGTCGCTCCTTTTCTACCTGTAGATGTAGACCTGTTTTTTTAAATACGTGCAATCGATTAAGTGAACAATTAAGTGATTGGCCTTTTGTGTCTTTGCACAATAGACAGCTGTCTCCTTTCGCTTATCATGCAGATGTTTTGGGTAGGAATTTCACTACCTTTACATTTGTGTATGCATGGTAGCATGTTACTTTCGACGTTAAACTGCTAATTGTTCTTTTGCGTGTACATCGTCTACATGGGACCTCTGAGTCTGTCGTCCGTTTCCGATAGAACTAGATGCCGATGTCACCACCCCCGAGACAAGGCGACGCTTAAAATGTGCGTGATTAGTGCACCCACGACTTCTCGTTTTCGCTTTATTGTTTCTTGTGAAGCCTGCACCTTACATCATTGCTTTAGCAACGCAGTTCAATCTTTACATCTTTTAAATACGAGTATATTTGTCAGCCAGTTATTTTTTAAGTTCCCTCATTGAGTCTTATCACGCGAGTATCTCATGCTCATTCTATTTAATTAATTTTTTTATTGAAAGAAAATGAAAGAGTTGTTCGCGATAGGTTTCTTCTCCCTCAAATCATTGGGTAGTAAGACGTAAAACTCATACAAGCCAAAAGTTTCCTTAATGTCGAGTATCTTTTTCCGTTTGAAAGAAAGCTATAGGAACAATAGCCCATTTGGGAAGCATCAATTTTAAAAAGCTTTATAAACAATAGACCATATATATTACAGTAATTAAAGAAAGCTTTAGAAACAATAGTCCATTTATTATATATAATTGGAAGAAAGCTCTCCATAGTTCCTATTTGATACAGAAATTGAAGAAAGCTCTAGAAACAATAGCAACTTAACGTCTTTATACTGGTTTAGAAGACTCTACAGAGTCTGTATACAACAAATTTCTTGGAGGGTGGTTTTTACCGATGTTTGAGTCCATCTTGATAGACTCAAACACTAGAGCTAAGTAGACCCCCAGTGAGTTAGGCGCCATCTATAGCTGCTCCAAACCACCTGGGGAAAGGTACACATAACTTGATTTGAGTAGATTTTTAATTTGAATTGTGTCGTGGCAGCGGCCTTTAAACCTACTCTTTTCGATTTACAACTGCCAAGGAATCTTTAACGTTCTCGACACTGAACACGGGAGTTCGATCTCATTACCCAGAGATCAGGGGAACTTTTAACAGACGATCCCCGTGAAAAAAACCACCGTGATATCAAACACACGACCTCCAGCACCCGAGGCGGACACCTTAAATCGAGACCACTGAGTTCCCCTTAGTTCATATATGATACAGAAATATAAATAAGCTCTAGAAACAATAGTTCATATATGATACAGAAACAGAAGAAAGCTCTAGAAACAATAGCCCATATATTTTACAGAAATCTAAGAAAGCTCTAGAAAGAGTGTCCCATTTATGATACAGAAATCGAAGAAAGCTCTAGAAACAATGTCCCATATATGATACAGAAATCGAAGAAAGCTCTAGAAACAATGTCCCATATATGATACAGAAATCGAAGAAAGATATAGAAACACTAGCCCACATATTATACAAGAAAGAGAGCCAAGATTATCGTCAGGATCAAGTGAACTATATTGATCAAAACCACACCTCACGTTCTGGTCGTGGTCCATGGAAACATACTGTGTGACATACACCAACCTGGTCAACGATGTGGGGATTGACACTATAGTTTACACAACGGTCAGCTTACTAAGAAGACTTGCATTGCACTATAATCGGAAGGCTCCATGTCCACCTTTTCAAAAACGGCGCCTTAGGAAGTAATAAGAGCGTCAGTGACTCATCACCGAAAAGACGTCGTCAAGCGTTTACTCAGTACGAGTAATTCCACAAGAAGAACAATAACAACACACTCGATCAGAAAAGAATAAAAAATGCAGATCGAACTAAGGCGAAGGCGCGGATGGCGGTCTGAGAGACAGCAAAGCAGACATGTTTAGCATTAACAGAGACATTTGAGAGAGCAGAGCTAAAAAGGGTATCGACCAGCAATAAACCCGAACTAGTTTGTCAGCCTTGGTGTTTGCTGTGAATCATTCACTTCTTACTAGGCGCATATTGTGATCATGCGAATACGATTATGTCATATAGAGCGATATGTGTTATATAACTAGACTCAGAACTATATTCTTGAGTGCTCAGATTGTGTGTTTGCTGTGAATGATTCAAGACTTTCTAAGCGCATATTGGGATCATGCGAATACGACTAAAACATACAGAGCGATATGTGTCATGTATCTAGCGCACAGCAAAATTAAGCTGTCAGACTGTGTGTTTGCTTGGGAATGATTCGTGGCTTACTATACGCATATTGTGATCACGTGAATACCATTAAAGCATGCAGAACAATCTCATTATATTTTCTTAGAAATAATAACAGATGCAACGTACACGCAGAACGAGATGTGTCCTGTAGCTGGCGTACAGCTGAACTAAGTTATCAGACGGTGTTTGTTGTGAATAGCTTGGCTTCGATCGTCCTCAATCTCCCGCTACCAAGCCCTGAAAATGGCTTTGCAGGAAGTCCAATGTAGTTCAGAGAACGGAATGCGTTGTGTCGTAGTTTGTTGCTGCTTAGATGTTTGCCTCACTAGTTTCTACTGGCGGAGGCGTGCCATTTTCCACCCCAGACCGCAGTCCATTGGGCGATATCAGGACGCATAAACCAGTGCTTGGATGCATGTGTGCGTCTGTATGTACCTATGTTAGGTTTGTGCGTCCTCAGAAGCTAGCCCAACCAAAGTGCAATGGAAGGGCCTCACCCTGAGGGCGCGTGTGAAAGTTGTGCAGGAGTGTGACTGTGGGACAGAGTCAAGTGAAACAGAGTGAGGTGAGAAGAGAGAGAAGGGGAAGAGTTGCCCACTGCGATAGTTATACCTTTTAGTCCGACACATCCGACTTCAGCAGGCATTGTTTGAGTACCGGGTTAGCCTTCCCTCTTCAATCCCTTCTCCTTAGCCAGTCTGCTCTGTTGCAGCCTGATATCCAGGATCACCGCGTAGAGGTGTAGAAAGGTCATACACGACAAGTTGTAATCATGTGAATACGATTGAAATATACAAAAAGATATGTAGCCTCTACTTCAGTCTTTCCCAGCCGGAGGTCCTCTAACTGTTGCCGGTCTTCAGAAATGTCCTGCCGGTCCTCGAAGAAGTGATTGCGGCATAAGTCACAAACTGCGGAGATCGGCTTAATGTGATCTTGACTGGCTTTTGCGTAAACTGAAATGACGTCAGCTACACAAGTATCCCTATTTTTCGAACATAAGAGCTGATCATTATTTGGCGCGTTCTCGATACGTAAATTAGGTCATTCGAAAATGGAAAGACAGGTTTTAGAGCTAATACTGTGTTGTGGTATTTTGGAAGGCAGGTTTGCGTCTATGTGTGCGTGTGTGTGTGGGTGCATGTGTGTGTGTGTGTGTATGTGTGCGTGTGTGCGTAGTTGTGTGTTTTATTGTGTTGTAAGATTGTAATCCCTACAAGATGGAGGCAAAAACTGTCAAACAGCAACAACTTATAACTTACTTCCAATTTTCCAATTTGCACAGGTTCACGAAAAACGTTTCTCATTTGTATCGGTCCGCAGGTGTAAAAAGGTTGAGAAATAGTGCTCTAGCTAGCGCAGAACATTACATTTTCTTAAATAATAATAACAGATGCATCGTACACACACACCGACTAAGTTGTCCGTACATATGATACATAGATCCCACAATAACACACCAACAGTATTCTACCGCGAGTAGAGGATCACTGGGTGGTTTTGATGTCGGTGTTATGATCAAGAGAATATGATTCATGACAAAAGTCTACTCTACAAAATCCTACATGAGAAAAGTCCACGCCACAAAATCCCTTTGACAAAAGTCCACGCCACAAAATCCCTTTGACAAAAGTCCGTGCCACAAAATCCCACATGTCAAAATCCATGCCACAAAATCCCACGTGACAAAATCCATGCCACAAAATCCCACATGACAAAATCCATGCCACAAAATCCCACATGACAAAATCCATGCCACAAAATCCCACATGACAAAAGTCCACGCCACAAAATATCACATGACAAAAGTCCACGCCACAAAATCCCTTTGACAAATGTCCACGCCACAAAATCCCACATGACAAACGTCCATGCCTAAAATCCCTCATGACAAAAGTCCACGCCACAAAATCCCTTTGACAAATGTCCCCGCCACAAAATCCCTGATGACAATCCCACGTCTCGTTGTCTGGAATGTCGCAGTGGGTGGGTATCCACTGGATTATATATGCCTTTTTTGAAGCACTGGGACAGGCATTCGAGCGAGTCTGCCAGAGCACCGAGTTAATTTTTACGTTGGTTCTTGAGCGCCATAACACTGCAAGGGCGTCTGTGAAAATGACCACTTGCTTTTCTGTCTGCTCTTTGTGGTCTATAAGGGCTTCAGCTGCTTGTCTCAGGGCACTGGCTTCGGCACTGAAGTTGCTGCAGCGTCTCCCAGTGGCAAATGCTGCTGAGTATACTTTGCTTTTTAGTTTTATAGTGATGTCTCCTCCCGCGTTTCCAATGGCATCTTTGGCTGAGCCATCCGTATAGGCGTGTGTTCAGGCTGTTGGTGGAGATTTATGGTTGATGTAATTTGTAACTATGTGTTTTTTCTGTTCCTCTGTTTGTGACTTTTTGTCTTCGATGTTGGGGATATTGCATAGAAGGTTGTGGCCATTCAACAACAAACAACAAGAAACAACAACGATAACAACATTAAGACATTTGTTCTCTTTGCCTTTCAACTCCCTATAGAGCACAGGTCCTCGATAAACACGCATTAACTTATACTATATATGACTAACGTAAAACTGGATACCAGTCTTGTTTTTACGTATGACAGAAACAAGTACACTCCAATTTGAGCGGTGTGGCACAATTTTTCTAAGTTCTTGTATGTTGTTTAGACCCATAGTTGAGCCTTCTCTGGTGATCGTTCTGTCAAGTCTATTTTGGTCTTCCTCTCTTTCTCCTGACATATTTTCTTCTTCTTCGTTTGTTCTAAATCACCCGCTGTCAAGCCCTGAAAATGAGAACGGAATGCGTTGTATCGTATTTTACAGCTTGCCTGCAATATTTGCACCTTTCGGTCCGACACATCAGATTTTAGCATGCATTTTTGGGTACCAGGTTAGCCTTTCCTCTTCGATCCCTTCTCCTTAGCCAGTCTGCCGTGTTGCAGGCTGTTATCCAGGATCGCCGCTTGGAGGCGTAGTAGAATCTTTGCAGCTCTGGTTTGCTGGCCCTGACGCTAGCAGTTAGCTATAGGTCGTTGACAACTGCAGCATGCACTGCTAAGCATCTTGATACCACTGCCATCTGAAGCTCACAAAACTGACTTTAATGGAAGTCTGTTGCTATTCATCCTAAGCACATGCCTGCTGTATGTCCACCATTTTAGATCCATGGTTGAGCCCTCTCTGATGATCGTTCTCAGAGGAGTCTAATTTGGTCTCCCTTTCTTTCTGCTGCCATCTGAAGCTCCCATAACTGCTTGTAATAGAAGTATGTTGCTATTCATCCTAAGCACATGCCCGTTGTATGTACACCGTTTTGTTTCCTTATGATGGTAGAAACATATTGTTGGTTTGTGTTTTCTCTCATTAGCTTGTTGGTCTTGAGTTGTTTCCAGCCAATGTTCAATAGTTTTCTAAAAACATTTATTTTCAAAAGCATTCAGTTTATTTTCTAGTGTCTATATCATGTTCCTGTTGTCGCATCCATATGTTAGCAATGTTATTACAAAATAATCTTAAAAGCCTAAGCTTTGTTAGTTGCTCATTTCAATGGCCGTTTAAAATCTCCATAGACTGAAAAGCAATAAACAAACGAACATCGTTTGTTTCAGCTCTTTTATGCGTTTCCACCATTTTAGTTTTTTAATAACCAAGTATTTCCGTCTTGCATTTTCACTTCCAGCCCAGTGCATACACTACCTTTGTAGTGAATATCAGTAACAACGGGCCTTCAACGTTCTCTGTCTCTTGCTTTGATGGTGCAATATGACAGAAGTGTCCCTGTCTATCACTTGATATTATCCTCACACTTGTAGAAGTGTTTACCTACAGCACATTTGTCATCCATATTTCCTTCCAGTACGTGTTCAGCAAGGTGTTATGTCTTTTGATGTGACCACAATATCTTAACCGTCTGACTCTGGTCTCGGTCATTAATTCCATTTTACACCCTCAAATGCTGCACGCCTTGTTTATCTGTTTTCTTTTTCTTTCCAGAATATATATCCACATTTCAAAGACATAAATTATCTTCTCCAATCATTTGTTCACAGTTCGTGTTTTTAATCCACAACTTTGTAAGCTCACCATTATACGTAGCACTTGATCACTCTCATGCTTGATTTGTGAGTAACTTGTTTGGATGTCAATATATGACTCCTGTTATTGAAAATAAATTTGACCATCTCTTTTCTTTTGCTGATTTCAAATCTTTCATTTTCCCTTACTGCAGAATATTTCCAAGATAGGATAAGTTCTTTCAGTATTTCATCGTCTCTTTTTACACGTAGAGAAGATTTCGAGTCTACTTTGCTAATTATTTCAATATTATTTTCCAATCCATACCTCTGACTTTGCTAATTATCTCAGTGTGAATGTCCAATCCATACATCTGACTTTGTTAATTATCTCAGTGTGAATGTCCAATCCATACATCTGACTTTGTTAATTATCTCAGTGTGAATGTCCAATCCATACATCTGACTTTGCTAATTTTCTCAGTGTGAATGTCAAATGCATACATCTGACTTCTGTTCTTTACTTGAATCCCCAAATCACGTACTTCCTGTTCGCGTTCAGCTACCAGAACTGCGCCATTCGCTTATCTGAGATCACTTATTAATACCCCACCGATAACGAGTCCTGTCATTTCCTTTATCTGACAAAAAATCGGTTCTGTGTAAATGTTAAACAGACAAGGGGACAGCACGCGCCTTTATCGCGCTCCTCTTTTCCGATTTGGGCATGAAGAGTAAATCCTGCCAGATTTTACAGTGGCAGTTTGCTCCCAGTAAAGGTTATTGAGTATTCTTGTGTCGCTTCTACCCTACATCTGTTTAAATGGGTTGTAAGCGGGCCTAACTATCACAACGTGTCGAGTTTGAATCAGGTCTGGTGCTCAGTTTCTCAGACCGAGCATGTCTATTTTTCGTGGTATGACCGCTGTTTTTGGTCGACTCAGCTGTAAATGGGTACCTGACGAGTTGATGGGAAAATTTCGGACCTGTTGTGTGAGCTACGAAGTTCGTGCTCTGTTGTTGACATTTTCAACAATGAAAAGGATTTAGTACATATTGACGGTTTCCAGGCGCAACGAGATCTCTTCAATGAGCCATTTTCCATTTTCTCATGCTGGACCCTGTCAAATGCCTTTTTAAAAAATAATCTAAAGTGCACACACAATGGTTTTTTTTTCTTCTGAAATTCAATATCTGCTTCTTCTATTGTCCTTATATTGCTTCTCTTGTTTTTTTTTACCTGTCTTCCGTATCTATTGTATTTCTATCCAGAGCTTTCTTCTTCCTTTGTTTCTAATACCCTAGGGCTTATAGAACAAATAATGAATTAATGCTATATGCTGGTTTCCGTCAATCATACAAGCCTAAAGCTTATTGAATGTAGATTAGTTTTCTTGGCTTGACTGAATTATCTTTTCTTCTTTGTAGTTCGTCATGAAATGGAGGTTGTGACATTGTGTTGCAGTTTACAGCGAGGTCGCGATATCTGCGCCTACCGGCCCCACACATTCGGTTTCAGCTAGATTATTGTTTGGAACCGGGTTTGGCCTTACATTATTCCCTTAGCCAGACTACATAGCTGCAACCTGTTTCAACAAAAGATGAAAGAGGCGAAAGAAGCGTGGATATGTGAGCAATGCACAAACATCGAAGAGAGACTAAATAGAAATGATGCTAAAGGAGCATACAAGGTTGTCAAAGAACTGGTAACACCAAGACAAGGCAGGAACCTTATGATCCATGATAAAAGCGGCAAGTGCCTTATTGAGGAAAATGACGTACTGGCACGATGGACAGAGTACTATTCCGAGCTATATAACTATTAAAAGCGAAAAAAACCTGAAAAAACAATCCCCCAAACACCAACAATATAGAGGATAACAGCCTCCGAAGACAGATGTGTCGGACCGAAAGGTGCAAATATCGCAGCGAAGCTGTAAACTAGCGACACAACGCATTTCGTTCTCCGGACTACATCCCGCTACTTGCGAAGACCTGTACATGGCTTGGTAGCGGGAGATTGACAACGAACGCAGAAGAAGAAGAAAAAGAGGATAACCAACTGATAACGAAGGCAGAGGTAATTGCAGCGGTAAAGACATTGATAAGAGGGAAGGCGGCCGGCGTGGACAATATACCAGCAGAGCTCTTCCAAGCAGGTGGAGAGGTAGTGGTGGAAGGCCTGACACACATCTGCAACAAAATATGGGCAAAAGAGATGGGAGGACAACATAAAAGAATGGACCAGTCTCCGACCAGAGGAGTCACAGGCAGCGGCGACCTGACCTGACCTGACCTGACCTGACCTGTTTCCAGGGATGCTGGGCTTATTGTTTGGTACCGGATTTGGCCTCCCGTTATTCCCTTAGCCAGACTACATAACTATAACCTGTTTCCATGGATATCGCTTGGAGATGGAATAGGATCTTGGTTAGAACTAGTTCACTGATCGTGATGTGCCAGATTTGAGTCACTGTTTGTTGTCAGCTCATTCCTTGTGCTGCATCTTTGATCCTCCTAGTTGTTCATGATATATATTCTCTATGTGAGGACGCCATCGTAATCTGTGACGCACTTGTTTGTATTTTGCCGGTATTGTGTTAATAGTGCCTTTTATTTTCTTGTCCAAGAATTATTGTTGAGCCTTGTAGACTGCATTTTTTGGGGTTTTCTTTTGCGTTTAACTTATTTCTCTATTCCCCAAGGCGGCGTGCGTTGCACTACGGTTTTTATTTTGCGCATGTCGGCCCAGTGCATCCGACTTCGGCATACATTTTATGTAAGGGTCTGCTTCCCCGGGGTAACAGCCAGTGTTGTGATGGGGATGGAACCCAGCACCTTCGGGTTGTGAGCCGTGTCACTTAAACACTAGCCCCCGCCGGCCCCTTGTAGACTGCAGTTAATGACAGTCCTTGTTGATCACCTTGGAGCATAAAGCTGCAGCAGATGCGTTCCATTGATCCGTATTTTATGTCGATTTTTTTCAGATCGGCTGATAAAAGACCTTTAGCTGCGGTAGCCTCAACTTTCATCGCTTTTTACAAGTCGTTCTTTCACTTCGCGACTATTTCTCATTTCTCTAAACTGTTGGTTCTAATTCAGTACCTGTCTGGCTATACTTATTTACTGATGACGCAGTTTGTTCTAGACTCAATCTCCTCAATCTCAGAACGTACCCATACTTCATTAGACCAATTTCATTTGCAATAATGTATTTTCTTTATGTCTAATGGCCATGCGAGTGTACCTTTCAAACATTTATCGTATTGATTAGATGGCTCTATAAAGTCTGAAATCTGATGTTTCAGAAATGGTTGCTTCAGATTTAGTAAAATCCAGACTAAACACTGGACAGTCAGATACGTGCCCATTTGGGAATGACAAACAATTGAACATATCCTAGTATGTCTGATACACAAACGAAGCAGTGTGGAAGCTAGGCTGTCTACGACGAATTTGAAAACAAAACTGTATTGCGACTAGCGAAGGCTCAGAGGGACAAATAGTTTTATGTGGTTTTTCTATAAGAATGACCCAAAAAAAACAACAACCTTTTTTTAACTAAGGTATTACACGGATGGTTGCAAAGTGAACATTGGTATGTTTGTAGTTCAATTATCTACTCCTTCTTCTTCTTCTTCTTCTTCTTCTTCTTCTTCTACGTTCGTTCTTAATCCCCCGCTACCATGCCGTGAACAGAGCTTTGCAAGTAGCATAATATAGTCCGGAGAACGGATGGCCTTGTGTCGTAAGTTTACAGCTTCTTAGTTCTTCATCGACCTGTACTTCTACGGGAGAAGATGCCCTAGTGCAGGTCTCAGTTCTGGTATGAGCTGGGTATAGCCGGGAGAGCTATGCCGAAGAGGGATGTGTCATACCGAAAGGTGCAAATTTCGCAGTTAATCTATAAACTAGCGACACAGCGCATTTCGTTCTTTGGACTACATCCTGCTACTTGCTAAACCCTGTTCAGGGCATGGTAGCGGGAGATTTAGAACGAACGTAGAAGAAGAAGAAGAAGAAGAAGAAGAAGAAGAAGAAGAAGAGAAGAAGAAGAAGAAGAAAGCCGGGGGAAGGGTTTCCTGCCTAGCGGGCTAAGGTCGATGAGCTTAATACTTCGCTGTGTTGGGACACGCGCTTACATAGTGTAGTAAACCGAGGTGTATATCCGTCTTAGTAGACTCAAAAACTAAAGCAAAGTAGACCCGCAGCCGGTTAGGCGCCATCTATGCTGCTCTAAACAAACCACCTAACCATGGCCGGTGTTATGCCGTGTTACAGTTAGTCGCCTCTTACGACATCCTCTCTGTGAAGCAGTTGTGCTATTCTTGTCCTTGTCATACACAAAGACCCCGACTGACTATTCTGGGCAGTTTGCAGCTTGACCACGGTATATGCACCTTTCGGTCCGACACATCCTGCTTCGGGAGGATCAATTATCTATTTGATGGCGTCTACAACAAAAACCCAAAAAAATTTTAAAAAACAACTAAATGTTCAGATTTGATAACAGTTAACCTGATTCTCACAATTAAATTACTGCTCAAAAGGGTGTAAGAATACAGAAAGACGGTAAGACTTAAAGTAGACAACGATGTTCCGGTAGAGAGTAATTTGGATTTCGATGGAATAGTGGATCAAAAGAAGTAACATTTTGTTCAAGAACAATAGCAAAAAAATGTATATAAATACAAAACAAAAAAGCCTTCATAAATGATTTACAGATTGCAAAAAGGCTTTTGATAGCGTTCAGCAGAAGAAACTAATTTGAAAGTTTAGAGGATATAATTATGGATGGAAAAATATAAAGAGACACATTTCGCCAGTCTAATCTGTCATATGCAATCCCTATAGCTGTGAGCAAGTTTGTATTACAACCAGGATGATCCAAGTTCACTTTCTCTAGTACGTCTCATGATGTAGGAAGAGCCACTGTAACCTGCTATCAAAGAAACGCCTTAAAGATTTAATTCAGTGCTGTATTTAGATGTGGTTCAACAACGAACAGCTGTTATCATAAATCAGAACAGAACTAGGAAAACTAGAGATCCTCAACAATAGCGCTCCTATGACTACCCTCCCATTGCGGAATCACAGGACATGAGAGAACTGACGCTCTAGCACAAGATGGGAGCAAAAAGGCACAATTTCTTCAGTGAATGCATACAGAGATCAAGAACATCATCAGAAACTAGTATATACGCTAATGAATGTAAGACATGAACATAAGCGGTAGACCAGACCCAATTCACCTCAAAAGAAATCAATAAACTACCTTATTTCGCCAGGAAAACTCTCACACAACGATGAATGCTCACGTGCAACAGGGAGCCAGAATCATGAACACATTCTGCAGGAATGTTCACTCTATAGGGAAATGAGATACCATTCCTGGCCAGAGGGTGCGGAGCTGATACAAAAACCTGTGGGGCAGCCGCTCCGCCCTGGCGACTCATTCATAGGCGTCTCAGTCTTTGCATACCATGCCCGTGGCACGCTGTGAGTAGCCTCTCTGGGCACAAGCCTGAGTGCTGAATATGGAGACCCTGGGCTGCCCAAACGGCAGGATCCCCCCTCTCGGCCTCGCTGGTGTAATCCAAAGGAATGCAAAGCATGACAATTTGGCAACAGCTCAGCTGCAGGAGCTGCCGGAATGAGTTCGCAATTTTGAAACCATCTACCTGAGGTGCTACCACTCTGGATTTTCTGTCTGGGTTTACTCCCGTAGCCGTACCTTCTCCCGAGGTTTCCACAAGGCAATGGATTCGTTTTTCGCAGATGCTAGTTACTCAAGACATCCCATGATACTCTCATCGTCCCAAGACTAGACAACACTCTGGAACTTGTGAGTTTAAAATCAGAGTTCCTCCTCTCCTAGGTGAACTGCCTGAACAGGCTAACGAGCTTCGTCTACCGGGTTTAAAGTCAGAGTTTACCTTCTCTTAGATTGACTGCCAACCAAGGCTAATGAGCCCAATCTGCTCTGCCAGTTATACTGCCGGGTACTCAGTCGCGACCCACAGCAGGCTATGTAAGAAACAGGAAGCCTCACACGAAGGTGCTGCTGGGGACACACCAATGTAGGAGAGGCCATTGACATGGAAACTCCTGAACGGCAAGCCGAACAGTGAATCCGGCGGCGATCTCTACGCCTGGAAAGAAGAGGCTATATGAGACGTTTCACTTTCCTCTAACGAGCGGGACGTCCAGCGACTGGTCTGCAGATATAGTATGACCAAAGATCCTGAACGCGAAGAAGAAGAAAGAGGATGGGGTTCTCATTCTATTTTGAGTGGTTTCCTGTGGCTTTTTGCAAATTATTGAGTTGAAGTCAAGCACCCCTACCCTTTATGTACCCTAACATGTGGATGTGGATTAAACAGGTGTGTGTTATTAAGATTGTCAAACTGTAAAAAGTTTTCGTTAAACCTAAATTGAAGTACAGTGTCGAGAATAAAATAAAGAATTCGAGGTGATATAATATAGGCTTATATTCTTATTATTCTTCTTAGATATTTGTTCTCAATCTACAGCTACCACTGAGCAGGGCTTTGCAAGTAGCAGGATGTAGGTAGGAGAACGGAATGTGTTGTGTCGCTAGTTTACAGCTTGAGCGTGATATTTGCACTTTTCGGTCCGACACATCCGTCTTTGGCAGAGTTTATATGATAATTAGGTTAAAGGATACATTATATTATAACAAGCTTTTCAAAGTACAGTCGGCTATAAGAACAAGAGGGCACAGCCACAAATTATCTAAAGAAAGATCCAGCAAATATTTGTTTAGTCATTGGTAACAGCTTTAAATGCATTGCGACGGAAAGTAATGGTGGCAGCGTCAATTAATACATTCAAGAATAGATTGTAGATCAAATGAAGTTAAAGAAACTGGTTGTATACAGACTCTGCAGAGTCTTCTAAACCAGTACAAAGACGTTAAGTTAAGCTAAGAGAGGAAGGAAGTGGCATATGATGCATTCCCTGGCATTTAAGGCAGTTCTGCCAAGTATGTAGGGCTGTATCGGTGTGCTCTAGTTCTGAGCTCTCCCAAGGAATCGTCACTTCCTGCAAACATCCAGATCTTAATTCTCAACCATCTAACCATGACTTGGTCTTCTTTCATACTTTCTGTCAAGCAGATGTCCGAGATAAGCGACGAGTACAGGCTGTTCCTACATGCCAAGTACAGTGCTGGGTACACAATACGATTCGACAACAAGGGGGTTCGTACTTTGTATATTGGATGTTGGTTTTGAAATAGTTTTTCCTTCTCCTTTATGAATTGCCGCCTATGACTTACGTGCGTAATCGACCCGGACCAGTATGGTTTTCGGGTATCAGAAACTCGCCCTTTACTATGTTAGTAAGAACAACGGGTTCCTCCAAGTGAAGGCCATGAGATGCATTTTTGCTGTCAAATACTATGTGTTGCACAAACCGTGGCAAGTTTTGAACAGAATAAAGAGCAAATCCTGAACTCCACTCTCGACTATGACAGCATTCTGAACCCATATAAATGTAAATAATAAAATCGTGAGACAAAGTCGTAGCAGTACTATTCTTCACCTCCCCCGCCGCCTTCCCCCACTCTTGCCGCCTCTGATTTTTAAACTGTACACAGAATGCATATGTAAACAGACAGCAGAAATGCCAGGAGTAAGGATCAGCAAAGTATCGATAAATAACTTCTGATTTGCTGATGGCACAGTTTTCTTAGCTTGACAAGGACTAAAAAATGTCGAAACTTTTAAGCGTCAACAAAGAATATTTTTTCGGGACAGCGATCACAAGATAAGTATTTATCTGCAGTCGGGTATGAAATAACAAACAACATAAATGGAAGTGAAGTGATCGGAATCCCAGAAATCAAACACCGTATCTCCAAGTGATGAAAGCGCCTTGCTACAATACAGATAACTAAAGCACCACTAAAACTAATCCAGCTGTGACCCCCTTTTTTACATGATGAGGAGGCTAGTAACATATTGTTGTTGATTGCGAATTCTCACAATGAGTAGGTTTACTCTTTTGTGCGTCCTGAAAAGGACGTTAAGTGGTGGGTTGCAGTAGCTTTCCTCACATCCCGAGCGTGCTGATGAAGGTAAACCAGGGTCCTCCAGGCGATTGTATTATGCTTGACTTCATCTGCGTGTCGCTCACTACTTCAGAGATCACGTCGAACCTAGCCTTGTTAGCCAGACTGTTGTCCTCGACAACAGTCCGTTTCCAGGACGACCAACAAGGAGGCTAGGTGAGGGTCTTGGCCAGCACATTTCTCCTGACCCTGGATAACATTGTCTGATCAGTGTGTTTTGTCTGACCAGACGTTAGCCTTATCGTCCCAGGTGGATCTGTTCAAATTGTTTCATGACGAAAGTATGTCTGTATCGGAAATTTATCATCTAATATATTTTATCCAGAACGTTGTCTCCCGCGCGGCATCTCTGTATGCATCTCGGTTTAGAGCGAGTCAAGCCACGTCCTTCAAATACATCCCCAGACTGTCCATAATGTCCTGTTCCCACCTTTGTCAGAGTCGATCTCTTTTCATCCTTCCAAAAAGCATGCCATCCATTATCACTTTCTCCAGGCCTACATGTCTCTTCACAGGATCAAAATATATCAGGATTTTGTTTGCGATGTTGTTTAGGAGGCAATTTTCTGTAATATACAGCGATTACAAAATGTCTCTATTTTTGTCCTTTCATCTATTCAGCATTCTTCTGTTCCACTTCATTTCAAAAAGTGTCATTTTTTTGGCAAATGATTTGCTGCATGTACATGCCTCCCAACCGTATGTCGCCACACGGAAAACGTGTTTCTTGATAAGTCGGATCTTTGCCTGTTTGCATGTGCCTTACTATATATATATTTCATCTGTATTAGTTTGTGTGTAAGTACAGTATTACAAAGTGCAGTATATATTATTGTTGCCCAGTGGTAGTGCACTGCCATTCCAGTTAAATGATCTAGGTAAAATCCTCAATTGGTAGATGCCATTTCTTCGATGGCAAATGGATTATGGGGTCGATCCAGTCTAAAAAAATGGGTCCCAGAGCAAGTCTATAAAGTAAAGGTGTGATGTTGATTACGTCACCCTAGAATGTTGTTAATCAAGAAAAAATATGGGCGTAACATCACATTTCCAATATGCCACACGGCTTGTAAACTGGATCTTATCTTTGCTTCACATATGTATGTATGGAGTATGTCATATATACGAGGCGTGTTCAAATTAAACCAGACTAAACTGCAACAAGTGAACATACGTACGATGACATCACCATTGATGTAAACAGCACAAGCCAACCGTCAAGTTTTCAAAATTTCATTATCCTTCGACTCATAGTTTCCTCAGCAGACAGATGAAAACATGACGGGTGTGATACGGAACCCGTCTAGAGTTGATCAGCGAGCAGTGATTCGGGTTCTAACAGCTGAAGGATGTCGACCAGTTGATATTCATCGCAGAATGCAGGCAGTTTATGGTGACAAAAGTGTGTCAAAGACAACTGTGTAGAACTGGAAAACTATGTTTAAAGAAGGGCGTGAGTTAACCCAACAATATGCTCCTGACCTGGTCTCGGAATAACTTTCGTTAATTCATGTCTTTCTTCCACCTTCCAAGGTGCTGAGTTCGGTCAAAGTTTTCGTCGGTCTCCTTCTGAGTCATCGTAAAGGGGTATCTGACTTGCTGTTATGGAAACTAAGGCGGCGAGGAAGACACTGGCAACCTCAGTACCATCAAAATATGACTCGTAGTACAACCAAGAACCCAACACTTCATCCCCAATGTCTGCTATGGGACTATCATTACGTTTACCTTTTCCTGGAAAAATACATTGGCCTTGAACTGTGATCTCTGGGACTCATATTGTGACTTATATACTAATGAGGACATGACTTTGACATCAGTATTCATTTTCCACCGGAGAGCTCTACTTTTGAGATTGTGGCATATCATACATGAGAATCTTTCAAACAGGGCAGAACGAATGCTTCAATTATATAGCTACACGCTTCATGATAGTAAAATGCTGAATTTAGAACTTAACTTCATCATCATCATCATCATCATCATGAGCATGTCATTTGCAGAACGTTGCTCCCTCCCATCACAGTCTATCTGAAGGAAACTCGATCTCTTGCCAGAGGTCCATACTGACTAGAGGCAATGCCCGAGCAGCATTCCTTTACATCTTGGTGATGCCGTCTTCTTGGTCTGCCATTGTATCTTCTGTCCAGCATCATATATTCCATTACCGTTATCTCAAAACCATTGTGTCTTTTCATGTAGCCAAAGTAGTTCAATTTTCTGTTCATGATAATATATATATATTAACTAGTTTTCCTCTATTCCCAATTGTTGTCGAATGTCTGCATTCTTCTGTTTTTCAGTCCATGGTATTCTGATAACCTTTCTAAAACACTTCGACTCAAAGGACTATATCCTCTTCCTTGAGGTTTGGGTAATTGTCAATGTTTGGTAGCCATATGCTGCCACGAGAAAAAAAACTGGTTCTCAGAATGTTTACTTTAACTGGCTTGCTCGTATTCTTCCATAGTTTCCTCAGGTTGTGTAGCCTCTGCATTGTCATTACCAATCTCCTTCTGATATCTTTTGAGCAACCGCCATTGTTGTAAATTCTGGAGTTGTAACAGATCCACGGGGAAACAGCGGAGATTATAGCTAGAAACTTATTATCGGAGAGCCGAAATTAACGAAATAAATCGAAGATTTCAACTCAGCTGGGGAAAGTTCAAACATAGGTCACACGCTGGTCTTCATTGACAAAGCAGGACGTTGACTAGCAATACAAGAGAGAGGAATATAGTGTTAACTGTGAGTTAGAAACTGTTGTCCAAATATAGGGGATGGAGGTTTAGTCTAACCCATTTCCTATATTGGCTAGTGTCACAGAGACGGGGGTAGTGGTGGCAAGCGACACGATATTTTAGCGACGAAATTGGCACTGACAGATTGACAGGATGACAAGTAGCCATGACAACCAGTAGAAAATGTAGCGTAACTTTTAATATTCTCATTTTCTCTAACGCACTTCATTATGCAGTGTGCAAAATTCTTTAATAAACACGGCTAAAGGTATAAACTTTACTTTATGAATGTAAATCTGACTTGACTTAACTAACTTGACTTATTTGTTTTGGTTTTTATTGGAACATATGACTGCTGCGGATGCTCCTTTCCACTACTTGTTTTGGACTGTCTTCTTGAGCACCACCAATGATACCGTAGAAGCGCTAACATCCTCTTTCACAGTTCACGCATATTAATTAACTTCCACGAGATTTTATATAGTTAACTTTCATTGTTATTTATCTGCAGTCGGGTATGAAATAACAAACAACATAAATGGAAGTGAAGTGATCGGAATCCCAGAAATCAAACACCGTATCTCCAAGTGATGAAAGCGCCTTGCTACAATACAGATAACTAAAGCACCACTAAAACTAATCCAGCTGTGACCCCCTTTTTTACATGATGAGGAGGCTAGTAACATATTGTTGTTGATTGCGAATTCTCACAATGAGTAGGTTTACTCTTTTGTGCGTCCTGAAAAGGACGTTAAGTGGTGGGTTGCAGTAGCTTTCCTCACATCCCGAGCGTGCTGATGAAGGTAAACCAGGGTCCTCCAGGCGATTGTATTATGCTTGACTTCATCTGCGTGTCGCTCACTACTTCAGAGATCACGTCGAACCTAGCCTTGTTAGCCAGACTGTTGTCCTCGACAACAGTCCGTTTCCAGGACGACCAACAAGGAGGCTAGGTGAGGGTCTTGGCCAGCACATTTCTCCTGACCCTGGATAACATTGTCTGATCAGTGTGTTTTGTCTGACCAGACGTTAGCCTTATCGTCCCAGGTGGATCTGTTCAAATTGTTTCATGACGAAAGTATGTCTGTATCGGAAATTTATCATCTAATATATTTTATCCAGAACGTTGTCTCCCGCGCGGCATCTCTGTATGCATCTCGGTTTAGAGCGAGTCAAGCCACGTCCTTCAAATACATCCCCAGACTGTCCATAATGTCCTGTTCCCACCTTTGTCAGAGTCGATCTCTTTTCATCCTTCCAAAAAGCATGCCATCCATTATCACTTTCTCCAGGCCTACATGTCTCTTCACAGGATCAAAATATATCAGGATTTTGTTTGCGATGTTGTTTAGGAGGCAATTTTCTGTAATATACAGCGATTACAAAATGTCTCTATTTTTGTCCTTTCATCTATTCAGCATTCTTCTGTTCCACTTCATTTCAAAAAGTGTCATTTTTTTGGCAAATGATTTGCTGCATGTACATGCCTCCCAACCGTATGTCGCCACACGGAAAACGTGTTTCTTGATAAGTCGGATCTTTGCCTGTTTGCATGTGCCTTACTATATATATATTTCATCTGTATTAGTTTGTGTGTAAGTACAGTATTACAAAGTGCAGTATATATTATTGTTGCCCAGTGGTAGTGCACTGCCATTCCAGTTAAATGATCTAGGTAAAATCCTCAATTGGTAGATGCCATTTCTTCGATGGCAAATGGATTATGGGGTCGATCCAGTCTAAAAAAATGGGTCCCAGAGCAAGTCTATAAAGTAAAGGTGTGATGTTGATTACGTCACCCTAGAATGTTGTTAATCAAGAAAAAATATGGGCGTAACATCACATTTCCAATATGCCACACGGCTTGTAAACTGGATCTTATCTTTGCTTCACATATGTATGTATGGAGTATGTCATATATACGAGGCGTGTTCAAATTAAACCAGACTAAACTGCAACAAGTGAACATACGTACGATGACATCACCATTGATGTAAACAGCACAAGCCAACCGTCAAGTTTTCAAAATTTCATTATCCTTCGACTCATAGTTTCCTCAGCAGACAGATGAAAACATGACGGGTGTGATACGGAACCCGTCTAGAGTTGATCAGCGAGCAGTGATTCGGGTTCTAACAGCTGAAGGATGTCGACCAGTTGATATTCATCGCAGAATGCAGGCAGTTTATGGTGACAAAAGTGTGTCAAAGACAACTGTGTAGAACTGGAAAACTATGTTTAAAGAAGGGCGTGAGTTAACCCAACAATATGCTCCTGACCTGGTCTCGGAATAACTTTCTTTAATTCATGTCTTTCTTCCACCTTCCAAGGTGCTGAGTTCGGTCAAAGTTTTCGTCGGTCTCCTTCTGAGTCATCGTAAAGGGGTATCTGACTTGCTGTTATGGAAACTAAGGCGGCGAGGAAGACACTGGCAACCTCAGTACCATCAAAATATGACTCGTAGTACAACCAAGAACCCAACACTTCATCCCCAATGTCTGCTATGGGACTATCATTACGTTTACCTTTTCCTGGAAAAATACATTGGCCTTGAACTGTGATCTCTGGGACTCATATTGTGACTTATATACTAATGAGGACATGACTTTGACATCAGTATTCATTTTCCACCGGAGAGCTCTACTTTTGAGATTGTGGCATATCATACATGAGAATCTTTCAAACAGGGCAGAACGAATGCTTCAATTATATAGCTACACGCTTCATGATAGTGAAATGCTGAATTTAGAACTTAACTTCATCATCATCATCATCATCATCATGAGCATGTCATTTGCAGAACGTTGCTCCCTCCCATCACAGTCTATCTGAAGGAAACTCGATCTCTTGCCAGAGGTCCATACTGACTAGAGGCAATGCCCGAGCAGCATTCCTTTACATCTTGGTGATGCCGTCTTCTTGGTCTGCCATTGTATCTTCTGTCCAGCATCATATATTCCATTACCGTTATCTCAAAACCATTGTGTCTTTTCATGTAGCCAAAGTAGTTCAATTTTCTGTTCATGATAATATATATATATTAACTAGTTTTCCTCTATTCCCAATTGTTGTCGAATGTCTGCATTCTTCTGTTTTTCAGTCCATGGTATTCTGATAACCTTTCTAAAACACTTCGACTCAAAGGACTATATCCTCTTCCTTGAGGTTTGGGTAATTGTCAATGTTTGGTAGCCATATGCTGCCACGAGAAAAAAAACTGGTTCTCAGAATGTTTACTTTAACTGGCTTGCTCGTATTCTTCCATAGTTTCCTCAGGTTGTGTAGCCTCTGCATTGTCATTACCAATCTCCTTCTGATATCTTTTGAGCAACCGCCATTGTTGTAAATTCTGGAGTTGTAACAGATCCACGGGGAAACAGCGGAGATTATAGCTAGAAACTTATTATCGGAGAGCCGAAATTAACGAAATAAATCGAAGATTTCAACTCAGCTGGGGAAAGTTCAAACATAGGTCACACGCTGGTCTTCATTGACAAAGCAGGACGTTGACTAGCAATACAAGAGAGAGGAATATAGTGTTAACTGTGAGTTAGAAACTGTTGTCCAAATATAGGGGATGGAGGTTTAGTCTAACCCATTTCCTATATTGGCTAGTGTCACAGAGACGGGGGTAGTGGTGGCAAGCGACACGATATTTTAGCGACGAAATTGGCACTGACAGATTGACAGGATGACAAGTAGCCATGACAACCAGTAGAAAATGTAGCGTAACTTTTAATATTCTCATTTTCTCTAACGCACTTCATTATGCAGTGTGCAAAATTCTTTAATAAACACGGCTAAAGGTATAAACTTTACTTTATGAATGTAAATCTGACTTGACTTAACTAACTTGACTTATTTGTTTTGGTTTTTATTGGAACATATGACTGCTGCGGATGCTCCTTTCCACTACTTGTTTTGGACTGTCTTCTTGAGCACCACCAATGATACCGTAGAAGCGCTAACATCCTCTTTCACAGTTCACGCATATTAATTAACTTCCACGAGATTTTATATAGTTAACTTTCATTGTTCTTTGTTTAATCACTAAAGCACATGGATCATCATGGTAGTTAGACCCTTCGTATGAAACCAGTGATCCTCTTCCAATTCGCCACATTTTTTATTACGATCACGAGCGAAGACCAGTTCTGTGGATTAAAGTGGCTGAAGTGAAGAGCTCTTCAATCCTTCTTAAGCGTTATCTTTTTGTGGAGATGCGTTCTCGTAAAAACTGGCTATAAAGAATAAAGTACTGACATAGTAGAGGAAAAAATACGGACCATAATAAAGGGTAAAATACTGACCATTTCTTCTAATAATAAACGTTGATTCAACTAGGACAACTCACAAATCTATTGAATCGTCTTCTACAACATGTTTAATATAGTGTTGTGCAACTATTATATATGTTACTTGCTGATAGCTCAAGACTCACATGGTCAGCATTTGTGTACTGCTCATTATAACCAATTCGAGGAAAAGAAGAAATATTGACCATTTCTGTTAATAATAAAATGATTCAACAGCGCAATTACTCAACATCTGTTGTCCTCGACAGGTATTTATAAACGTGTGTATGGTTTAAGGTAAAATAAAACAGGGGTCCTGTTTGGTGGTCGTAGGAACTTATGCATTAATAATTACGAAAACAATGACAGAAATCGATATGTATCAGTGTTATAGCATCATCATGACAAAGACATATTATTAAATTACGTCCAAAATGTCAACAAGAAAAAATGTAGGTTATTGTTGTGGTACATATACCATGCTAAACTGACACACGATTGTTTACATTTATTTTTAAGTTTTTGTGTGCTCTACCATTCATATGTCTGCAATGAAAAGTATCAGGTCGTTGTGAAGACATTGAATTAATCAACATCTATGCCCAAAATAAACCTATACGTTTTGTCTGTCCAACCCAGCTATCGTTCGCTGTCATCCATTTTCTCGCCTGCAGCTTGATATAGAAAGGAGGCAGAAGGCATCGCATGGTGAATCAAGGCTGGCATCACCAGATGAAACCAAGCAGCACTCAGATCGATGCTTGCTTGATAACAGTTTGACGCCTGGAAATGAATGCGTAGTTAGACGCGGATTCCATTCTTATATTGGCTGATACTTTTCCTCGTCGTCTGTTCAGACAGGAAAAGGTTCTTACTTGTGCGACTAGCACTTTGTCACACAAGATCATAGGCCAGCAGAATCGAACGTATTTAGTGCCATCATTCATTGTTTGATTGTTCTGTCACCTGGAATGTAACACGGCGTATTCTTCTTGTAATACACTGCAGGATGATGCGAGGGTGAGTGTTAGGCATTGTTTTAAATTTAATACGTTTGTACTTCTATGTTTACGTAAATGAGACAGGCTTAAAATCGTATATTGTGTTCAAAGTAATATGTATATAGCTGTGTGTGTGTGTGTGTGTGTATATATATATATATATATATATATATATATATATATATATATATATATATATATATATATTTACAGACAAAATATGGTTACAGTTTTATCTTAAAATGATGCAGTGTGTTCCTAGTTTGTTTTTATAGATGTAATCTGTTTATTGTTTTATCTTCAGCTGAAGCAGTGTTTCCTAGTATGTTTTGTTAGATGTAATCTGTCTATAGACAAAATGACCTTAGTTTTATGTTTTGATAGATGTAATCTGTTAATAGTTTTTATCATAAACTGAGGAAGATTGTTACTAGTTTTATGTTTTGTTAGATGTAATCTGTTTTAAACTTATATTAAAATAGATGTAACCTGTTTATAGTTCTGCCTTAAACTAGCTCACCTAGTTTTGTTTTGACAGAAGTAATATGTTTGTAGTTTAAATTATGATATCAAATGTATTGTGATCGCATATGATCGTGGTCCAATCCTGGGAGACTCCGATACACATGGGACACATGTGAGGAGTCGGCTGTGGAGTCTCGTGATGAAGGCTCGTTTTATTTGAGCATCGGCGATAAAGTATCACTCTACGATCCTCCTCTTCGGTGTTCGTTCTGAAAAGGATGTTGTGTCGTAGTTTACAGCGAGGCTGCGATATCTGCACCTTTCGACCCGACACATTCGATTTCAGCTGACTTTTTTTATACCGGGTTTGCATTTCTACTGCGATCTCTGTTTTCGTAGCCAGACTGCGTCAGTGCATGTTTCTAGGACCACCGTTTGAAGGCGGAATAAGGTCTTAGACAGCTCTTTTTCGCCGACCTTGACGCAAACAGCTAACTATGAGTCACTGGCTGCTGTCAACTCATTCACTGTGCTGCACCTTTTTGTGGTGCTAGTACGCCTGATGGAACGGCTCTGTACAAGAAACTCCCAAGAGGTGACATCAGCGCTGATGCTTTTCAGAGATATTTTCAAGTAGTCTCTGTAGCCTTTCTTCTGTCTAGATTCCCCTTCCTTCCTAATGGTTGTCTGCTAGTTCTGAGCTCGCCGTATCGCAACTGCTTTCGGAAATGCGAGCAACATGCCATGTCCATCTTATCTGGACTTTTTACAGAAGCGAATGGATGCTTAACATATTTGACCTGAAGAATTTCAGAGTTAAGTACTCTGTCCTCCTCTGCCCCCTCCCCTGACTGAGCCGCCTACGCAAATATCGAATGTGAAAACGATTTAACTGTCTGGTGTGTCTGCTGTAGAATGTCCATATTTCGCTGGCAAGCATGTACCAATTCAATATTCTGCTCTGCTGTTAGGAATGGACGTCATTGCACTCCAAGCAGACCTATAGATGATCAGTCCTTCACAGTGAATATCGAATATTGCAGATATTAAATAGTTCCTGTAGCTCATTGATTGTACACATCTTCTTTCAAGCGCTCCCTTCTCCTGTACCCGTGTATCTTTTCAAAACCATGTAAGGGATCAAACTGCTGAACAGCGCGTGAGCTGCAGAGGGGAATGACCAATAGCTGATTGCTAGCGTCACGGTCAGCGAACCAGAGCTGCAAAGACCATTCATTCAATACTTTCACGTGGTGATCCTGGATAACAGGCTGCAACAAAGCAGACTGGCTAAGAAGAAGGGATCGAAGTGGGAAGGTACTAAAAAATGTCTGTTGCCGAATACGTATGTGTCGGATCGAAAAGTGCAAATATCACATCCAAGCTGTAAACTAGCGACACAACGCATTACGTTCTCTGAACACATCCTGCTACTTGCAAAGTCCACTTCTGGGCTAGGTAGAGGGAGATTGAGAACGAACGAAAAAGAAGAAAACGACGAAGAAGAAGAAGAAAAAAGAAGAAGAAGAAGAAGAAGAAGAAGAAGAAGAAGAAGAAGAAGAAGGAGAAAAGTAATATGTGCTTTGCCGATTCATAGATTGTAGTGTGTTCATCCAAAAGCGGTCGTTGATCAGGTTCAACATTCCACCTCTATCCACTGGCAATGTTCCCACTACGGGTGTACCTAAGTCCAGAATGTCAACTCTTTCACTCTCACAAACCCCATCATGGCCTGGACAGTAGGTCTACACAAAATCCGGAAGCTTTGAGGCCTCAATGTCCTCTTTTCACTCATGCAATAGCCAGAAATGATATGCCTTCTGAAGCAAGGATTGAGCCACAGAGTCAGATACAAACGTACATATTGTAAGGAATTATTTTCATTTATGACCCCTAAACAAAACAAAATTTATTAACAAAACAAAACAAAAATGAAAGAAAAATCATAAATACGAGTGCTTTGGCCACCTTGTGCAAGTTCTGTGAATTTAAACAAAGGGATGATTTACAACAATAAGGGCTCACAACAGTCAACAAAACTAACTTTTGTGCGCCATGAAAAGGACGTTCAGTGGCGAGTCGCAGAAGCTTTCCTTACATCCTGAGCGTGCTGATGAAGATTGGCCGAGGGCCTCCAGGCGGTTGTGCTATGTTTATATTATCTATATGTCGCTCAATACTATGGAGATCACATTGATCCTTCACCTCGTTAGCCAGGCTGTCATGAAAACAGCCCGCTTCCAGGGAGGACTACGAGGATGGCGAGGTGACGGTCTTGGTCAGTATATTTTTGTCTGACTTTGATTAACATGTCTGATTAGTATGTTTCGCCTGACTCTGATTAACATGTCTGATTAGTATGTTTCGCCTGACTAGAGGTTAGTCTCCTTACCCCCAAATGTATGTTCATACAGTAAAGCAATCTTCTTTCCACCTAAATAAACATATTTTTAAAACAAAGCACTTGACATCTGCACTGTGGTCAGTCGTCTCAAAATATCATCACGTAATCATTAGAAGTTCACAGTGAAATTCAACGTTTCTTATTTTCTGTTTCTTTAGCATTTGACTTTTTAAAAAAATCGTGAAACATTTCTTGATTTTTATACCAAAATCAGCCAGCAACTGCGCGAATTCTGGACACATGTATGCACAGATGGATTTACTAAAATGCTATTGAAAATAAAGGAACTGTCGTTTAAAATGAAGTTTACTCGAAAAGCAATTGGTCCTGTGAGATATTACAATAACTATAATCCTGGGACAGCTGCACTGAAAAGCAGCAGCAGAAACTACCATAAACTGTAAAATGCAAACAGATAAATAAGTCGGCTTCACAGCACTGGAGAGCCAACGCAAAAATGAACGTTGGGCCTTAACATACCAATTTGAATGCACGGCTCACCAGCGCTTCGATAAGAACAGAATTAAGTGGATACCAGCCAAATGTCACATCCGAATCAATGTAGGGATAGACAAGCTTGAAATAAATGGATGTACTTTACACCAGTAGCATACACACGTTTAAAATAATAAAACAGCATGCCATTAGTAGAAAGTTACTCTTACAACTATAAACTTATTTGGCTGTTAAAAATTTCTGGCCAGATGTGCAGAGCGCAGGTTGCGATTACTTTTAGTACGTGGAGAAGCGATCGTACCAAGGTAAAAAAATCCGTGCCTGCCAAATTGGATACCGCGGAATTCGTACCCGGTGGTTTGGGATTTTGTGAAACCGATGTTTCATCCCCTAGACTACGCAGTCTCCAATAAAGGTTAAAGGCGAGGGCTCTACTACATCGCCCTAGGTCTCCCCATATGAGTCGGTCTCTCTCCGCAGAACGGCATGCCGTCTTCTGAGAACATCGCACAAAGCACGAACTATGTAGCTCCAGCGAGGAATCCGGGGATCTACGGAAAAGAAATGCCATCACGAGCCTCTGATCAATATGATACAGCAACAACGTGCAAAGAGATCACAGTTGTTATAAAAGCCACCATTAGATCAACATCGTTACAAAGAAATTGCGCCCTTCAACAACTCTCAAGACAAAACCAAGTCATCATTATCAGAATACATACATGGCACAACCAATTGAGAAGCCATATCTATCATAAATTAAAGATTGGCTCTTCAGATATCTGCACCTGTGGCATTGACCGTATGCCATCTGAACAACTGTCACATGTCAACTTGGCATACGTTGGTGAAAGGAGCCACATTAGTCAGCAGGAAGTTTCCTTCAAAGACAAACTGTATAGAGATATGTGAAACCTTAAGCTTACTACTACCTTTATTAGAGTCATAGATGTGAAACGTGTGAGCGAACGAAGAAGACATTCAACAGGTAGTGTAAGATGAGTTATGATTACAGCAATCTTAGAATTAACTAATTTTCAATGCAGCGCAAGAGTTATAGTCTGGTCTGGCCTGTCAATGTTAGACTTCTCTGCACCACAGCCAGACCCATTAATGCTCAATTTCTCTTAAGATATGGAAGAGTGTGCATACTTGTGGTTGTACGTATTCCTGCTATGTCCTCTCACTAACGCACTCACTGCTCGACTCGTGATTGATTTCAAAATGCTTCAGCCTGCTGATTGATATTTCATAGATTGCAGAGTCACCACACAAGAAGTAATCATTAATTGACCTCAGAATGTCACCCTTAATGTCAGAAAATCAAGAGTTCAAACCTAGGTTGTTTGCAAATGCCCACAATGAGTAGGTTTTTCTTTTGTGCGCCCTGAAAAGGACGTTAAGTGGCAGGTTGCAGTGGCTTTCCTCACATCCCGAGCCTGCTGATTAAGATGGACAGGGGTCCTCCAGCCGGCTGTGCTATGTTTGGCTTCATCAGCGTGTCACTCACTACTACAGGGATCACGTCGATCCCTCACCTCGTTAGCCAGACTGCAACGAAAACAGCCCGTTTCCAAGGAGGGCTACTAGGAAGCGGAGATGAGGGTCATGGCCAGCATGTTTTGCCTGACCGTGACTTACATGTCTGATCAGTATATTTTGCCTGACCAGACGTAACTCTTCCTCCCCTAAACCTAGGTAAAGGTAACGGACGTCCTATAGCAGACATTACCGCTGTTCAGGAATGCAGTGTTAGAGACTACAGCAGAATAAGCCTCAGCTTGTGAGGAGTAATGGCCAGTTCCCTTCATCTCTGTATTTTCTTTCTCTAACCGTAAGTTAGATACCCATGTACAGCTGGGTTGACTGGATCTGCCGGTAGTGGGAGTTGAACCCCCTACATTTGCCATTAAAAGCGAGTGCTCTTCCCCTGCACTAATCAGCCACTCAGTCCATACCTTTATGCCTACTACTCTTTATCATACATTTCTAAATAAATTACTAAAAAAATATATATCCCCGATACAACTTCTCTATATTAAATATGTTACATCATCTGATTATCGTAATTGCATATCACTCGCTTTTCACAGAAAAACTACAAATACGCCCCAGTTGACCCATGTGTAAACGGGTACCTGGCTTGCTGTTTTTAAAAAAACTACTCCCCTCATAAACATGTAGTGACTTAGTATATGTACAATACAATATTTGAGGCATCGTTTTCCAATCAGCACTACTGTTGTGGCACCACCTTTATCATTGTTATATCAACATGTCGAACCGGAATATGTGTGGAAAGCTCTGGAAGAGCAGGGAGTCGCAGCTGGCTACATAGACATGTTGAAATGTTGCTATGATGGATACACGGCCATCATTCGTCCATTCTCACGACCGATAGCAAATCGCCAGGGGAGAAAGGTGTACGGCAGGGCGATCCCATCTCGCCTAACCTTTTCTCTGCATGTCTGGAATCGACGATGAGACATTGCGATTGACTGGAGCGAGTACGGCATCAACATAAATTGGCGACTACTCAACCACCTAAGATTCGCTGACGATATCACACCTATCACAGCGACACCCACCGGAACGACACAGATGCTAGCATCGCTGGAAACGGAGGGCAAAAAAGCAGACCTCACAATAAATAAAGAAAAAAAAACGAAAGCTATGCGCAATCGTTTTGCGGATCCCAACCCCGTATCCCTAAATTATACACCATTGGAGGATGTCGACGAATACATCTACCTCGGCCGCCTCCTCAACATGAAAAATAACTTGACGCCCGAGTTTGCCAGGCGCCGTCGAGCAAGCTGGGCCGCCTTCAACTCGATAAAGGCGGCAAAAGACGCATCAAGAGATACCAGATTGCGAGTTGACATATTCGACTCAGTGGTCATACCAGCTCTATGCTATGGATGTTAAACGTGGTCTCTGGCAAAAGCTACGGAGAACCAGCTAAAGACAACACATGCCTCGCTTGAGCGCCGTCTCGCGACCTATCACTTAGCCAACAGCGCCAGATGGACTTACACAACAGTGACATCCGTACATTGTCACACGTCAAGGATGCCATCCATCATGCCAACAACTCCAAGCACCGCTGAAATGGCCATGTAGTCAGAAGGACAGACGAACGCTGGAGCACAGCAACAACTCTGTGGTACCCACGCGACAAATAAAGACCATCTTGCAGACCCCTAACTAAATGGCAAGATTCGTTCGAGCAGTACAACAGTCGCGATCCTAAAACGAACAAGTTATCCTGTACAAGGGCTAACGCCTTTGAAGATGCACAGGACCACTAAGACTAAGGCTAAGATATTAAATATCGTCAAAGTGGTCGTCATGTAGTTTTTTAACATATTGCATAAAAACAATAGAAAAAAATAGCAAATGTGTGGTGGGGTAGAGGATATGAGGAGTGGCTGCCACAAATACCATTGTGAGGTAAGAAAGTAGATACAAAGAAACAAGAATGTTTGGTCAGTGTCTTCAACCATAGACTGTCAGTTATTACAAACGTATGATGTATTGCACACAACAAAATGTAATATACGCATTCTTAGAAAAAAGATCCCGGAAAAAGAACTTGTGACAAAGAAAAATAACTAGAACAAAAAAAAAGACCGGCGAAGACAGACAAAAAAAAAGTCTGCAGTGGGGAGACATGCTAGATTAGAAATTTAAAAAAAATAAAAAAAAACTATTTTGAAGTGTCAAGTTGGTTGCATGGGAAATTGATCGATATTAGTCATGCAAGAGATACTATTGTGACCGGCCATTAATAATTTAACAGGCCTGAGCTGTTAACACATTGACTACCATGAGTCGCTCAGATCAGCTGAGAAGATTATCCCCTTTTCCCCTCAATCATTTGTATTAAATTGGAATTTGTTTTATATGTACCTTAATTAACAAAGAAATATATCTTCCCTTTAGCTTGCTAAAATAGTACATCAATCTAACAAAATATCATATATTTCATAAAAATAAGGTTACAAATTAAAATTATACTTTAATTGGTACTCTGACTTGAAGCGAAAAATAAATCAAACAAAATGTAATCTTTACCATTTAATATTTTGTTCTTTCCATCAAACTCGGTAGTTAATGATAGTCCAGTTGGTTGACCTAATTATTTGTAGTAATTTTCACAATATCTATATTTTACTGAGTCAATAAATTCCATGGACAAATTATCGTTCCCTAAACAATTAACGAAACAACTTTTGGTCGAAAATCTTCTGGAAATGGAAAGGCAGACGCTCTTCACTTCCGGTAGAAAATACATTTCAAATTGTAAAACAACATTGCTGAGAACATTGCGAAGTTATTGATAACGTGGGATGAATCATTGGAGACATTAATTGCTACATGGCGCTGCCAGCGCTAGAGAAGTTTATTAATTTTTATTTCAATTTTCTAGTGAGCTTTCGTTACATTGAAACGGTGAGTTGAAGAGCTAAGCCAGGTGTTATAGAAGGGTCACCCAAGCCGGCCAAGCTGACTAGGACGTGGTGGATGGATTAGACTAAACACGGGCAACTCACCTAGAGTATAATAGGTTAGGTTATGGCCGACCATCCAAATCTACAAAAACATAGTTACGTAAACATTTACAGCAGAGCATAAGGAAGGGCCTTTAAAAAAAATACAAGAACAATGACTCATAACACTGAGTAGAGTCAAAATATTTAAACAACAAAGAAGTTCCACTACTGAAAACAACATAAAAGTTCCACGACTGACTGCCCTTCTGAATACCAAGAATACATTGAGACGAGAATGTGAGAAGCAACTAAGATTAACTGATTACACATAGAGAGAGACAGAGCAGCCCAGAACCGTGTACTGTATGACTATGCTGGCTGGATGTTGTCAATGTCCTATCATAGGGCCTATGCACCGAGCGACTAGCTTGATTGATTGACTGCAAACAAAATGCATAAAGGTAAAGAGCAAGCAAAGTAAGATACCATTGTACACAGTAAGAAAATCAAGAACCAGAATATAACTAATGTTGTTTAAACTAGCACTGGAGGAAACTGGATGTGGACTCATGTCAGTCGCAATGGTGAACACGAATTTGATCATAGTTTCCAAACAATATTAGGGGGCTCTTCCTTCAAATGATAAAACAGAAATTTCACAAATTGAAGACATTTCTGAAAAGAACAAAACTAAAGAATGTCAAGAAAAGTCTGCAGCAGAAGATGATATAGACTATTGAGCCTGTGCAGCTAAAAGCATCAGGGTCAACTGATCAAGACCCCCACCGCATGTTTGTGTTTGTGCTATCTGAAAACAGGCTGCATCAAAGCAGTCTGACCAATGAGATGGGGATTGACGCTGTAATCGCCATACGGGCAAGCTTACGGAGGGACTGTTTCTATAGCCTAGAAGAACCCGGTCCATTTTCTTAACTACTCTTCAGGATGTTAGGTGAACCACTGTAACCCGACACCAAAGAAATTTTGTCAAGGGTTCAATGAGCTCAAGAACGAGTGAGTTCCACAACAGAAACAACTATTGTTCATGACAGAAGATGTTTTTTTTTAAATCGGAGGGGAAAGTTTTTTGTGGGGGGGGGGGGGGGGGGGTGGCGGCTGCATGCACTAAGACATGCCTAGGGTGCGCAATATATTGTTTAACAGTTTAATATCAACTTTGCTTATTATATTAATCCCCATTCCTCTGTGGACCCCAATATGTGGACAGATCTTTTTAGGGCTATATGTTTTTAACAGTCACCACAAGGAATCCCAAGGCCCCTTACAGAGAAGTAAATAATTGGTCTACTGTACTATACTTTGCAAGTTGTACAAAGAGACTAAGTAGGGTTGTGCATGTGGTCAGAGATCTCGTAACGTAAATCTAAGTGCCATAGAAACCATATCTTGATGATGATTGATGATCTTCCTTTTCGTTCTAAGTGAAACCCAGGGCCACTACAATTGTTCTCTTTGCATGAAGTCTGTATTTTATCATTTTCTATGGTAGTGGTTTTGCAAGATGAGGTTGCTAGCACCATTCACAACCCTTTTTAGCTGCATTAAGTACATGCAGAGACGAATACAGTTGTTCTATTTTTTCCACCTGTGTACCACCTTGTTTGAATCACCTCTAGAACACAGAAACTCTTAAAACATGTTCCCGATAGGACTAAGCAAGAGAGTGCAACTAGCGAGCAAAAGTTCTATACCCATCTTTATTTGCTAAAAAGACATATCACCTGTGGATCTACTTGAGTGCAGTGAGTTTTCCCTGAGTTGTTCCCCTGACCCTTAACTGGAGAGGACAGAATAGGGCCACTGTGCCTCCATCCATGTTGTAGAATGTGACTAAAGAGAGTTGAGAATGGTGCTAGCAACCTCATCATGCAAAACAAATTGCTACATAAACCTCCAGTGCAAGAGCATAAAAAGTCCTTTAACACAGTCTTCCTGAAGGAGATCAACTACAGTAGTGGCCTTATGGTCTGCCTGGAGTGAAAGAGGACAAGACAAAAGAAGAATGGTTTGAAGTACTTACTTATCGCAACAGGGTAAATGGATTACCCAGTGGTCTCAATGAGGCAAACTGGAGGTCGCGGGTTAAAATCACAGTGGAGATCGGGATTTTTTCGCGTGGAACATTCAGTAAAAATCTCCACTGATCTCTGAGTAGTGAGATCAGACACCCGCGTGCAGTGGAACACACATTTTAAAAAAGGCAGTTGGAAATCGATAAGAATAGGCTCAGCGGCCGCTGCTCTAACAAAATTCAAGTCAAAATCTACTCAAATTATTCTAGGGATTCTCACCCCACAGAAAGTATGTCACAAAAAGGGAACTGTGTGGCTATAACATCAGGTCTTGGTTATGTGGTTAGCAAAGCTGCATAGATGGCACATGACAGGCTGCAGGTCTACATTGCTCTAATTTATACTTCCACCAGTCTCAAAAATAGACAATTGTATATTCCAGAGGCTACCAACCTAACGGTTGGTAACATATACTGGAATTGACCTGGCAAGTCACCAGTGGATTTTTACCTGCCAAAAAATATGAAACAAAGAAGGTCACAAGTGGACTGAAGATAGATAGTAAATTGGATCAATCCTCATCCCAAAACTCCAGTCACCCAAAACGTATATGGGTACCTGACTTGCTGTTAGTAAAGGTACGTTACTGAGAAAGATATTTTGGTCACCTTGCTTAACTCATTCACTTCAGGATGTTTAGACTTCTGAGGATATTTATTTTTAAAAACATGGAAGGAATTAAAGGTACACTTAAAAATTCAGGAAAAGTTATTGAAAAGTTTATAAGCATGACAGTAGCTAAAGTCCATGTATTGTTTCTATAGCATTGTAAAAAAGTTTGCAAGTCAATATATCAGCTCTATGAAATAAATCAGTTAAATAAAATTGGGAGATCTAGCACAGTGAAGTTTTTAACACTTTATTTCTCGCAGCAATGACTACTATGGGACCACTTTTACGTTTTCTATGACATGATGATGATATAATCCCTTTAGCTGTGAGCTGGCAGCTCTTGACAGCCCAATGCCTCCTGGACAAAAAGCACACGTTCTCCTCATTTGGTGTAGTGATGTGTAGAACGTGTTGAGTATGGTGGGGTGTGGTGGTAACAGCAGGTTCTGCAGATCAGCCAGCCTTGGACACAAAGTCAGGAGATGCTCAACTGACTCCTCGTAGTCATGGCAGAATCTGCAGTTTGGTTCATGTAGTGGGTCTAATCTATTCAAATGTTTGTTGAGAGGGACATGGCCTGTTCTCAGCTTGAAGATCAAACTCTGGTCGCTTGGTTTCAGTTTCTTGACTGAGTCCAGGGGATCTGGTTTTTACTTTGTTTTTGAAATATATTCTGCTTGTCTGAGATGTGGCCCACTGATCTAGCCACTCCTGTCTATAGTTATTTTTCAGGATTTGCTTGCACGTTTGTAGTGTAATACTAGGTAGTGACTGGTATCGTTGCCCCGCTTCTGGCCAGCTCATCAACCTTCTCATTTCCCGGGATTCCGACATGGCCAGGTATCCACTGGAGCACTACTTCTGCTCCATAGGAGGTGAACAATTGGTCAATTAATTTATAGATATTATTAATATCTGGAGACATCTGTTTTCCAAGTCTTGGAGTGCAGACTGATTCTAAGAAAACAATAATCTCCTCAGACTGTATAGTGCCACTTTCAAAACCTGAGGTTATTTGGCACAAAACATTTTCTATTGCTATTATTTCTGCTTTGTATTTGGAACAGGTCTTGCCACAAAGGCCATAGATGTAGGGGTGGTCTTCTTGGTTCAGGTTACAGTATTTATTTAATTACAGCGCCATATCCAGCGTTGGTGGTAGCCCCTGTGGCAGATTCATTTGTGTATACTTGGATGTTTTGTGGATATGAGTCTATAGTTTCCAAAGCGATAGTTTTCAGCAAAGATGGTAGGGTGTTCCTGTCATCAGAGGGGTCGCATGCAGTACAGTTCTTACTGTGGGTGTAGTCGCCTGCCAGCAAGGTGGTTCATGATTGATGACTGCCATAAGCCTTCTACCCTGTGGCAGGTGAGGTTTATTGATATTGTCTTGCGCCTTTTTTTTTGAAAGATGTCTTTTTTTATTATATGCTTTTGGTGCCGATGTTCTACCATTTTCCTATTTTCCTCCGTAGTGTCCATTCTTAAGTTTCTTTCATGCATTTCCACGACAGAGCGTTCTCGTCTTAGGTTTAGCGGTTCGATGTTAGAGTTAATTTCACATGCATCTGTCTCTGTTTATTTTGACAATGATATGTTCCTCTTTAATCCTTTTATTTAACCTGAACACAGTTTTCTTTACATTAATTTCAAGCTTCCAAAACTGGCCAATATGCAGAGATGGTTGTCAGATTCATGTTCATATTTTTGGTGATGGGTTTCAAATGTTTTCCTTTAGAACAGGTCATCCGCAAAGGGTGCCTTTTGGCAGGTTATGCGATCTGGTAGGTCGTTTATGTACACAAGGAATAATGTACAACTTAGTGCAGATCCCTGGGGCAGTCCTTCTTCCAGGGGCTCCTTTGTTTGGATCTTGATCCATTGAATGTTGTTCGGATTGTTCTGTTATGGAAGAAACCTTTTAGCCAGCTGCACATTCGCCCTGATATTCCCATTTTTTGCATTTTGAAGAGGAGGCCAGTTCTCCAGACTCGATCATAGGCTTGTCTGAGGTCAATGAATGTTGCCAGCACATTGTTTTTCTCTTGGAAACCATCATCTACCTCTTGGGTAAATCTTATCAGCTGGTCCATTGTTTGTTCCTTCCTTCTGAAGCCTGGTTTGTGTTAAGAATCTTAGAGCTTTCTAGCCACCAATATAACCTTTCGTTTATCATCCTTTCAGCGGCCTTTCCTAGGTTTTAAGTCAGGGAGATCGGACAATAGCTTGTTACTAGGTTTGAGGGTTTGTCTTTATTTAGGACTGGGGTGATGTTGGCTTTTCTCCAGTCTGTTGGTAGCGTGCGTTCTCTCAATATTTTGTTAATGAGGTCAAGGATGATATGGAACTCATCATTTGAGAGATTTAAGAGCATCTCGTTCGTGATCCGGTCAGGTCTAGCGGCTTTACCTTTCTTACATTTTTAAGGGCCATCTTAAGTTCTGAAAGTGTGAAATTCTTATCAAAGATCTCACAATTAGCTGTAGGTTGTTTTTCCATAATTTTGGTGAGTGTTTTGATAGCCTTGTCCAGATTCTTTTTTTTTTTTTTTTCATTTTGTTATCATTAGATAAGAACAGAAAGTATAGTAATGGGATTAATGGTGAAGTGAAAGCATGTTACAGATAAGAACAGAAAGTATAGTAATGTGATTAATGGTAAAGTGAAAGCATGTTACAGATAAGAACAGGAAGTAGGGTAATGCTATAGTGAAAGCATGTTACAGATAAGAACAGGAAGTAGGGTAATGCTATAGTGAAAGCATGTTACAGATAAGAACAGGAAGTAGGGTAATGCTATAGTGAAAGCATGTTACAGATAAGAACAGGAAGTAGGGTAATGCTATAGTGAAAGCATGTTACAGATAAGAACAGGAAGTATGGTCATGTGAATACTACTGTATTGATAGCATGTTACAGATAAGAACAGAAAGTATGGTAATGCTGATGGGAAAACATGTTACAGATAAGAACAGAAAGTATGGTAATGCTGATGGGAAAGCATGTTACAGATAAGAACAGAAAGTATGGTAATGCTGATGGGAAAGCATGTTACAGATAAGAACAGAAAGTATGGTAATGCTGATGGGAAAGCATGGTAATGCTGATGGGAAAGCATGTTACAGATAAGAACAGAAAGTATGGTAATGCTGAAGGGAAAGCATGTTACAGATAAGAACAGAAAGTATGGTAATGCTGATGGGAAAGCATGTTACAGATAAGAACAGAAAGTATGGTAATGCTGTAGTAAAGGCATGTTACAGACAAGAACAGGAAGTAGGGTAATGTGAATAATATTGTAGTGATGGCATGTTCCAAATATAGACATGAATTATGGTAATGTAATTTACTTTGTGATGATATCATCATTGGCTCTTTTCGTCTTGTTAGACGATAGTAATTGTGCTTTTAGCACAAAGCCCGGGCAGAAATATAGAGACCATGTGTTGCTCATACAGTATGGTCCCTCTCTTGGTTTGCCTTGTTTGCTCCAAGGAAAAGGTGATACCAATACATTTGGAACAAAGCAAGCTGCCAGATCAGCAAAGCAATGCTCTATCTGTTCCCTGTCGGTGCTTCACTCCTAGACCAGGCACCAACCAAGGCTAAGGGCCTGGTCTGCCCTGCCACAACACTCAGCTGAGGTTGCCTTTCCTTGCTCTAGGATAAAGCATGGTATTCACTTGAGTGTGCTCCTTCGCACATCGTCGGTTGTCAGGTTTGGAAGATGCTGACCCACTTTCAGAATTATCAGAAAACAGGTTGCACAGCTATATCTGACAAAATTTGACAAGATACGCCAGTATCTTATCTGGAAGGTGTCAGAATTTGTTAAATCGAGAGTTTTCCTTCTCCTAGATGAGCTGCCTTCCTAGGCTTTCGAGCCGATCTGCCTGAAACTACTGGTTTTAAGGCGCCAGTGGCTCAGCCCTTCTCTTGTTAGTCAAAACAGTTCTGCCGCGCGAAGGCCATTAGATGGACTTTGTTATGAGACACATGCCCTGGGATCATTTAGTTGATGTTGAGAGTTCATCCTCAACCCCTCCCCCCCGGCTATAACAACATTTAAAAACGTAATGATATAATGTTACAAATATGGACAAAAAGTAATGTGAGTAATTCTGAAGTGAAAGCATGTTACAAATATGGGCAAGAAGTAATGTGAGTAATTCTGAAGTGAAAGCATGTTACAAATATGGGCAAGAAGTAATGTGAGTAATTCTGAAGTGAAAGCATGTTACAAATATGGGCAAGAAGTAATGTGAGTAATTCTGAAGTGAAAGCATGTTACAAATATGGGCAAGAAGTAATGTGAGTAATTCTGAAGTGAAAGCATGTTACAAATATGGATAAGTATGATAATGTAAAAAAATTCTGTAATGATGATAGCTTATTTTGCACTGACATATTTTAGAGGTTACTTTTTATGTTGCAGGTTTGATTCTATTGAGTCGATGAATGCAGACGAACTGCTAGTCAAGAGGAGACGAGGGAGCAAACGTTTTATGATAGGAGCTGCGGTCATTGGTGGTCTATTTTTCTTGGTTGGGATTCTCATAGGGTACTTCAGTCATAAGGGTGACATTTCTTTACCAGGTCCTCAGCCAGAAAGGTGAATAATACATAAATAAACATTCATTATATCCTTCATGTATACCCAACAAGCAGCTGAACTTATAAATATCATCATCGTATGTCGTACCTCGTTGTATTGACGATTGGTTTTCCTAGCAACCATATTATGATCTAAATTGTTATTTCACTATCTCGGATGGCTGCTGTTTTCATAAACAACTTAGAATACTATAGAGATAATTTTCTCTTATTTCATTGGCTTCCCAGCATTCATTTTCAGTTGTTATAAGTCTTATTATAAAGTTTTCCTCATCTTATGTATTTTCTCCATAAACGATTGTAACAGTCAATCTAGAGAAACAGTTTTTATTTTTGTTGAAGTAATGGGCTTTCTATATCGTCTGACATAAATAAAGACAAAAATCACATCTATCTACCTAATAAACATGTCCATCTCAGCTTCTATTATGACACCATTCAGTAATGCAATGTTAGGAATATTAAGAAATATTGAACTTAGGATCAAGGAAGAGATAGTCAAACTGAATAAAGTGTTAGTTAAAGTTAGATTGGAGCACTGTGTACAGGTGTGGAGTCCTTATTGCAGAGAGGATATAAACATGCTGGAAAGGGTACAAAAAGGAGCGACAAAACTGATAGTACGATTCCAGAATTATAGTTATGAAGAAAGACTTGGGAAAACTATCCTACAGTATCTAGAAAAGAGAAGAATTCGAGGTGACTTAATACAGGTTTATAAGATAATCAACAGAAAAGATCAATTAGACTATGACAAGTTCTTGAAAATACAACCACCTGTAAGAACAAGAGGGCACTGCTACAAATTAATTAAAGAAAGGTCCAGATTAGATATTAGGAAATATTTTGTTAGAGTGTGGTGAATTCTTGGAATGCATTGCCACAGGATATAGTGGAGGCAGGGTCAATTAATGCATTCAAGTTTGTTTACATTTGATTTGAATAATAAATTTGCTGAATGTACACTCATTATGAAGCTTGCTTGATGCTGTCACATAACCATAGCCAGATGCAAGATAAACTAAATAAGCATTCAGCCAAACTGGTACTAAATGTGAAAAAAACCAAGTCCTTAAGAGTTAGTCATGCTTGCAGATCAGGCCCCGGAAGATGTGGATGCTTTCACATATTTGGGCAAAGAGGCAGATGTGATGACTAGAAATAGAAAGACAAGGACAACATTCCTGTTACTTAAATATGTATAGAAATCCATAGTAATAAAGACTAATACCAAGTTTAGATTGTTTAATTACAATGTCAAGTCAGTACTCATAAATTGAATGAGCAAAAACTTGGAGAACGACAAAAGCAATACAGAGGAAAGTTCAGTCTTTCATCAACAATGAGTATAGGCTGCCAAAACTTGGGGAGGAACAAAGGAAGACTTATGGGAAATGAGTCTACAACAGCCAGTGGGATAACAGCTTAAATATAGAAAATGAGGTTGATTAGGACACACTCTACAGAAAGCACTATCAAATGTGGGCAGACAGCCATGACATGGAATCCACAAGGGAGGAGGAAGAGAGGTAGACCAAGAAACCTAGAGAGGAGACTGTGAAAACGAACTTTGTCCCCTCGACCTCAACTGGAGAGAGGCAGAAATGGCAGCTCAAGATTGAACTTGCTGGAGGAGGATTGTCAATGGCCTATTCCTTGAAAGGAGTGACAGGCATTGATTGATTGATATAGATAATCTATGTACATACCACGTACAAATGCATTTATTATGACAAAAATAAACTGCATATAAGAGATCAAAGCCTCATCTTTCAGTTCCGAACAGGATATACCAGAGTCAGTAGTCACTTGTACCACATCAATCTCAAACACCTGCCCTTGTACAAACATTGCTCTCACCCTGATAAAACAGACACCTGCTCATTAAATGCAAGACAATTGTGGACATGAGGAAAATATTCTTACAAGCACTGCTGACAATTGCCAACACACTGCATAGAGCAGTGAAAAAACTGAAGAAAACCTGTATCTATATAAGAATGGCATTTTAGCTGCCAAGAGCAAGCTTGCTCAGCAGATATGGGATAACAACAACCAGAGTGTTACTGTGGCCCGAAGAAGAAGCAAGGAATAGTAACACTATAACCTACTGGGCATGTCCAAAGAGGTAGTTGTTGAACGCCCACAATGAGTAGGACTACTCTTTTGTGCTCCCTATAAAGCACGTTAAGTGGTGGGTTGCCGTAGCTTTCCTCACATCTCGATTGTGCTTATGAGGTTGACAGGGTTCCTCCAGGCGGTTGTGCTATGCTTGGCTTCATCTGCATGTCGTTCACTACAACGGGGATCATGTCGACCCCTCACCTTGTTAGCCAGGCTGCCGTGAAAACAGCCCATTACCAGAAAGAGCTACGAGGAAGCCAAGGTGAGGGTCTTGGCCAGTATATTTTACCTAAGGAATGTTGGACATTCTACATTCTGTAGAAACTTTAAGTCATATAAACTTTAACAAACGTGGCGTATACTTGTTGAAGATCTCTGCTTCACAGGGAATTGAAAAGATTTTGATGATTTGCATGTATTATGCTTTCAGACTTGACCCTTCAGAGTACATAATTCATCATGTCAGCACAGCCTATCTTCAGAGAAAGCTCAGGTATGTCCATCTTTTATTGAGGGATTGTGAGCATCTGAGTTCTAACTAGTGAACTAGCATCTCATGGAAAAACTGACCTGTTGCATAATCTAGTCCCTGAACTCTTCAATCTACCTGACTGTAAATGGTTAACTGACTATTAGAGCTAGGGAAGACTTAACCCTTTGAACCATGGTCACCTGATGAATGGAATCCCATTCCCCTGTGCTCCTGAGAAAATACACACAAGGTAGACATCTGAGGAAAGCTATTTACAATGTCAAAACTACGTGCTCTAATTTAATTATTATATCTCAAATTGACTGACCTGATCAACTCCAATATTCCTACCTGTTATGCCAGTAAACTGTGAAATATATTTATTGAAGACCATCCTGTATAAAATATACTTGATACACTACATCAGATACACCCCCACGTAACTTAGTCTGATACTCTGAGGGACAGGAACAGTTCTAGCTTGATCACAAATGTCATTAAAATAATCATTTGTCTTTTTCAGAATAAAAACCATCTAAAGCCAATTTGTTGCCCTCCAAATCCTTGAAAATACTTTCAAGGGTTTGTTCTGTCCTTAGCCTTTATTTTAGCGACCATTTCCAGAATTTTCAAAACAACTTCTCGTCACGAAAATCATCAAATTAATCGACACAATTTCCTTTTTGGTGAATGCTAACATATTTTTTATCTCCAGAAATGTATGTACTGTGTAGACATCACAATATTATGGACAAAATTTAAGCAATACAGCTAGAAATAAACTGTCATACCGATTCATGGGTGACTCGGGGAGTGGGGTATTTACATATACACTGGTACATCAGTGTCACAGGTTCAAAGGGCTAAGCTGGAACCTCGTACAATTAAGTCATTAATACTTCATCTCCAACAGTTGTATTTGTTGTGAGACTACCTTATTGTTCGGGGAGGAAGACTAAAGATATACTGATCAGACATGTTAGTCAGGGTCAGGTAAAACATACTGATCAGACATGTTAGTCAGGTTCAGGTAAAACATACTGATCAGACATGTTAGTCAGGGTTAGGCAAAACATACTGATTAGACTATGTTAGGGTCAGGCAAAACATACTGATCATACATGTTAGTCAGGGTCAGACAAAACATACCTATAAGACATGTTAGTCAGAGTCAGGCAAAACACACTGATCAGACATGTTAGTCAGGGTCAGGTAAAACATACTGTTCATACATGTTGGTCAGGATCAGACAAAACATTCTGATCAGACATGTTAGTCAGGGTCAGGCAAAGCATACTGATCAGACATGTTAGTCAGGGTCAAGTAAAACATACTGATTAGACATGTTAGTGTCAGGCAAAATACACTGATCAGACATGTAAGTCAGGGTCAGACAAAACACACTGATCAGACATGTTAGTCAGGGTCAGGCAAAACATACTAATCAGACATGTTAGTCAGGGTCAGGCAAAACATACTCGCCCAAACCCTCACCTTAGACTCCTAGTAGTCCTCTCTGGAAACCGGCTGTTTTTATGACAGCCTGGCTAACGAGGTGATTGATCGTTGTGATCTCCATTGAGTGACACGTAGATGAAGCCAAGCATAGCACAACCGCCAAGAGGACCCTGGTTCACCATCATCCTCACACTCGGGATGTGAGGAAAGCTACTGCAACCCGCCACTTAACGTCCTTTTCAGGGCGCATAAAAGAGTAACCTACTCATTGTTGTCATTTCGAAAACAAGAACAACAACCTCATAATTTATTAGTTTTATCATCATGTAATATGTTCTTCGCAGGGCATCACTTTCATTGCAGTTGCTCTATAAGACTGGATCTTTGACCAGTTCTCCTGTCTCTATCACTTTACAACATCTTTGATGTTTTGTGTCAAACTTCTCTTTGGTCTGTCTCCACCTCTTTTTCCAGATATTATGTCCTCCAGCATTTTCTTTTTTTCTAAATCATTGTGATGTTTGATGTGGCGAAAGTATTTTAATTTCCCAGACATAATGCTGTTTCCCAACAAATTTTGTTCTAAATCCAGCTCCCTTAGGATGTTTATGTTTTGTTTTCTCTTTATACATGGTATTCTGAGAACTTTCCTGTGACATTTTAGCTCAAATGATTAACTTTTCTTTTTTACTGTTTTTAGTGATGGCCCATAATTTACATCTGTATGTTCCCACAAAGAATATGCATGTCCGCAGGATTTTTATTTATTTTAGTTTGTGTTCCTCATTTTACCTTTTTGTTGCCATGTCCACTTTTCTTCTGATAGTTTTATGCATGTTATTTATGCCTAATTTGTAACTCTCAGTTTGTTCTTTATCTCTCTGGTTGAACATTGATTATTATTTAACTCATTAACTACCAGATTAAGCAATACTCTGTAGTATAATCTTCTTCTTCTACTTCTTCATTCATTCTCAATCTCCCACTACCAAACCCTGAAAGGGTTTAAGTAGCAGAATATAGTCCAGAGAACGGAATGCGTTGTGTCATAGTTTTACAGCTTGGCTGCGATATTTACACCTTTCTGTCCAACACATCCGACTTCAGCAAGCATTTTTTGAGTACCGGGTTAGCATTCCCTCTTCGATCCCTTCTCCTTAGCCAGTCTGCCCTGTTGCAGCCTGTTATCCAGGATCACCGCTTGGAGGTGTAGAAGGGTCTTGGCAGCTATGGTTCGCTGGCCCTGATGCTAGCAGTCAGCTATGGGCCGCTGACCACTCCAGCTTATGCGCTGCTCAGCATCTTGATCCCTGTAGCCCAATCAATTTATGTTTACATTTGTCAACTAGAGGTTTGCATAATCTCAGGCAGTTTCTTCAATTTTCAGCAGGTTTTTAAAAATAATATATTATTTTAAAGATAAATTAATGTTTGGCTTAAGAAACTAAATATTGGCATTTTAAAATAATTTAGTGGATATTATAATTAATTATATTTAAAATGTATATAAAATTATAGTTAAAGTCTGGTAAAAAAAATCATATAAAAATGTCTAATTATAGCCAAATCTGGGCGTTCTAATACATATGATGTCTTTTTCTAGAAAATTCCTAAGTAGTGTATCCAATTGCAAGTATAAATCATCCATATGTTAATATTTCTGCTTGTTGTCATTTATTTAACTAGTTCCACCAGTGAAAGCGTTCGCTTTTTTCAATGCTAAATAATTGTACAAAATGTTATAACAAATTTTAAGACCTACAAATATATTCGCCGGGGTTTTTGTGTATGACAAGGACAAGAATAGCACCACTGCCCCACAGAGAGCATGTCATAAGAGGTGACTAACTGTGTCACGTGGCATAACACCTGCCATGGTTAGGTGGTTTGTTTAGAGCAGCATAGATGGTGCCGAACAGGCTGCGGGTCTACTTTGCTCTAGTGTTTGAGTCTATTTAGATGGATTCGCACATCGGTTAACCACCCTCTGCAGCACTTGTCCAAGCGCAGCAGAGTAATAAGCTGCTTGAGCCCAGCCCGTTAAGCAGGAAATTCTCCTCCTGGCTACATCCAGATCATACCAGAGCTGGGACCTGCACAGGGTCAATTGCACCTGTAGAAGTACAGGCCGTCTAAGAAGAACAAATATATTACGATAACATCAATTTTAAAATATGCTATATATGTTATGACTAAGAAAAATAATTTCCTGTTGAATTTAAAAAATGTGGACTGAATAGTCTTTAATTAGACGCTTTATAAAAATCAGACTCTGGTATCAGCATCTGGCCATATTTGATAAATCTTTTATCTGTTCTCAGTGACATGCAATAGCAAATGAGTTCATTCTTTTCCTTCTTGTATCTTGTTTTATTCAGATTTAATTACATTATGAAACAGAGACAAACCTTACATTTCACTATACCCCACTACATGGGGAACTGAGATGCTAGACCTGTCAGGCATAACATACTGACCAGGATGTCACGTCAGGGTCAGGAATAATTTATTGACCGAGAACACTATCTCCCTTCCATGTAGCATTTCTAGGAAACAGGCTGTTTTCAAGGCAGTCTGTCTGACGAGATGGGGATCAATGTTATCCCCGTAATAGTGAGCGCCACGCAGATGAAGCCAAGCATAGCACAACCGCCTGAAGGACCTAGGTCCACCTTCATCAGCGTGCTTGGGATGTGAGGAAAGCTACTGCAACCCCCCACTTAATGTCCTTTTAATGGCGCACAAAAGAGTAACCGACTCATTGTGAGCATTAAACAACAACATCACTACCTATCTCTATATCTCCAATCTTGGAGTTCTATATCAAAGGTGCATCTCCAGCTGATATGTTATCTTTTTTTCTCTCTATCCTGCTGTAATCGCCATTGTATGTTATGGTTGTGACTTTGTATTTTTAGTAGGTGGCCCATACCCACCTATAAGGAATTCAAGGACCCGTTTTTGAGAGGCCATTATGTTCACTGCACCATACTATAAGGTACAGGTCGATCCATAGCAGACACTGCCATCGGGGAGGAAGTGTTAGAGCCTTCATTGTACTAAGCCACAGCTTTGTGAGTTCGGGTGGCCAGTTCCTTTCCTTGCTCCCTTTTTCCTTCTTTGTCAGCCAGGTACCCATTAAAGCTGGGATGACTGGCTCTGCTGGTAGCGGGAGTTGAACCCCAAGCCTTTGCATGAAAAGCAAGTGCTCTACCACTGCTAATCAGTCGCTGACCATACTATATGTCTCATAAAAGAACACTTTAAAAAGCTGCCCTGTGTACTGTTTAATATATTAATAATAAAAATGAATACCAGTTGTACCTTCATAATTTAAAAAAAAGGTTAAATGATAATTTCATATGCAAACAACAACAACAGAGGTCTTCATCTAGGACTGGACATATGAAAACATTGTAGGAAAAAAAACTTGTTTTTGAAGCTAAATGAAAACTCGAAGGTGGTGAAATAGAGAAATGTCAAAGACAGCAAATCAATAAATTTAATAAAGTTGTTCACAACAGAAGATGTGTGCCCGTAATATGAATATATTGTTGATGACATGTTATTTGACCTTCCTGCGCACTTCATTACAGCTGTATGCTGCAATCCAGCACAAATCTGACTGTAATTATGTTTCTTCCTGATGTGTAGTTCATCTCAACATTTTCTCTTTTATTTCTAAATTTCAGAAGCTATTTAACTCATTTGCTACTGCAGGCTGCTGGGAGTAGCTTATAGGTTTACTAATTATGGCCAGTGTACCAGTGTCAGATTTAAAATAGTTAGAAAACGAATCTAGTGAAAGACTAATCAGTCTAAATTTATTTAATACAACATTCGAGGTGACTTGATACAGGTTTATAAGATAATCAAAGGAACGGATAAATTAGACTATAACAAGTATTTTAAAATACAACCATCTACAAAAACAAGAGGGCATAGTTACAAATTAACTAAAGAAAGGTCCATATTAGATATTGGGAAATATTTTTTTTAGTGAGAGAGTGGTGAATGCTTGGAAGGCATTGCCACAGGAAATAGTGGAGGTAGGGACAATTAATGCATTTAAGACTATTGGATGCACATAGCTTTTAGAGCAAGGTAATGTAAATTAAACTGGTTGTAAACAGACTTGGCAGTCTTCTAAACCAGTATAAAAACATTAAGTCAACAGGAAATAACCTTTTTAAACCATTACAGTGTCCGCATGTTTTAAAATCAATGTTATTGTAACATATTTGTACTTGGAATCATCGTATTCAAACAGGCATGTTAATGTCTGTTGCCAGGTAGCCAAAAGCTATCGACTATTCGTAGTAGGCTTTTTTAACTTCCTGCAGCTTACTAGACCCGGGGAAAGGTACAAATAATTAGCATATTTGTTTTAAAATTTATTATGACATTTTGTACAATTGTTCAAAATGGCAGAAAGCGAACAGTTCACAGAGAAAGTAGTTAGATAAATGAAAACAAGTAAAAATATTAGTAAATGTCTTCACATAATCAGATATACTACATGAAAATTGTCCAGAAAAAGAGATCAAATGCACAAGAATACCAGAATTTGTTGTGAATAGACATTTTTATGTTATTATTTTAATAGTTTTTTTCCCCCAAAGTCACACTGTGATAATCATGCTATCTACAAAATCATATAAATGTGCCAATATATTTAGTTATTTAAACGGCACATACATATATCTTTAAAATAATATATAATTTTTTTAAATCTGTTGAAAATTGAGAAAACTAGCTGAGATTTTAGATATACCTATTGTTGAAATGTATAGACATAAATTAATGCGGCTATAGAGTGTCTTTAATGTGGTAGCTAATGAGTATTAATGAGTGAGATAGTGCAGGAAAGCAGGTCTAGCTATGAACCTAGGGAAAACCAGAGCTATGCGCAACCGTTTCGCAGAGCCCAACCCAATACTCGGAACGCCTATAGAGGACGCTGATGAACATGTCTATCTGGGAAGGCTCCTCAACATGGAGAACAACATAAAACCTGAGATCGCCAGACAGAAACGGGCGGGCTGGGCAGCTCATCATGACAGCAACAGACACCACAAAGGACACCGAACTATGTGCGGACATCTTCGACTCAGTAGTCCTGCCAGCGCTCTGCTATGGTAGCGAAACCTGGTCTCTAACCAAAGCAGCAGAGAACGAACTGAGAACAGTACATGCATCTCTTGAAAGACACCTCGTTGGCATAACTCTCGGACAACAGCGGCAGAGCAAACTACACAATCGGGACATCCGGAGAATGTCACACATCAAGGATATCCTACAGTACATCAACCAATCGAAACACCGCTGGGCTGGTCATATATCCAGAAGACAAGATGAAAGAGGGAGTACCATAACCACCATATGGTACTCATGCGACAAAAAGATACCTCGGGGACGGCCCCCAACTCGCTGGCAAGATTAACTAGAAAAATACAACATTCATGACCCCAGAACAGACAGACTACTATCACACTGGACGACACGCGCCCGCGACAAAAACGACTTGATCCTGAGTTGGGACCCGCTCAAGGGTGACCACCTCTTGATGCAGAACGGGTCAAACTAAAAACTAAGATAGTGTGGCATATGGGTGAAATGTCCGTTTCACAATCCCAACGCACCCGGTTTGAATCCTGCCATGTCCAGTTTGGCAGACACAGACTTTTTTCTCAGTGCAAATGCAAATTAATGGCAAACTATCGTACTGCACACCTGCCAAGAAACTTATAACAGCCAACTAGATTGGTAGTTGTAAAAAAGTGGCATTCTGCAAAGGACAAGTTACTTATATTACAGTTAATTTTGTAAACATTTCTTATTTGATTCTTTTGTTTGCTGTGAAGATGGTCTTGTTGGCTGACATTTGTGGCTCCATAGTACTGCTTCTCACATTTCTTTGTTTAATGTTGCTATACAAGTTATGCAGCCGTGGCACCACAGTCGTTGTTTTCATGTTGTATCGTATATCCAAAACTTTTTGGTTATCTAAGTTGTTTTCTGATTGCATATCTTCCCCATCTCTATTTTCTCTCCTTAGCCTCCAGATCTATTGTTTGTGTCTTAGCTACAAATTAACTAAAGAAAGGTCCAGATTAGATATTAGGAAATATTTTTTTATTCAGAGAGTGGTGAATGCTTGGAATGCATTGCCACAGGAAGTAGTGGAGGCAAGGACAATTAATGCATTTAAGAATAGATTGGATTCACATAGCTTTTAGAGCAAAGAAATGTAAGTATAAAGATGTTAAGTTAAGTTGTTCTCATCTACTAGTCTGTTTATTATTACTTTTGGAGTGGACGGCGTGGACTAGTAGTTAAGTGACAAGGTTCACAAACCGAATGTGCTGGGTTCGATCCCCATCACAGCACTGGCAGTTACTCCGGGGAAGCAAACTCTTAAAAAATACAGGAGGAATTAGACCCTTACATAAAATGCATGCCGAAGTTGGATGCACTAGGCCAACAGACGCAAAATAAAAACTAGTGTTTCGCACACTGCCTTGGGGAATAGAGAAATAAGGTGAAAGTAAAAAATAACAAAATTACTTTGCAATCGATAAAAACATAATAGGCATGGACTCTGTAACTACACCGAGAAAGAAACAAAACGAGACACAAATTATGGACACATCGCCTCCATCAGGGTAAGAAAACAAATGAATACATGGTATTCTAACAAATCACCAAATAAGCAAGACAATGGACTCGACAATCAAAATATAATACGTAGGGCGACAGAGATATTAGTTAGAGAGTGACAGAAAATTAATGAAATGTGGTATGCCAATTAGGACAGAGTGTGCCAAACAAGAAAGGCTAATACATGAACCAATGAGTATATGCACTAACACATACCACTACACATATATATGTATCAGGAGATACATATAAATCTAAAAAAAGGTAAATTAAAAAAAAAACTGACATAAGTGTACCTACAGACACAAATACATATATAAGAATACAGAAATAGGTGCATAAACATGATAATAATAAGAGAGGGCGGTATAAAGAAAGAAAGGTGGAAGAGGCAAAGGAGAGATAGAGGGGAAACAATAGGAATGTAAAGGGTAGCCTACGCAAAGGTATGAGCATTACATGAGAATCATGCGTTATTGGCCAATCTCTGGCTAATATAGCTGCCCGTTGTAATTTGGTTATCAAGTGCACTGTCTTTCTTTATTTTTTTATCTGTTAGGTCTTTTTTTTTCCCCCTTAATAACGACATTTTAACAGGGGGGGGGGGGGGGGGGGGTTGTTTGTCGTCAAGGTGCAGTACTTATGTATGTTTTTTGTAATCTTCATTACCACAGCAGCTTCGCTTTATCTTTAGTATTACTTCTGACCATCTGATATAAGGTATGCAACTAAGTTACCTGTTGGTAAAATATTAAAATATTTGCAGTTTGGATGTAATACCTTAAGATTGTATGCCTTATTCTGAACCAAAGAGTAGGATATACGAGATCTGTTCAAAACATATCCCTTTGGGCCGGAAAAATACAATTATTCACCTGGAGGTTTGAAACTCTAATCCCCTTCAAAGTACTTTCATCTTCCCACAGGCATCAAATAGTTCATCAGATGTTCTGTCTGGATACTCTATGTAGACTCCATGCCCCGATTTAATCGTGGCTTTGAAAGCAGAACCCATCAGTATAGACATGTATCCATTCTAGGCATCAATTTTTCTCTGTGATGCTCTAATAAAACTTACTGGATCAGAACTTTTAGTTTTAGTTGTGTTATCTGTTAGTTTTGTTTCAATTTCTGACATTTTAAAAATATATATGTGGTGGTAAATTTCTTGTTACTCGCCATGTTTCTTGTCTTTTGTCTGGAAGGGGATATCGTTTGTAATCTTTTTGACATTGTGGAGTACTGGCTTTTGTTTAATTTTTTTGCTTTTTTCCCAGTTTTCTACAAGTTGTTTATGAATGAGGTCTTTGTTCATTCTTTTACTTCTTTCATAAGCTTACATAGCAGTCATGTCTCTCCGCATCTCAAGGGGTTCCACATGTTTGTGTATTTCACGCGCAGCAGTGGGTGTTGACCTCATTGCTCCATTGATAAGGCCTGGGACATTGTTCTGCACTTTATCTAAGGATTCTACATTAGTTTATGAGCATGTTGTCAGGAGTGCACTTGTTCTATAAAGCAGAGCATATGTAGCCAAGTTCCATTAGCAACAACAAATGTATTTTTATTTATTAGTTATTGTTTTTCTCACATTTATATTACATAATTTATTTTCTGCATCAATTTTTATCTACTATATCATTCTTTGGCTATCAATGACAGCAAATGCAAAGTATCATTGCTAATACAATTTATAGGATTTTACTCTAAATTTGCATTATCATTATACTGTTATAGGTTTGACTTAGTTCACTGTTTCAATTTGATCTGTTATTTGTTGGTCCAGTCCTTGATAATAGCTCATGTAGGTTGAAGTGCTGGTTTATGTCTATCACTGTTCTCATGTGAAAATACATTTGAATTGCTTGTATTTCAGTCATTATTAGTGTTCTGTTTGGCTGGTTCTTCATAGAATTTTATTTACATGTGTACATTGAATGTTGCACTCTCATAGTTCTTTGTACTGTTTTATTTGCATGTCACATGGAATGTTGTAATCTCATAGTTTTTCATAGAATTTTCTTTGCATGTGACATTGAATGTGATGCTCTCATTTTCTGTAGAGACTTCACTGCCAAGCCACGCATGGCTGGAACTGAAGGATCATCAGAGCTGGCACGCAGCATACATGCTCTCTGGGCTGAAACTGGACTAGATGATGTTCATATTACATCCTATAATCTTCTACTGTCGTTTCCAAATAATTCAGCTCCAAATAAGGTAAGCATAGGTAGAATTAGTCCCATAACAGTTATTGCCACTGGCGATGATGAAGTTTTAGAAACACCACCTAACATATCTCAATTTCACTTGTAACAAATATAACACGAAGATCAACATCAAATCAAATTTATGGATCACTCTGGTGTGCTTCCTTGATTGTTGATCATTAGTCAATCAAATATATTGAGTACTGGGGATCATGTTGCTGCCTCAGATTCATTGTGCAATATTGGGTACTCAACCTGTTACACCACTAGTGGAATCAAAACCTCGGCCACTCTGGTGTTGTTCCTCAATTATTGAGCATTAGTCAAGCAATTCCAGGACTCAAGGATTGCCAATTTCAAGGGTGTACTATGTGGAGGTGTTTAGGCTTTGGCTATTGATCTATCCCTGTAACTTACACATCAATTTCTTTGCAAACTTGGGATGTACAGCACGACTAGCAAATATACTAATTCAGTTTTGCCATCATGAACAAGCGTAGGACAGCAGCAAATTAATATTTGTGCTTCAATATTTTCTAGATAATTAAATGGGACCAAAGATGCATCACAAGGAATGAGCTAACAGCAGCCAGCATCATGGCCATCGAACCAGAACTGACCAAGACTCTATTACGTTTCAAGGCGGCGGCCCTAAAAACAAGTTGATCTAGGGTAATCTGGCTAAGAGAATAGGGATCACAGTGGGAAGGCAAACATGGTACCCAAAAATAATCCCAACTGAAATTGGGTGTGTCTGATCGAAAGACTGATATCGCAGCCTTGCTGTAAACTACAACACAACCCTACATCCTTTTTCAGGACGAATGCCAAAGAAGAAGACAATTAAACCTTGACTGAAGTTTTTATTTATTGTACGGGGCGTGTTCAAATTAAACCGGACTGAATTGCACCAAGTGAACATACGTATGATGCGCATGATGACGTTACTTCTGGTGTAAACAGCATATACCAATCGAAAAGTTTGCAAAATTTAATTATCCTTCGATTCATAGTTTTCTCAGCAGACCGTTGAAAACATGGCCAGGGTGATACGGAATCTGTCCACAGTTGATCAGCGAGAGGGGCTTCGGTTTCTAACAGCTAAAGGATGTCGACCAGTTGACATTCATCACAGAATGCAGGCAGTGTATGGGGACAAAAGTGTGTTGAAGATAATATTGAAGAACTGGACAACAATGTTTAAAGAAGGACATGAGTTAATGAAAGATCTTCCGCAACAATATGCACCTGACCTGGCCTTGGAAGATCTTTCATCAACTGGTCGACATCCTTCAGTTGTTAGAAACCGAATCACCACTCGCTGATCAACTCTGAACGGATTCCATGTCACCCTCGCCATGTTTTCAACGGTCTGCTGAGGAAACTATGAGTCGGAGGATAATGAGATTTTGCAAACTTGACAGTTGGTATGTGCTGTTTACACCTGAAGTGACGTCATCATGCGCGTCGTACGTATGTTCACTTGGTGCTGTCCGGTTTAATTTGATCACGCCTTGTGTGTTAGAAGGTGTTAGAATGATATTATTAGACATTCTTTATCCAAAATTGTCCACATCTAGGACTGGATTAACGCAATCTAGGACTGGACTAACACAATCTAGGACTGGACTAACGCAAGCAGCACACATATAAATAGTGAACAAAGTTCAATGTATGTCAGTATTAATTACTTAAATACGATTATGTTACAGTGCATTTTTATATTTGAATGATAACATGTGCACGTTACATTATTACTTTAATATGTTTTTATCAAGGACTAGACATATGAAAAAAAAGCATATGTGTTGTTGTTGAATGCCCACATTGAGTAGGGTTACTCTTTTTTGTGGTCTGAAAGAGCATTAAGTGGTGGGTTGCAGTAGCTTTTCTCCATCCAGAACATGCTGATGATGGTAGACTGGCATCCTCCAGACGTCTGTGCTGTGCTTGGCTTCATCTGCAAGTTGCTCACTGCTACAGGGATTATAAAACAGCATACATGAAAACAGCTACCTACTAAGTTTAAACGAATATCAATATTAACGATGAAGAGCATCATGAATATAATGTTTCGGTATAATTAGTTCCTGGTAGCGTTGCAAGAAATTAGATCGACGGTGGGTCGTAGTGTGCTGGGACTCATGCAAGCTTGAGCAAAATTATGGATGGAGAGACACTAAGGCAATTGGTGGCTTGGGGCCCATCCATGTCCATCTTCTGGCAGGATCTGCATATATATGTTTGACACTTCTTTGTTCGTTCTCAATCTCCCGCCACCATGTCCTGAAAAGGTATTTGCAAGTAGCAGGATGTTATCCAGAGAATGGAATGGGCTGTGTTGTAGTTTACAGTTTGACTGTGACATTTCCACCTTTTGGTCCGACACATCCGACTACAGCAGGAAATTTTGTGGATACCGGGTTAGCCTTCCCTCTACGATCCCTTCTCCTTAGCCAGTCTGCTTTGTTGCAGCCTGTTATCCAGGATCACTGCGTGGATGTGTAGAAGGGTCTTGGCAGCTCTGGTTTACTGGCCCTGACGCTAGCAGTCAGATTTGGGTTGCTGTCCGTTGCAGTTCATGCACTACTCAGCATCTTGATCCCATGTCTAACACTAATAGTAGAGAGCTGGTATATTATATATAATTTATCTTTCTAGCCCAGTTGAACTGTTTTGATGTAGGAAAGGTAATGATTGATAATCAGTAATCTGACATCATAAGTTTGTTCATGTTTTTTCCCCTAGGTTGAACTCGTGAATAAGACTTCTGCAAAAGTTAACTTTACGTGTTTGGCATTCGAGCCACCCCTGCGAACAGGGGAGAACAATGTCAGTGTGATGAACTTCAATGCATATTCCCCAGCTGGTATAGCTTCGGTATAGAAATCTCTTCTCTGTGTTGTTTTTCTCTCATTATATTATGTGTATCACTGTATCTTTTAAATATTTGTTATATGTCTTCAAGTGCATATTCATTTCTCCATTACCATGTATCTCTGTTTTTATATTTCGGTATATACTTTGTACATTATGACAATATGGCTGGAATACCTACACTGCCACCTGTGGGGTTTCAGGCAAGCCAGATTAATCATAGTGAATCTACCAATTTGTGGCTGGCTTTCACTTTTGCTCTATGACAACAAACACTTTGTGAAAATCTAGAACATTATTTGGTACTTACAGCTTCTTGTGCCATTTGATATGACATACTTGGGCACCCACATAAGATCTGATGGGAGATTATTACTTATGCCCAGGCAAAATCAGTCTTCCAGATTAGGAGGGGAATCCCGTACAACGAAAACGTATTACTAGAATTAAGAAAGAGAGCTCTTGGATGCTACATGGAACCAATACTGACATACAGCAGTGAGTCATGGACAATTAGCTAGCAAGCACAGGGATCATTGAAGGCAACAAAAATGTAGTTTTACAGAATAGTTGAGAATTCCTTGGACTGTAAAGTAAGTTAATAAAGAAGATGCACAGATGCAATTACATGACAAAATTCAGGACAAGGAACTGTCCTGAAAAGAGCTGGATTGGAACACATGGTGACAACAGGCACAATCGCAGGGAAGTTGGACAGAGGGAGGTAAAGTGAGAAAATATTGGACAGCTTGAAGAAATGGTATGGGAGACAATCAACGGTGGACCTTCTTCTTCTTCTTCTTCGTACGCAGTCAGACAGTAACCATTATTTTCTCGAAAAAAGCAGCGATCATCCTGAGGCTGTCGCCACTGCCATAGAGCTTTTCTTGCAGTTCCACTGGTGATGGCCACATCTGCTCTCTCTGATCCTCGTATGTCGGGCAGATGTTCAGCGGTCATTTTACCAGTACCGCACGGGCATTCGTCGGTACCACCTATCTTCAATTTGTTGAATAGGTGGTACCTCAGTCTATTGTGGCCAGTGCGAAGTCTGAAGACAACGACCTGCTCTCTTCGGTTCAACTGGTAATAGGCATCGTTTTTGGTGTAACCAGTATGTTCGGTTTCCCATTTGGTCATGTATCTGGCTTTGATAAGCCGTTTTGACTCTTCGTACGTCATACTAGTATCTGTTTGTGGTAGTCTTGCACCTTCTTTTGCCAGTCTGTCTGCCTCCTCGTTGCCTTGGATGTTGCAGTGTGATGGGACCCACTGTACCACTACAACGGTGGACCTGATAAGCGATACACATGATAAGAGGAAGTGGAGATCCATGATTGGAAATGCCAAACAGTAGGGTACTTGGTGATAGTGATAATATACTTTGTGTCTTTAAATGTATTTTCCTGTAGCTCCATCTATGATTGAATTCTGTTCAAGTGACTGTTATAATTGTTGAATATCAACGATGAGTAACTTTACTCTATTGTGTGCCCTGATAAGGGCATGGGGGGGGGGGGGGGGCGCAGTGGTCTCGAAGTAAGGTGTTCACCTCGGGTGCTGGATGTCACGGTTTCAAATCACGGTGGAGACTGGGATTTTTTCACGTTGATCATCTGGTAAATATTTCCCCTGATCTCTGAGTAGTAAGATCAGACACCAGTGTGCAGTTGCGCACACGTTAAAAATACCTTAGCAGTTGGAAATCGAAAAGAGTAGGCCTAATGGCCGCTGCTTGGGCAAAATTCATGTTGAAAATCTACTCAAATTATTCTAGGGATATTCGCCCCACAGAGAAAATGGCAAAAAGGAGACTGTGTGGCTATCACTTTAGATCTTGGTTATGTGGTTAGCAGAGTGGCTTGGATGGCACCTGACAGGCTGCGGATCTGCCTTTCTCTAATTTACGCTTCCACCTCCATCAGTCTCAAAAATAGGTGATCGTATATTCCAGGGGCTAACAGATGCTAGGATTGACCTGGCAAGTCACCAGTGAATTTTCATCTGCCAAAAAACATTTAACTAAGGAGGTCACACTTTCCCACAACGTCTAACGACATAAGTGGACTGAAGATAGATAGTTAGGTGGTGGGTTGCAGTAGCTTTCCTCACATCCTGACAGTGCTGATGAAGGTGGACCAGGGTCATCCAGTTGTTTGTGCAACACTTGGGTTCATCTGCATGTTGCTCACTACTAGAGGGATCATATCAATCTCCCACCTTGTTAGACTGCCACGAAACAGCCTGTTTCCAGGGAGAACTGCGTGGAAGTGAGATGGGGGTCTTGGTCAGTATATTATGTCTGACCCTAACTAACATTGTCCAATCAGTTTTTGTCTGACCAGATGTTAGTCCTCACCCCTTCAAATGACTTAAGCTGTATGTGTTGAGTGGAAAATGGTCTCTACTATTCAGGAGGTTGATGTATTTGGGATGGCCATATGTTTGTAGATGTCTCTCACAGAATTACCAATCTGTTCAGCTAAGCCTCTTTGTTCACAGATTTCAGCAGTTGTTTGTCTGTTTGAAGTGTTGTTTGTTTGTATTGTTTGGAAATGGGTAATAGATGTTAAATATTGAAGTCCTAGAATAAATTTAACTTTGTTTTTAATGTTTGTTTATTTTGTTTCTTTTACAGGGAGATCTTGTATATGTCAACTATGGGCAACTTGAAGATTTTGAATATCTTACAAAGAATTTAAGTATAGATCTGTCTGGTAAAATTGTCATAGCTCGTTATGGCAAGATGTTCAGGGGGACTGCAGTGAGTTCACAATTTGTTTGAAATAACATTACTATATTAATATCAGCACATTACAAGCTTCATTAATCAAAGGGAATCATCATGGACAAGAGAAGCAGAAGTAGACAAAAAAGACAGTAGAAATGATCTAGCATTGGATGAAAAAATTACTGGTAAAACAAATGAACATCTGTCATGATGAAATACACAAAGGATAGATGATTGTGAGTGAAGGGAATAGCCATATGTTCCTACACAGAATAAATAATAGGATCGCATAAAAAATACATGTGTTTATATATACAATACAATTAGAATTTTATGATAAGGTGACCGGGCTCCGTTGTGTTGAATGATCATGTCCATGACCACATCTGATGGTCGCATATCAGGCGGCCTGCAGTTTAGCTGGGTAGGTAATGAGGACATCGCCAGGATGAGAATGGCCTCTTCCCATCCCACGCTACTACAGCCAGCCGGAACATTTTGTGGGCGGGACTACCAGGGTAGTCAGGCAGTGGGGCTGAAGAGGGAGAGGCAATGCCTGCAAGTTGATTTAAGCAAACTACTTCACTGTTGGAAATCAGGTCATGCCAGTGGGTCCTTAGGATGCGTCTCTGGTTGCGCAGGTGGAAGGCCTCAAGATGCTGCCGGTCTTGCTGTAGTAGTGTCAGGGTCTTGGAGCTATACAGATGAATGGGGACAATGGAGGAGAAATACGAGGCGTGTTCAAATGAAACCGGACCAAACTGCAACAAGATAACATACGTACGATGTGCATGATGACGTCACTTCTGGTGTAAACAGCAGATACCAACCATCAAGTTTGCAAAATGTCATTATCCTCCGACTGATAGTTTCCTCAGCAGACCGTTGAAAACATGACAGGTGTGATACGGAATCCGTCCAGAGTTGAACAGTGAGCGATGATTCGGTTTCTAACAGCTGAATGATGTCGACCAGTTGACATTCATCGCAGAATGCAGGCAGTGTATGGGGACAAAAAGTGTGTACAACTTTCTGGTACAACTACTACTACTACTACTACAACTGCTACTTCTACTACTACTACTACTACCGCTACCGCAACTACTACTATTATTACTACAAATACTACTACTCTCTTTTTGTCCTGACCATTCCCTCGCTCTCATTTTCTCTCTCCCCTCTCTCAATACCTCTTCCTCCTTTATTTCTGTCTCCCTCTCTCTCTCTCTTTCTATCTATCTATCTATATCCCTCTCACTTGCTATCTTGATGCATTATTTTCTTTAACTCATACCTGTTCCAGGCGTCAATTTTGACAGCTACCGTTATGTAAATGGTAGCATGCCTACATGGATGGCAAATGCTTTGTTGAAAGTTGTAGTTTGAAGCTACTTGCGCTGAATTGACTTAACTCTTTATGATGTTTTTTTGGTGGCAGGATACATGGTTTATTTTTCATCCAGAGGTGTACCTAAGAATGTGAACCTGGGTCATCTTTGCTGTAGTTTAATGCACGGCTTTTCAGTAAGCTCACCACTATGGGGATTACAGTCTCAATCCCGACCTTCTTGGCCAGACTACTGGGGCACACTGTTTTCAAGAGCCCGACCAAGAGCAAGACGTGGGGTGTTGGTCAGTATGTTTCACCTGACCCTGACTGCTCCTCACTCCCTTTGCTGTGAGAGATGAGCATATTTAGCATGATGCTAACTAATAGTTGGGATGTCAGTGGTAATGCTGATAATAATGATGATAGTGAAGATAATAGTGAGGATGCTGTATAACATTCATTTCAAATTACAGGTTTCCAATGCAGAATACTACAATGCTAGTGCTGTGATTCTCTACTCTGACCCAGCCGATGTCAATGCAGGATTTAATGAAACAGTAAAAGAGCAACCTTACCCTTACTCCTGGTGGATGCCCCCCACTGGGATACAGAGAGGCACTTTGTATGGGGGTGGTGAAGATCCGGACACACCATTTTATCCAGCAACTGGTAATAATTGTTTAAATTGCCTACAAGAAATTGTTGAATTAATTTTTGTATTAAAAATTTTATGTAACCATTGGCAAAAAAATTTGCCTGAGGCATTGTATGTCGCTTCCATCCGACTAAATTTACATTTTGTGACCCACATTTGTTCATAGGTTTTTAATCATACCGGGATACCGTAGAAATCGGCTGAAAATACTGCTCTTTTGTTTGAAGAGATTTCCACTTCTGTCCTGTCAACAATGACAATTTTGAAATTTGTTGTAGACATTTGGAAATGATTTCTTCTGTTTTTCACTATGGTTTGAAGATTCATCCATTATTGAGAATCGGGAAGTTCAGTATTTGCAGCGGATTTTTCTGAGGTAGATCTATTTAGTTTGTTTATGTAGATGCAATAAATATGTTTTTAGCTAAAACTAACAGATATGCTGATCTTGTAAACATTGATTGTCCATCCTCTGTTGCTGGACTTTGAAAAAATGTTCCTACACCAGGGACAGTAAAAACAAGTGTCTATATGTTCTGTTTTTCAACACTATCACCTTCATCTTCTTGTATCTCAGAAACTAACACACACATAACAAAAACAGTAACACCAACAAGGAGATGGGGAGAGTGGGGGGGGGGGCAAAGTATACCTGATGAAATCAACTGAGAGCCATTTGGGCTGAGCTTAATCTTTACCATACCAGATTAAAAAATTACTTCTTTTTCCTGCAGCTGATTTATCATTCAGCACATCAGGTCCTGACATGGTTGTTGGTTTTGAAAACCTCTAATCTTTCTTTTGTGTATGTGTGTGTGAATGAAGAATTTGTTGGTATTATTGTGTGTATGTTAGTTTCTGAGATACAGGAAGATGAAGTTGATAGTGGTGAAAAATAGCACAAACATATAGACTCGCCCAGTAGCAGCATCCCTTGATTAGAAAAAAAAAAATTATTCACACAAAAACGTACTAATACTGCTATGGATGTTTACTGTAAAGGCTATATCTGTCACTTCAGCTATAAACGTAGTATTTGTATCTACATAAACAAACTAAATAGATCTACCTCAGAAAAATCTGTTGCAGAAATAATGGGTGAATCTTAAAATCCAATGGAAAAACAGAATAAATACTTTAAAAAAATCTCAAACAAATTTAAAAAATAACCATTGTTTTCATCTAACCGTACATGACAGAAGTTGCAACTCTCTCTAATCAAAAGAGCAGTTTGTTCAGCCATTTCTATGACATTAACCCGGTAGTTTATATATGATAAACGGATGACCCCAGAGCTGGCGCAGCATTTCGGCCGCAGTACGGAACGAACGGGTTGTAATTTCACAACGCTAGTCTACTAAAGGTTAAGAAGACAGCCTAAAATCAAAACTGATGTCTCCATATGTTGCAGTCCCATGCTACAAGAGGAACTAGAAAGTTTAAGTATGTAAGTACTGAATCTGATCACCTTACTTACTCTCTGCAGACTATGCTGTCCACATTGATGCATCTAAAAGAGCCCTGCCAAAGATTCCTTGTCAACCAATCAGCTATGGTGATGCTATGGTCATTTTAAGGTATGCCTCACATTTTTTATTTATGTTCGTAGTCTTACGTTATCATATTCAGCTGTAATAACTTACAAAACTTTTATCACGGCCAGACATGATATTTATAACAGTCGATCACAACATATGAAATGAGGTGCTCATGAAAAGCTGTTAGGTTCACAATTCACTAGAAAGGACAATAAAGAAGAAAAGAAATTGGATAGAAATTGTGGAACAATGTCATGGATGGCATATATTGACAGACAGAGTTAAAAAGGAAGAAATTGGACATCAATTTTAAACAGTGTTATTATTATTATGACCTTTTGCGTCTTGACAGATGGTCAGTAAGCTGGTCTGTTGTAGAGATGGCGGTGGCTGCATCTGTCCTGGAGGGATATAGACTTTCATGGCTGATTTTGCCGATTCTTAATTGACAGGGACGACAACAGGTTAAACAGAAGTTTGATTGGTGTGGTATAGGCTCCTTTGATTTGCATCGTTTGTCTTTCATCTTTTTTATCAGAACTAGCACTGATGCCTGTTCTCAAGGTCGCTCTCCATGTAGCTCTATCCTCTGAAATCTCCATCCAGATATTTGGATTGATCACAAAATTGCTGATGGATCTTTTGCAAATGATCTTGTATTTTAATTTAGGCCTTCCTTGTGATCTGGTACCCGAAAAAGTTCATCCAGGAGTAACTCCTTCGGAATACAGGTATTTGACATTCGTTTCACGTGACCCAACCATCTCAGCCTCTTGTTGCTCAGAGTCGAGAAGAGGGAAGGTATCTTGATGTGTTTCAGTATTTCCAAGTTGGTCATCTTGTCTTGCCACTTTATGTTCATTATACTGTGAAGACATCACATATGAAAACTGTTTAACCTCTTCTCGTGTCTTTAATGTGTTGTCCATGTTTCCGCTCCGAATAACAGTGTACTTGAGCACGCATGCTTGATATATCATTATCTTTGTATTTAGCATCAGCTTTCTGTTGTTCCATGCAATCTTTCTTTCAGCCTGCCGAAAGTTGTGTAAATTGATCTCTTCATCGAGTGATAGTGTTGCTGTTACTGTGGAGCCCAAATATTTTAACACTTGAACTTCATAGAGCAGATTTTCAAATAGCATAATTGTTTTTACTGGCAGAGTTCCAACTTGTTTTAGGATAACCGTTTTTTTCACATTTACCGTGAGTGAAAATATTTCTCAGGTATCAGGCAGATAATTGATTAATGATTGTAGAGTGTCCTCATCGTGCGCCACCAGGGCTTCATCAGCAAATAATAGCTCTGTGATGAGATTTTCTGACATAGCCCTAAGCTTTGCCAGATTGAACATTGAGCCATCAAACCTATTACGGACAAAGATGTCACAAATCTCCTGTCTGAAAGCACAGTGCAGTAAGGCTGTGAAAAAAATTCCGAATAGGGTAGGAGCAAGAATGCAGCCCTGTTTCACCCCGCTTTTGGCTTCAAAACTGTTGGATGTATTTCCATCAAACTGAATGGTGGCCTCCATGCCTTTGTGGAGGGGGACAACTAGTTTGAGCAATGTTGGTGGACAGCCAATAATTTCTAGAACCGTATATAGGGCTGGTCTGCACACGCTGTCAAAAGTCTTTGCAAGATCAACGAACGCAATGAACAAGGGCTTATTTTTGTTCTCTGCATTTTTCTTGCAGTTGTCTCAGTGTAAAGATCATGTCTGTGGTGGAACGTCCCGCTCTGAACCCACTTTGAGACTTGGGCAGTAGGCGATCAGCAAGCTTCTGAAGTCTCGTTAGAATGACACGAGCGAATGCTTTTCCTCTTATGCTCAGCAGAAATATTCCCTTGTAGTTGTCAGTCTCCTTTGTTTTTGTAGAGTGTGATTATCCTTGCATTTCGCTTGTACAGTGGTATGTCTCCTTCCCTCCAGCATTTAGTTAACAGTCTGTAAAGGATCAGGAAAAGAACCTCTTTGTTTTCCTTAATAACTTCTGAAGGTATGTTGTCATTTTCCAGAGCTTTTCCATTTGACAAGCTAACAATTGCTAAGGACAGCTCTTTTTCTGTAGGCATGATGTCAACTTCATGCATTACAGGGTATTTTGGCATTCTATTGACTAACTCTGGGTGAATTAGACTTACTTCAGAGTAAAGTATGAGAATACAGTACGAGAATAGAAATGGAAGCTTCGATTGCAGCTCTGAGATGGTTATCTGAGACATCTTTTTAACAGGGGCAGTCATCATATCAGACTCCAAATTCTTTCTTCGGAAGATACAGAAGGGCTTAAAAATAAATTCATCATCATCAGTTCCATAACCTAAAAGGTTATTGAGGCACCGTTATTGCAGTTTGTAGTACCAGCTCCCGCCGTACAACAACGGCGTATCTTGGGCTGTTACACACTTGACGGAGCCCATCTCTCACCAGGTGGCAGTTGATTATAGTTGTATCTATATTTCATACAACAAAGCTGACACTGTCTTCAGCTAGGGCGAAGGGTGCCAATCTCGTGAAGTTCAGCCGTGTGAACTAGAACGTGAAATATGACACAGGTTTAAGCATAGTGCTATTCATATAGCCGATGTCCATTCCAGGATAATCGGATGGAAGAAAACACAAGTTAACGAACGAATTAACCAGTCCTAATGGAAAACACCGCGTTTCTGTGAACACAAGTGTAAGTCGTCGACTAGTGTGAACATCCGGTAAATCCATGGTCTGGCATCATCTATAATGAATGAAAACAAAAGAGCAATGTAGACCCGCAGCCAGTTATGGCGCCATCTTTGCTTTGGAAAAATAAATAAATAAATGAATAAAAATAAATAAATTCATGTTTGAGTAATATCAAGTAAAAAAATTAATTTAGTTGTTAAATATATAGCGATGATGTCAGTGCCTACATATACCTGGGGCAGGGAATAACTGACACTAACACACTTTAGCCCGGGAAATCTCTAGGCAAGGAGCTGTAGTATGAACTAGCTTCAGGGCCATAAAGCTCATACTCCTGCAACTGAAAGACACCATGGCAATAGTGCACATTTAAAATTCTGCGGTCATCCATGATCTACTGCTGTGAGATGTGGAATTTATGCAACGCGATTGCAGAGAAACTGCGTAACCCAGCGAACTATAGAAAGACGTGTTTTTAGAACCTCAATCAAAAATTGAATCCACAATGCCGAAATCAGAGAACACACTCTATTTCAAGAAGTCATGGAGACCACGATATCTCTCAAATATCATTGAACTGGTCACATTGTGCGTGACCCAGACAACAGTTGGACACTCCGAACAACATTTTGTTGGCCAGACGATAATACCTGTCCACTCTGCCACCCTTCCATGCAATGACGAGATAGGCAGCTGAAAGACTTGGGTTTTAAATGTTACAACACGATGAATTATTGTAACTGCATACAGATCACTGTTGACTACTATGCATACAGCACACCTGCCGAACTTAAGCTGAGGATATTGTGTGATTGTGATGTTAGGTTGTTTGAACCAAACAATTAATTTATAAATGGTTTTAATCAAATTATAAGTTTAAGTGGTTAATAGTTTAATCATTTAATGAGTTTAAATAATAGATGTTTTGTATCAAATTAATGAGTTTAGATATTAAATGTTTTCAGTCAATTACAAGTACATATTAAAAAAGACTATATTTTTCGGTACAAGTTTTTTGTTTTGGGAGCTACAGAAGTGTAATTATGATAGATTAACAGGTTGTACTGGATTGGCTGGGGCTGTATCAATGCTGGTGGAATTTATGTTGAGAAATAAAGGCCAATGTAAGTGCAATAATAAATGATGTTCTAGTTCGTATCTCATAGTTTTATTTTAAATAACCATTTGTGACCTACTTAGTGACTTGTCCTCATATATTTGAGTCAGAAATTGAATTTAAATTAAGTTGTTTGAGTGAAATGAAATTTCATTATGAGTTAAAATATTAATAGCTAACCTGTTTACTAACCACAGCTATTTGAGTGGACCAGTCTCCCCCACTAGCTGGCATGGCACACTACCAATAGACTACAAGATTGGACCTGGATATGATAACAGCACAGATTTGTAAGTTATCCCTTCTCTGGCTTGTGTCATTTGTTGCTTTGCTCATTATTAATAGCAGGGTTAATGTTCGCAAGTAAAATTATTCAAATGTTTCACATTTTTGGGGAGGACATTAAAACTACTGCACCTGTCTAATTATGCCTGAGTGGTTTTTCGGATGAAAGAAATAGGACCACTGTCACCGTTCTAGCATGTCGTTAAAAACCATGACTGAGGGTTGTGCTTGGGTCTAGCAACCTCATGTGAAACACCATAGCCATTATAATCAGCCACTGCAAAAGCTTGGATACAGGCTTCCTGTAAGGGCCCAGCTGCAGTTAAAACCTGTACACGTTGGAGTGAAAAAGGTTAATCTGCTTTGGTGTTCGTTCTGAAAAAGGACATTTTGTTATGTTGTTTCATAGTTTACAGCAAAGCTGCGGTATCTGCGCATGTTGGATCGAGACATCTGGTATCAGCACTGCGTTTTTGGGACCGAGTTTGTCTTCCCTCTTTCATCTCTATTCTTTCAACCAGGTTGCTTGGGTGTGGTCTGTTTCCAGGACCACCACTTGGAGGGGGAATATAGTCTTGGTCAACTCACTCGCAACGCACACTGATGCAATCAGCCAGCTATGAGCTGCTGAATGTTGTCTTCTCATTCACTGTTGTATCTGACATAATGTTAATTTTTTGACACAAAATCCCTTTTCCCTGTGCTCTTGTGAAAATACATGCAATGTAGATATTTGAGGATATATATTTACTATGATAAAACTATGTGATCTAATTTAGATATAGAAGGAACATGAATCACTCAAGGAGATTAGATCTCTGACTGGAGAATTCCGGTCATCTCTACAGGCAATAAATGACAGAAACGGAGCAACTATGACAGAAAGTAAAGACATTCTAGAAACATGGGTGGAATACTGCAGAGAGATGTACAGGGACAACACAAAAAATGAAGACATGCTAACAAACAATGAAGAGGAAGAACCAGAAACCACATTGAGCAAAGTTTGAGCAGCAATTGAGGAACAAAATATAGGGAAAACCCCAGGCTGCGATGATATACCTGCTGAACTGATACCAGCGAGAGGAGAGGCAAGCATTTGCATATACCATGCAGTCTGTAATAAGATCTGGCGCAAGACAGAATGTCCCAAAGCATGGAAACGATCTGTGTACATCCCCATACCTAAGAAAGGGAATCTAAAGTTATGTACAAACTATTGCACTATCGCCTTGATAAGCCACACCAGCAAGATCTTATTGCATATCATTATGAAAAGAATAGAAAGAAAGCTAGACTATGAAATAAACGAAACGCAAGCAGGGTTCGGGTCAGGATAAGGCACAACAGACCACATCTTCAACATGAGAAATATCATCGATAAAAGCAGAGAATTCAAAACGGACCTGTATGTCTGTTTTATAGACTACACCAAAGCCTTTGACTGCGTAAAACATCAGCAAATGGGGAACATTATGAAAGATATGGGCTTCCCAACACATCTGGTTCAAGTAATAGAAACCCTCTACAGGGGGCAGCAAGCAGCTGTCAGAATACACAGTGAAACCTCAGACTGGTTTGAGATACACAAGGTTGGTCATACAGGGCTGCATTCTTTTACCATACCTGTTCAACATATATGCGGAAAACATTATCAGGAATCTAAAGGTAGATCCAATTTCTACAGACTTTAATCCTTTCCCAATGGGAGGAAAGGAGATACCGGAAATACGATATGCCGACGACACAGTTTTGCTCTCAAACTGCGCCAAGTGCCTAGAACAAATAATTACATCAGTCCAGAAACATAGTGAAGCCTAGAATCTCTACCTGAATACAACGATAATGACAACTGGTAAGACAAAACTCCAACCTAAAGTCGAGATCGCTGGCGAAGAGATTGAATATGTTGCACATTTTAAATATCTGGGATCAATGCTGAACAACAATGGAGACTGTACAAAAGAAGTAAGAAGTCGACTGACTATGGCAATGCAGAAGATAAGGCGTATGTAGAACCTATGGCATAATACAAACAAAGAACTAAAACTAAAGATCCTAAGAACATGCATTTTTCCTGTGGCAACCTATGGATGTGAAACATGGACGATTACAAAAGCAATAAGAGCAAAGATCGGTGCTTTTGAAACACAGTGCTACAGAAGAGTTCTGAAAATTCCGTAGACAAAGAAAGATTCAAATAAATCCATCCGGCAAGACCTGAATGTAGAGGAGAATTGGCTCTAAATGACCCGAAAACAGTTTTTTTTGGACACATCAAATGACACAACGGACTGGAAAGAGTGGTTATAGAAGGCATGGTCACTTGAAAGAGAGGCTGGGGCCGACCAAGAAGATGATGGACTCAGGACATCAGAGACGCTGGATTTGACCTTGGAGCAGGCCGGAAGATTGGCGAAAGAAAGTTTCCTATAGACAGGCTGTCATGAGAGCGACGTTCTGCAAAGGACATGCTACATGATAATGATGTAAAATTACTGACCTGATAATCTATCTTATTTTCTGACTACAGTAGAGTGTAGAATATATTTATTGAAGACCATCATCTATCAAATTGACTTGATACATTATGTGGGATACCCCCCAGGATCGTAGTCTTGGATCCTCAGAGGAACAGGAATAATTAATAATAGCTGTCCATTGTTGTCGATGAGGACCGTCGACATCATCCTTGTCACAGATTTCCCTGTTGGGTGTGGGTGCGCATGTGGCTGAACAGGTCAATGTGGGCACGAAAACATCTGCTACATATCGGGCAAACGAGGTTTGTAGAAGGGGATGGTGTTCCCGCTGCTCGGGATTTCCGCGTCTCGCGTCTGCTCTGGGCTTTCACAACACGTTCGTCTTCACCGGCAGCTACACCCGATTTGACTGCGCTTCTCCAGTCAGATTTGTTTTGCGCAAGACATTCCCAGGTGTCGCTGTCTATCTGGCAACTTTTCAGTGAGTCCTTCAGACCGTCTTTAAAACGTTTCTTTGGGCATCCTCTCTCGCGCCATCCCTCTCTCAGCTCGCCGTAGAGAAGCTTCTTTGGGAGCCGCTCGTCTGACATACGGACGAGGTGTCCGGCCCATCCAAGTCGTGCTTTCTCTAGCAGTGCATGGAACCTCGATGTCAGTGACACGATCTTGCCATCGGATGTGGAATATTCGCCTCAGGCAACCTGTGTGGAAGTGGTTTAACCTCCTTGCATGTCCAGAGTATACAGTCCAGCTTTCGCAAGCGTATAGTAGAGTTGGAATGATGGTTGCACGGTAGACTTTGAGTTTGGTCTTGACGCTGATGCCACGACGTGCCCAGACCATCGAGCGCATTCTACCAAAGGCTGTGCTGGCCTTTGCTATTCTGCTTGCCACCTCATCGTCTAGGCTGACAGATCTCGACAGCGTAATACCCAGATATGTGAATTTGTCTACGGCATTCAGCGTCTGCCCGCTGACTGTAGTCTCTGGTTTTGTGTACGGCGTGCCTGGTGCTGGTTGGTACAGGACCTCTGTTTTTTTTGCATTTATGGTCAGGCCAAATATTTGCATGCGGCAGAGAACTGGTCCATTCCAACCTGCATGTTCAGTTCTGAGTTGCTCATTAGAGCGCAGTCGTCAGCAAATACAAGTTCCCTGATTATGTCGCCAGCCACTTTGGTTTTGGCCTTCATTCTTCTGGGATTGAGTAATTTGTCATCTGTGCGGTACTTTATGGGTATTCCAAGCTCCAGTGATCTGAAGGCGTCTGTCATCGTGGCCGCGAACATCATGCTGAACAAAGTCGGGGCGAGTACACATCCTTGTTTTACTCCGTTTGATACTAGAAACGTTTTAGAGATTGCACCGCTGTCCAGTACACGAGCACACATGCCTTCGTGTAGCTGTTTCACCATTGTTATGAACTTGTTGGGGCAGCCAAACTTAGACATTATCATCCACAGCCCTCCTCTGTTTACTGTATCAAATGCCTTTGTCAAATCAATAAATGTGGTGTACAAGGCCTGATTTTGTTCTCGACACTTCTCTTGTACTTGGCGAGCGGCAAAAATCATGTCCACTGTTGCTCTTCCGGCTCTAAATCCACATTGGCTTTCTGGGAGGTGGTGGCTTTGTTCAAGGTGTTTGTTGAGCCTGTTTAGCAGTAAGCGCGCTAGGATCTTGCCTACTACGGAGAGTAGCGATATTCCATGATGATTGTCGCATTCCTGACGGTTGCCTTTTCTTTTGTACAGGTGATCGATTGAAGCGTCCTTTAACCCCTGCGGAATTTTTCCTTCAGCCCACATGTGACAGAAGAGTTCAGAGTGATCCTTCTGGTGAGGGATGGGCCAGCTGTCTTATATACCTCTGCTGGTATTGCATCACCTCTGCTGGTATTGCATCAGCTCCTGGAGCTTTTCCTATAGATAGTGAACTGATTGCCCTGTCGACTTCCTCCTCAGTGATGACTTCATCCAACGCCAGGTTCAGTTCCACCTGCGGCATTCGCCGGATGGCCTCTTCATTTATGGACGATGGGTGGTTTAGTATTTTGCAGAAGTGGTCTGCCCATCTGTCTACAATCTGAACCTTATCTGTTAGCAGTGCTCCATCCGCACTGCGAACTGGAGTATTACTAGAGGGCTGCAGGCCGTAGAGAGCTTTCAGTGCCTCGTAAAACCGTTTGGTGTCATGACGCTCGGCGAACATCTCAATTTCGTCAGCTCTTTTGCTGAGCCAGGAGTCTTGCATCTCTCTAAGCCTGGTCTGGACAGCTTTGCGAGCAGTATTGAAGGCAGCTTTTGCTGCCGGAGATGATGTGTCCCTCTGTTATTCCCTGTGCGCTTCATGTTTTGCATCGAGAAGGCCCTGTATGTCCAGATCGTTCTCATCAAACCAGTCCTTATGCTTGCGCGTGAGTGGGCCAATGTGTTTAACAGCTGTATCGTAGAGTGTGTTTCTCACTGATGCCCAGTTCTCTTCGATGTCGTTCTTTTCAAAACGAAGCTCAGATAGTCTGCCCTCAAGCTCTTCCTGGAAGCCTCCTCTCGTGGGTTCGTATTTCAGCTGAGAGACATTTAGCCTCCTCTGTGGTTTCTTTCCCTGTGGGCGCATTTTGGGCTGGATCTTGAAGTTTAGCTTGGCAATGACAAGTCGATGGTCGGTCCAACATTCTGCACCACACATGCTCTTTGTTACCATAGCATCCGCTCGATCCCTACGTCTGATGATAATGTAGTCAAATGAGGTGCCAGTGGCGGGACCTTGGGTGCATCCATGTGGTTCTATTTCGGACAGGAAGTCGGAAAGCTGTGTTTGTAATGAGTAGTTCATTTTCGGCACATGTCCTCAGAAGGAGCAGTCCGTTACTATTGCATTTTCCGATACCATGTCTGCCAATGGCCCCCTCCCATGCTGTATAGTCTGTGCCAACCCTAGCGTTAAAATCACAGAGGATGACCAGACCATAATTAATGATAATCTAAATCATATGTCGTCATTCAAATAATAACTGATACTTTTCAGAATAATCACCATCTAAATCCAGTTTATCAGCCTCAAAATCATTTAAATTACTTTTAATGACTTATTCTGCATTTCCCTGTGCGCCTGAGAAAAAACGCACTTTGTAAACATTTGAGTAAAGCTATTTACTATAACATAACTATGTGCTCTAATTTAATTATTCTATCTAAAATTGATTGACCTGCTAATCTCTTATGTTCCTACTTCAGTAGAGTGGAATATATTCATCAAATTTACTTGACACATTACATGGGATACCATCCAGGACTGCAGTATGATCCTCCGAGGACCAGATCTAACTTCATCCTAATCAATGGACGAATGGTAATCGGAATCACACAGATGTCGTTCAAATAACAATACTGAAAACTCAAAATTGTGAACAAGTTTGTAAAGCAAGGACCAAATACAGAGAAAAAAATCTTATAGTTAAAAATAAATTGTAAAATGTATTTTCTATGCTGTTGTAGGCCTACATAACAATTAACACTTTTGTATGATTTATAGCAGTACTGCTGCAATGGTACATTGTCATTCGTTTTTCGCAGTTGATAGACTTGATCCATTCGTAAAGAATAGATGACAAGATAACGTACTAACATGGCAGGCTCGATCTTAAAGCTTCCTATAAATTTTGAAACTTATAAATTCTAAATAATAGTAAAGAACCGCAAAACAAAACTATTAATTTGTATTTAATTATAAGATAAAAATCATTGTCTGGTGACTAAATATTGACTACTCTATAAATTAATGAAAATTTTTTTTCCCTAATTTCAAGTTATCAAAAAAGAGATATCTTATATTTGAGTCTTCTTATATTCGGGCTGTATACTAACTGTATACTATTGTGAAGTTGTTCAATGAAAAAAGCATGCATTGAAATTTTTCTAAAACTGAAATTTAATTTAGTCCAAACCAGAAAGAAGACAAATTCTGAAAGAGTTAATTCTCTGTTTAATTTATTTTATCTGTGGTTTTCTTTTCTTTGAATTGTTATCATGATTTATTTATCAGGTGCTTGTCAAAGCAAATAAGGTTCATCTTATTTAATTGTTTCACTTTCTGGTTCCAGGAAAGTTGAGGTAACTGTCAATAATTACTTGGATACTCGACCAGTTCACCATGTGATTGGCATTATACATGGAAGAGAGGAGCCAGGTGTGTCATGTCATTTCACATAGTATGAAAGTTTCAAGAGATCTTAATTATTTATTCTATTCGGTCAGGCGCCATCTATGCCACTCCGCTAACCACAGAACCAAGACCCGATATTATAGCCACACAGTCCCCTTTTTGCTACATATTCTCTGGGAGGTGAATATCCCTAGAATAATTTCAGTAAATTTTTAACTTGAATTTTGCCAGAGCAGCGGCCGATAGTCCTACTCTTTTTGATTTCCAACTGCTAAGGTATTTTTAATGTGCACGCCACTGCACCCGGGTGTCTGATCTCATTACTCAGAGATCAGGGGAAATATTTACCTGATGACATTACTCAAATATGACATATTGAGACTATAAACACGTGCAACCAGTGACGTATCCTGGGTATTCCATGGCATGACTTCATCCACAACGTGGAGGTCTCTGCTAAAACATGCCTACACTAAATCTTGGAAATACTTCTCTTCACCTTAATCTGTCCTCTCTGCCTTCCTCAAATTCTCTTCACCTTAATCTTTCTTCACTTTCATCTGCTTCTCTTGACCGTAATATTTCCTCTCTGCCTTCCTCAGATTTTCTTCACCTTAATCTTTCCTCTCAGTCATTGCCTGCTTCTTCTGACTTAAATCTTTTTTCACTTTCATCTGCTTCTCTTGACCATAATCTTTCCTCTCTGCCTTCCTCAGATTTTCTTCACCTTAATCTTTCCTCTCTGCCTTCCTCAGATTCTCTTCACCTTAATCTTTCCTCTCTGCCTTTACCTGCTTCTCTTTACTTTAATTTTTCCTCTCTATCTTCATCTACTTCTCTTGACCGTAATCTTTTCGTTCTGGCTTTCTCTGCTTCGCTTTAACATTTTTCCCTATCTTTCATTAACCACTTACATGACTAATTGAACAAGTGCATTACTTGTGATTACATGTCCCACATCTGCTATTATACCTCTAGACAGGTATGTTCTTCTCGGTAACCATCATGACGCCTGGGTCTATGGTGCTGTCGATCCTCAGTCTGGGGGTGTGGCTTTGTCCCATGTGGTGGACTTGTTTGGACAGCTTCTTAAATTAGGTAAAGATTAATTCATTTAATTGTTGTGGCTATTTAGCTATCTCTCTCTATCTTGCTCACACTCTCTCTCTCTATCTTGCTCACACTTTCTCTCTCTCTCTCTCTCTATCTTGCTCACACTTTCTCTCTCTCTCTATCTTGCTCACACACTCGCTCTCTCTCTCTCTATCTTGCTCATACTCTCTCTCTCTATCTTGCTCACACACTCTCTGTATATATATATATATATATATATATCTTGCTCACACTCTCTTTTTCTTGCTATCTTGCTCGCACTCTCTCTCTCTCACACACACACACTCTCTCTCTGTCTCACACACTCTCTCTCTCTCACACTCTCTCTCTTTCCCTCTGTGTGTGTGTGGTTTAAAATAAATAAATGAACACATGTGCGCACACACTTTATGTAGCTCCCGCTATGCTCCTAAATTTTATCCTGACCTTGTTAGGTACTCATTTACAGCTGGGTCAACTGGAAGCTGTGCTTGATCATATCATGAAAAGTCCCACGGCATGCCTGATCTGTCAAACTAATCCCAACGTGATTTGAACCTGGTACCCTTAGTATTGTAAACTAAGGTTACAAACACACTCCTCGAGATTAGAAGAAAACAACATCGAAGTTGTTAACTTTTTGTTGGATTAGTTAACTTTTTGTTGGATTAGTTAACTTTTTGTTGGATTAGTCATACATCTTCTACCCTGGGGTGTACAATGCAATGTTGTGGATTACTGAACTAGTTTTGAGGTTAGCTGTGAATAATGAACGAGCTGCGGCAGACAAAAACATATTGGCTCGCAAGAAGGCTGCTCCTCCAAAGATGCAACAGACCAATCCCATGTTTGTCTTACAGAATACAAGTGTTAAGTTTTTACCTTTATCATTGTTATTATGTTATGTTAAATTATATTTCAAGCTATTTAATTTTATTGTGGAATACCTTCAAACCTTTAGAATTATATTATATGGGAAGATGGAGACCGGATTTTCTCATGTGGATCTTCTGGCAAAAATTCGCAAGATCTCTGGGTATTGAGATTGGACTACTGTGTTCAGTGACGACCATGTTAAAAATCCCAGTTAGAAATAGAAAAGAGTAGGCTAATGGCCACTGCTCAGACAAAATTCAAGTTAAAAAATCTACTCAAATTATTTGCACCTTCCCCTAGGCCTTGTAAGCCATAGGAAGTTTGAAATACCTACTACGGATAGCTGATAGTCTTCGGCTACCTGGCAACAGACGTTGACATGCCTGTTTTAATACCAGGATTCCAAGTAAGTGAAGATAAATAAAACTGTCAGAATTCAGACACTGAAACATTCAAATATGCAATTAATATATTCTATTTTGAAAAATTTAGGATATCGTCCAAGGCGGACACTTGTATTCTGTAGCTGGGATGCCGAGGAACCAGGTATCATTGGCTCTTCTGAGTGGGTTAAGGTAAAGTAACGATGTGTGTTGAGTTCTTGTTTGAAATAGGAACTGCTGCTTTTTTTTTAACAAATTCAATTTGACGTCTGACAGTGAATGAAGAAGAAGTAGTATATTAGCATTTTAGTTTAATATACATTGCATTATTGAGACATCCTATGTTTGGAAAAGTCAACTTCTTATTTTGTCTCTTCTCTATGTTTTTTTAGGTTTTCGACAGAGTAGAAGACTTTTGATAGGGTAGACAGAAATAGGGCCATACTAGATGACTAGAGAGTACAGGGACAATTATTAGAGAATATTAGAGCACTCTACAAAGGGTGCCAAAGTGTAGTTTTTTTTGTTTGTTTGTTTCTTTTGTGACGCCTTCTTTCTCTATTCCCTAAGGCGGTGTACATTACACTATGTTTTTATTTTACACCTGTCTGCCCAGTGCATCCGAATTTGGCATGCATTTTTATGTAATGGTCTGCTTCTTCCTGCATTTTTTAATGGTTTGCTTCTCCTGGGTAGCAGCCGGTGCTGTGATGGGGAGCGAACCCAGCACCTTAGTGTTATAAGTCATGTCACTTAACCACTGGTCCACGCCGTCCCCTCAGAGTGTAGTAAGAACAACTGATGGCCTGATCGAAAAAATTGACATAACAACTGGGGTAAGACAACTGTTCGTACTGTTGGCATTACTCTTCAACAAATAAATGGACAAAATAATGATGGAGAGTCTACCAAGAAATGCTGAGGAAGAAAGAACAGAGGTTAATGAATTAAAGGAACTCCTTTTTGCAGAAGATCAATGCCTACTATACCAGCATGAAGACGATCTGACTGTGCTCAACTCTGTGTGTACTCATCTCTGTGTGTAAAACATACCGTTTGAAAATTAGAACATCCGAAACAGAAACTTAGCAGATAAGCAAGTCACCTGAACATTATTGTAAATAAGACCAAGATATAACAAGTATAGGAACTCAAGTATTTTGGCAGTGTTTTCTCACAGGATGGAGATTTAGATAGAGAAATTGAGATTCAGTGCCAATTGAGATCTGGGTTTGCTTTCCTTCTTCGATTGATTTTCTCTCAACCAGGCTTGCACGGATGTAGCCTGTTATCAGGGCCGCCACTTGAATGAGGAATAGGGTCTTAGACAGCTGTGGCACACCGATCCCGACACAAACCGTCGGCTATGAGTCCCTGGTTGCTGTAAATTTGTTTACTGTGTCTTCAGCACCATTAAAACAAATAAGAGATGTAAGATATCTAATATATGCTAATATTAGCGGCATGACATGATAGAATCTTTCATGATACAGAAAACATGATCTATACTAATTACGCACATTGTATGCAAACTTCATGATTTTTTTCTGTTTTTTTTTTTTTCATTTCTTGAAGGACAACTTGAAAGTACTCTATGAGAGATCAGTTGCATACCTCAATGCAGATTTGGCTGCACTGGGAAACTATACACTTAGAGCAGCAGGAAGCCCATTACTCCAGGATGCTCTGTATAATGCTGCTAGACAGGTAATGCTCTTCAATGATTACTTAACCTTAGGCACGCTACATAATTTATGAAAAAAATTGGACCTAATTAATTTTCTTAATTAGTCGCTGTGGTAGTCGTCTTTCAAAATTTGTAACTTTTATGTTTGTTTGTCAATAAATATGATTTTCTGGCGTGTAGATACACAATAGCATAACGAACATGTGGGTGTTATTGTTTTTGTTGTATGTCTGTTAGTTTTTGAGATTTAAAAAGATGAAGTTGAAAATTTATGAAAATCTCGGGAAAAATTTGGACTCGACCACTAGGCCTAGTCGCTTCGATAGAAAACCATGGAAACCACAACAACGTATCGATACTGTGTTTACAATATCGCCACAACTGTTAGTTTCAATTCAAACGTAGTTCTTTCATTTAAACAAACAAAATAAACAGATCTATGCGATAAAAATCTTTCTCAACAACCTACTTCCTCTTTCGCAAAAAGTCGACTTGCTCCAAACGGCGTATACAAAATTAAAACTGTTCAAAAGCCATTTGTAATCGAACACACGATACTTTAACCGGCAAAATATCGTGTATATATGGAGGGCGTACTCAGCAGTAAAAAATGGCTGTCAGGAGTGACTCCGTTCAAAAACAAAAAAAACATTTCCGCACACCGTTTTTGCAGGCCGAGCTGGTTAGAAGGGATCGGACAAGGGCGTGCTAAAGGTTAATGCTTTTCTAGGTTTTGACTGTAAGAAACAAGATTGTTGTGTAAACATATCAAATTATCAAGGACTGCAGTAAAACTAGAGACCAACGATAATTAACTTTTACCTAACCATTGGAGAAAAAAATTTGCCCAGGACATTGTCAGTCGCTTTTATTTGACATTTCACTGTCGACGTTTTTTCTAAACCTTTTACTCATAGATACACAACTGGGCTAATGTAGAAATCAGCTGAAAATACTGCTCTTTTGATTGTAGAGAGTTCGACATCCACTCTGTTTCAGTTGAATGTATGGCGATTTGAAATTTGTTTGAGAGATTTGGAAATGATTTCTTCTGTTTTTCACTTGGATTTGAAGATTCGCCCATTATTGAAAATGGGGAAGTTAAGTTTTTGCAACTGATTTTTTGAAGGTAGATCTGTTTATGTCAGTCAGGTCAGGGCATCCTGTAACCAGTGTGGCCGTTGGGGCACACATGAAGACAACGCCATTCCTCTCTGTCAGTGGTCGCTGTCTGTGCCTTCTCTGGTTGGAGATTGGTCCATTCTTTTATATTTTCCTCCCACCTCTTTTTGGGACTACCTCTTCGTTGTCTGCCTTGCAGCATTCCGTGCAGGATCATATTTGCAAGACCGTTTGATCTCAATATGTGCTCGTACTAAGGGAGTTTCCTTCATTTGACAATTGCCAAGAGGTCTTCAAAAAGCTCTATTGCTGTTTTAATTCTTTCTTGCATTTCCTCATGTGTAACTCAGTCTTTATATGTGATGTTTAAAAGTCTTTTGGAACATCTCATCTCCAAGGCCTGTATCCTCCGCTACAGGTAAGCTGTAATTGTCCGTGTCTCACAAGCATAGAGGAATATTGACAGGACGAATGTGTGCGTTCATCTGATCTTCATGCATATGGCTAGCCATTTATCTTGCCAAATTTTGTTACGCTGTGAAAGCTATTCTGGCCAACACCTCACATTTTGATTCTTCATCATTGACAATCGAACTCAGATATTTAAAATAGTCGAGCACTTCGAGTTCCAGGCCATTAGCTTTAATCTGCCGGTTGAAGCCCTCAGCATTGTTGGTCATTAACTTTGATTTTCCAGTGTTAATCTTCATACCATAGTCAAGAGCTGTTTCATCGAGCCTTCTGATCCATTCTCGGAGTTCCACTTCTGTGTCTGCGAACCCGTCGATGTCATCTGCAAAACGAAGGTTGGTTATCATTTGGTCCCCTATCTTGACAGTACCAACGTGATCTCCAAGTGCCTGACTCATAATTTTCCCAAGGAATATTTTTAAAAGTGTTGGAGAGAGTGCACAACCCTGTCTCACACTGACCGATATGCAAAACCATTCCTCGCACTTCCCATTCACATGTACTGCACTGGGCGCCTTGTCATACAGGTGTTCAAGTACCTGTATAATATTGCTGTTGATTTTATACCTCCTCATGGTTGCCCATAGCGATTTGTGCATTACTCTATAAAATTCCTTCTTCAAATCAACAAACACATGATACAATTTTTGCTGCTTGTCCAGTTATTTCTCTTTTAACATATTTATATGTAGATATTGCTGTTGTTTATGTAGATATAATAAATACATTTAAAGTGGAAACTAACATATGCAGATCTTGTAAACATTGATTATCCATCCTCTGTGGAACTTTTTTTTTCAATTCAAGGGGCATCTACAATATGTTTATGCTGTTTTTCAACACTTTTCATCTTCTTGTATCTCAGAAACCAACACACACACACACACACACACAACAAAAACAATAACACCAATGTTCTTTATTAATTTATCTCTCTACACACACACAACAAAATCATATCTATAGACCAACAAATAAAAAGGTTACAAGCTCTCAAAGTCAACAACCATAGTGAACAAATAATGTGACAGCGTAAAGGTTAAAAAAAAGATATAAACATTTTTGATGCAATAGAGCTTTTCTATTCTCAAATTCTGTTATACCTTTCATGAATGTTTCATGGTATCAGCAATTTTCCACTTGTTTTCATATTTTTCCTTCTGCTTTAATCGCGCATTTAATTGATGTTTTCTCATTTGTTGCGGCTATTGTTGCCAGCCACTCATAGCTTCAGGGTCTGCGGACCAGATCTGACCAAGATCCTATTCCACCTCCTAGCAGCGGCCCTGGAAACAGGCAGCATTATTGTAGTCTGGCTAAGAGAATAGGGATCGCAGTGGGAAGGCAAACCCGGTACCAAAGAAAGCCAGCCGAAACCTGATGTGTCAGACCAAAAAGCACAAATATCGCAACCTTATGATAAACTATGATACAACGTCCTCATAAGAACGACCACCTAGGAAATAAAAGATTCACTGTTTTTTTTTTCAATTTTTGGGGTCCACCAGGAATATTTATAGGGCTGAAGAAAAAGACAGCTTGTCCCTGCACTCATGTAGATATTTAATTTAACTTCTATGCCCTCCTAGGTTTTGAACCAGTGCTTCCTTAGTCAGAAAACCAAAATCCAAACCAATCAGCTGATAGCCATTCTACCCAAGTTACTAATAGCAGTAAAGATGATCTTAATTGCTCTACCTGCATGTTAACCTATTGCAACTACTATGAGTTCACAGGTTCCAAGCCCAGTCAGTGAATATAAAACATTGTATGACATGTGGCTAGACAGGGGTGAGCCAACAGATTCAGAGCCAAGGTAAAACTTACTGACATTTTTTATGATATTTTTGTCAAATAAAAAACAATATATGGGATGCAAAATTGTGTGTATGAAATAAGAAATCATAATTTTAACTGTCTTTTTACTGATTTAGAAGGTTCTGCAGAGTCTGTATGCAACCAGTTTTTTTAGAGAGTGGTTAACCGATGTGCAAGTTCATCTTAATAGACTCAAACACAAGAGCAAAGTAGACCCTCAGTCTGTTAGGCGATATCTATGCTGCTCTTAACAAATCACCTAGCCATGGCCAGTGTTATACCATGTCTCACAGTCGCCTCTTACGACATGCTCTCTGTGGAGCAGTGGTGTTATTCTTGTCTTTATCATATACAAAGACACTGGCAGACCACTCAGTATATAACATTATTTAATGTCAGGTATGTTCTATGCTTTCAAAATATTGCTAATGAGTTATAAATGTCATATATTAGCAAGACATGAAATATTTACAGAAGTGACAATTGCGTTTGTTTTTTCCAGTGTAAGTTACATGCTAGGAAGAGGCAGTGATCATGCTAAATTTTATCAACTCGCCGGCGTACCATGTGCCGACTTTTTGATGCTTTATAATTTGGTAAGAAAATTTATTCAAATGTTCTCATGTTTTGTGTGCCGTCAATTGCTGTGTTTTTACTTTGAATTATAAAGTTGTAAATCAGAGATCTCATTAAGCCATATCTTGCAACCCTCTAAAAGAGTGTCATTTCTCGACAGGATAAGATATCTATAAATGTTTAAGAAGATGGGCATTCAACTATAAAGACTTAATAATTTGCAAAGCAGAAACAATGGTCATAACAAAAGAGATAATGTTGATTATATATCAAATGAACATAGAAGGGAAGATGTTTAAATACATGAACAATTTAAGATACCTTTGAGCTGTCATAGCGGAACATAAAATATATATAACACAGACATGAATACAGGCTTTCAAAAATGAAAAAGATACATATCCTATATATAATAAGGCATTTGGAATAATAACAAAACATTGTTATCTGTATCTACTTATGATAAAAACGGATATTGAAGATAAATTGAACACGTTCTGTCAATGATAAACAAACAAGTTACTGTCTCGACTGTGTCAAATGAGTAACCAACGCAAGATTGTCATGCAGTTGATGCTTCCTCCTTGTGGAATACTGGGAAATGAAAGAGTAGATCAGCTGGCAGAGGAGTGGGCTGCAGATGAGCAACTGGATGTACCAGTTACAAACCAACATGATGATTAAATCAATCAGTCTGCAGCTTTATTGCCTTCATTATTGCAGTGACAGGGGATCCATTGAATGACCAACCTTAGGTGTTCTACTGAGAACTGTGTGAAGGAGTACATACAAGGTGTGTTCAAATGGAACCGGACCTAACTGCACCAAGTGAACATACGTACGATGTGCATGATTACGTCAGTTCTGGTGTATACAGCACATACCAACCGTCAAGTTTGCAAAATTTCATTATCCTCCAACTCATAGTTTCCTCAGCAGACCGCTGAAAACATAGTGGGTGTGATACAGAAACTGTCCAGAGTTCTTCAGCGAGCAGTGATTCGGTTTCTAAAAGCTGAAGGATGTCGACCAGTTGACATTCATCGCAGAATGCAGGCAGTGTATTGTGACAAAAGTGTGTTGAAGACAACAGTGAAGAACTGGACAACGATGTTTAAAGAAGGACGCAAGTTAACAAAAGATCTTCCGAGACCAGTCAGGCGCATATTGTTGCGTCAGAAGATGCCATCGCCAAAATTGATGCAGCAATTCGGGTGGACCAGAGCTTACGTTTGCTAGCAGAGGAATTTGCTGTATTGCTAGGGACAGTTCAAATGGTGGTTAGCAAGAAACGGAAGTATGGAAAGGTGTGTTTACAATTAGTAACTCGGTTGCTGACCAACTACCATTAGGAAGATTGCATAGGATGGAGATTGAACCACTTGCTGGGATACGAAGAGGAGTGTGATTTGTTCATTTTACCCATAGTGGCAGGTGAACACGCCTTGGTCGATATCCTTCAGCTGTTAGATACTGAATCACCGCTCCCTGATCAACTCTGGACGAATTCCGTATCACACCCACCATGTTTTCAATGGTCTGCTGAGGAAACTATGAGTCAGAGGGTAATGAAATTTTGCAGACCTGATGGTTGGTGTGTGCTGCATACACCAGAAGTGACGTCATCATACGCATCGTACGTATGTTCACTTGGTGCAGTTAGGTCCAGTTTCATTTTAACACGCCACGTATATTGCTCGAGATCTTTGACTTTATATTGTTTTAGCACTGCTTATACTGATGCGACATCAGTCAGGAATACTATGTTTTTTTTGGTGGACATCTTCATATTGGATTACAAGCTCTGCAGCGCCTTCAATGTCTCTGCTTTTACACAGAAGTTATTGAAATATGTTACTGTTGCCAGTACTAGAATTTATTCCTTTCCGTTCCCTAGTCTGCAATGGACCCCTCCACCTCCATTGGATGTGGCTCTGTTAGCAGAGCCATCTGTATATATGTGTATCCATGTTTCTGGCAATCTCACTGTGGTGTGGGGTGTCAGACTATTAACTCAATCCTGACCAGGCCAATTTGATGTTTGATGTGGGGGTCCTTGAAAAAATAGTAAAAGCTGATCTCTTTAACATAACCTTTGATGGATTTATCATTGAGAGGCGTTGTAGCTTGAATTATTTGGGAGTGAACTTTGATTGCAGCCTGTCTTATAAGTACCTTGTTGATCAAATTATGCAAGCTGGGTCTGCAGCACTGAAGACAACAGTAGCTGCCAACCTCAAGCAGTAGCAGAAAAATATCAAATTAATTTGTTATCAATTTGGATATCTATAAGAAGGGAGGGTACAATTAGCGTAGTGGTACAGCACTTGTTTTTCATGGCAATGGTGCGGGGCACGAATCCTGCTACAAGTACAATCCAGCTGAATGGGTTCCTGGCATATGACTAGAGAAGTAAACAGCAGCGAGAAGAGAAACTGGCCGGCCTACCTCATACAAGCTGTGGTTTAGAATACTGAAGTTTCTAACAACTTTATTGCTCAACAGTAGTGTAATAACAATGGGACAAACTATAAGAGTGGACATACTTCATTCAATCAACTTATGTTGACAGACCTACTCAAGGACATAATCCATAAAATTAAGAAATATAATATTATAGCTGTGTGTTGTGTATATTATGTATAAATTGGGCCTTTTTTATTCACAAATTTGTTATTGATAGCCTTAACTTATTTGCCCCTTAATAATTTGGCCTCTAGACACTATTATTTTTGCAAAATAAAACTGTAGATAGAAAGTACAGTCACGTGTATTCAAGTAAAAACCTTGGTATTTAGAAACTGTTAGGTACATGCACGATAATTTTTCAAGCCGATACACCAGCTATATAACATTCTAAGAAGTTTTGTGAGCCGATTTATTAGCTTTATTGAGGGAATCTTCTTCTTCATCGATCAATTAATGCTATGCTTCGTCCGGTGAGGTTCACGAAGGAGACTGTGCGTTTCAGGTCTTCGCCAGTCCCCTACAGCTTTTCAACCATGGTTGCTCCCACAGGCCAAAGTGCCTCATTTTGGTCTGTATAGGTTGGGCTGTCCTGCAGAAAATGTTCTGGTGTTTGCTTGGGTGCTACATAATTGCACGTGACAGTGTCTCTGAGACACATTCTGTGAGGCGGTCCTTGAGTCTACAGTCTCCCGTTCTGAATCTGAAGATTTTTGTCTGCCTATCTCTGCTAAGTTTGTCTATGCTATCATTTTTGGGCTTGTATTCTTTGTGCTGATCTCTCCATTCTGTTCTCATTGATCGTTTTATGAGTGTCTTTGCTTCTTTATAGCTCATTGGATGGGGAGTGTGCATGCTGCTATTTCCGGCTTTTGCGAGCTCATCTGCTTTTCATTTCCAAGGACCCCACAGTGGGCCGGAATTCACTGTAGGACTACTGGGACGGCGTGGCCTAGTGGTTAAGTGACTCGGCTTACAAGCCGAAGGTGCTGGGTTCGATCTCCATCACAACACCGGCGTTACCCCGGGGGAGAAAACCCTTTCATAACATGCAAGCCGAAGTCAGATGGACTGGGCTGACAGGGGCAAAATAAAAACCGTAGTGCAACGCACACTGCCTGGAGAATAGAGAATTAAGGCAAAAACCAAAAATATAAAAGCTGTCGGACTAAATCTGGTTTTTGAGACAGCAATCCAATGTTGTATTTTATAAAATGTGAGAGTCTAATGGAGGGAATCAATTAATTAAAGTATTAATTTTTTCTTGTATTAAATTCTTAAATTTCTCCATTTTGATGTCTGTAGTAAGCTGATGTAGACTTTCAAAGTGATATATGGATTGCTACCAAATTTTATGTAAATGATATTTATCTGTGAGTGCATAATGATTAAATGCAAACAGTGTAATAAGTAAGCTTGTGTCTTTCAGAAAAAGTATCCTCTGTCAACATATCCTCTGTACCATTCAAGATATGACAACTTGTTTACATATGAAAAATATCAAGATCCTGGTTTTCTATACACTAAAGCTTTGACACAGTTTTGGGCAATTTTGGCAAAGTAAGTAATACAATGTTTGTTAAAGTTATAGTTACCTTAGTGTTTACTGGGAGAACTCTGTACGTAAAAGTTCAACCAGTCATACTTGGCATGAGGACGGGAAACATTAGGGGGTTGCATGGATAGGTGAAGTTTAGTGGGAGAGTGGTCAAGGGGTTGTGAGTTTGGTTTCAATGATGAAAGAGACTCAGCACATATTGTAGCGCCCACATACAATGAAGTCGGTTCTATGAATAATTTTCCATTTTTAGGCGTATGTAACAGGTTCCTAGCGAGCAGAAGTGTTGGGGCTAGCAGCTTATTCTGAGGGAGCACCTTCTCTCAGAACGGGTGTAACACAGGCACCAGAGAGGCAGATTCCTAATGTTTGGGAATAATTTTGGTTCAACAGCATAGTCCCGACGATCAGGAGAGTTGAAGATCAGGCACATCACCAATTGTCTGGGTGCACTACGAGACCACAAATTTAGACAGTTAGCTAATCAGTTATAGAACAAGATATGTATAGATTTAGTCTTAAGTGAAATTCTTGCATTATAAGAAGTATATGATTACGACAGAATTGGGTTATTAGATTCAAAGTCCCAAAAAGCTCATGATGCTTATAAACTCTGTTAGAAAGATTTATTTATATTTTCGTTTAGATAGTTTTGATAATATTGTATTAACTAGTCTAGTAATTGGGATTCCGTGGCGAAGTGGTGGTAAGCCGTTGGCCTCGTAATCAGGTGGTGTGGGTTTGACTCCGGACTCTGCCGTCTTTTTCACGGGTGCTTGATACGGAGTCCCCTGCATCTCGTAGTCGCCCACTAGTCGTCTTGTCCTTAACTTGCCACTGGGGTCGGGCGGCTCGAGATGACAGAGTGAGGATAAAACGTAGCGCAGTTAATCCTTACTAAAAATAGCGCTGGCAAAATGAATTATGCCATCATCGTCTTCGGTAGACGGTTGCCTTTTCCTTTTTTAGTTTTGTAATAAATAAATTATTTTGTGTTTTATATGAAAACAAGTTTTTAACGTTTCTATATCGTTATTGTGTGTAAAGAATAACAGAATGTAGAAAGGGAAAACAATCCACTATACATCACAACGTATAAAGACAGGATAAGTAGATAAGTGAGGTATGTTACATGATAGTGATAATCAGTGCATATGATCAGTATACCAAGACTCTCTATTACACGAAGTATGATGTGTGTTTACATCAGGGGACAGCAGCAATAGCCATGAAGATCATTCTAATTTACCCTGAAAGCTGGTCACTTGGGCCCTGGCAAAAAGCTGGAACTGGCCTAGCAAGCCATCAGTGAATTTTACAATTGCTAAAAATAAACTCATCCCCAGGTTAGTCAGTCAGTCAGAGACTGGTGTTGAAGTCTTCTGATCATGTCACGCCATTGTACTCTGTTCCCAGCAGATCTCTTCAGCTCAGTATAATCAATGTGTCCCAATGTTTGAACACCAGGAGCAGATCACAAGACTCAAATCTACGCATAGTACTCTTAAATCAACACAGTCCATACAGCGAAGTCCTGAATTATGGCAAGAAATGACACAGGACCCAGGGATCGAGCTTCAGGAGGAACCAGTCGCTGGACATCACTTATCCTACTCACTTTGAAAGACAATAATAGACTTCGAACTGGCGTATCACGATGTTTGAAGAACATGAAGAGATGGGCTCTCAGACGGCAATACATGTGACTGCGGTGCGGTACAAGATCCAGGTCGTCTGATGATTTGTCCCAATCTTCTGGATACATGTGACGAAAGCAAAATGCTGAAGGCGAACAACAGGGCAATTCAAGCCACTGAACACTGGATGAATGCTACATGACATTGTGTTTGGACACCGAAAGTAAGTAAGTAAGTATAATCCTGCACCCCAATGCTTTTATAAGCCTGTGAGATGTAAAAGTTTCTTGGACATCCTCTTCTTCTTTCCCACAAATTTTGCCTTCTAATATTTTCAATAGCAAGCCTCCATGTCTCAAGTTATGACCAAGCCAAGACATTCATCTTTTTTTGTGTACTGGTCATTAGTTGTCTATGTGGTCGAATATCTTTGAGCACATGTTCATTTAACCTTAAAAATAAACTAATAGAAGTAATTAAATAACGGAATCAGAATTTTAAGAATTATGTAATTTATTTCATTTGTATTTTCTGATCTGAAATCCTCAGCAATATAGCTGATGCTTCAACGCTACCACTGAATGTAACCAGATATTCTTCCGCTGTAAGCAAGTTCATCAATGATCTTGTGGATATGCACAGAGATGTTTGGACAAAGAATCATGTCAACATTGGTGAGACTTTTACAAGCATCATTGCATTTTGTTCTGTACTTCCTTGCACACTTAAATCCTGGAATTCAATCAAGCAGGGAGGGGTGTGTGATGCCAGGTAGCCAAAAGCTGCTTGAACCTATGTCTGTCCTTCACCCTGGAGTACCATGGTAGTCCAAGTGCGTGGTTCAGTTCTGTTCTGTTAAGAAATGATGACATTGTACTCCATGCAGACCCATAGGTGCAGTGTTGCTTTCAGAAAACAATGAGGTTCCCTTTTCTTGTTGATTGTACACACTCTTGTTCTGTTGTCTCAGGAGGCCCCTGCTGGGCACACATTTGATTTCAGAATTTTGCAATCTGTTTTGATTGCCAGTTCATCAATTTCCATGGCTTCGTCCAGGGATGGTCATCGATCAACTTCAAAATGTTACTTCTATCCATACCAATGTCCATACTATTGGTGTTTTTAAGACTAGATTTTTATTGCTGAAGATCCCCACATATTTTTAGATCAGTGGCAACTGGAAAATTTTCAAGTAACCTCAGAGCAGAGGAAGAGGCCTTGAACACTGCAGCAGAAATTCTAACGACAGATGAAAACAGAGAAACAGGTAGTACTCTTCACAGACACACCGTCAGTAGTTGCGGCACTGGGGAGCTAGAGAAATACAGACCAAAAGGAACGGTTAGAGTGATACTCTATAAACTATATCACCGGTTCAAGAGAGTTGTGATACAGTGAATACCTTGGAATGTTTTTTGCTAATGAAGCGACTGACAGACTGTCAAGAGAAGGTGGAAAGCTACCTCAATCTGATATTGTTATAACTTATGAAGAGGTTTTACCAGATGTATGTACAGGAACATGTGGGAAGCAAAGCACACAGGTCATCAACCAAATGACACATATTACCAGCTAAACAGAGGTAAACAGGTAGTAATCTTTAAACTCCGCACAGGCCACAACAGACTGAGGTACCATCTGTTCAACAAACTAAGAATAGGACATACAGATGAATGTGTCCGCAGCACTGATAAAATGACTGATGACCATCTGATCTGCCACAAAGGGGTCCAAATTATGTGGAACAAAGCAAGCACTTGTGGCCGTCACTGATACCATTCCTGGACAAACTCTATGGGGATACGTTTAGCCTCAGGCTAACCACTATCTTTTTTAGATATATTCAAGTTGACGTCTGAAAGTGTACGAAGAATAAAATTCACACAAGCTTTCAAAGGTTTGAGGTCTCTATGTTTGCTATCTACTCACGTGATAGTCTTTAGTACCTTCCAAAATAAGAACTTAGAGCCCAACACAATGACAGTCCTCCTTAAAAAAGTCTGAAAGCTGACGTCACTGTCCCAATCTCCATTTTCATGCTGAAAGTTATCATGTATATCTTGTATGTACGAGGCGTGTTCAAATGAAACTGGACCTAACTGCTGCAAGTGAACATACGTACGATGCGCATAATGGCGTCACTTCTGATGTAAATATCACACACCAACCGTCAAGTTTGTAAAATTTCATTATCCTCTGACTCAAATTTTTCTCAGCAGATCGTTGAAAACATGGCGGGTGTGATACGGAATCCGTCCAGAGTTGATCAGCGACCGGTGATTCGGTTTCTAACAGATGAAGGATGTCGACCAGTTGCCATTCATTGCAGAATGCAGGCAGTGTATGGTGATAAAAGTGTGTCGAAGACAACAATAAAGAACTGGATAACGATGTTTAAAGAAGGATGTGAGTTAACAAAAGATCTTCTGAGACCAGGTCTGGCAGATATTTTCGTTAACTCACGTCCTTTAAACATCATTGTCCAGTTCCTCACTGTTGTCTTCAACGCACTTTTGTCACCATAAACTGCCTGCATTCTGCAATAAATGTGAACTGGTCTAAATCTTTCAGTTGTTAACAACCGAATCACCCCTCGCTGATGAACTCTGGACGGATTCCGTATCACATCCGCCATGTCTTCAACGGTCTGCCGAGGAAACTATGAGTCAGAGGATAATGAAATTTCACAAACTTGATGGTTGGTATGTGTTGTTTACACCAGAAGTGATGTCATCATGCGCATTGTACGTATGTTTACTTGTTAGATTTTAGTCCGATTTCATTTGAACACGCCTCGAATATCAGGTATATCAATGTAGTAGAGCTGATTAGTAGCATAGCAAAGGCAAGTGAAGGGAAATTATTATTAATGGGAGATTTCAACTTTCCAGAAATAAAATGGGATATGGCAGAAGCATTTGTAGAGTCAAAACCTTTTGTTAAGTGCATAAAGGACAATTTTTTAATTCAACACGTAGAAGCAGCCACCAGAGGCAAAAACATACTCGACCTAGTTTTTACTACAGAGGAAAATATGATTGAAAACGTTACCGTTAGGGAACTGTTTGGCTCAAATGACCATCAAATCATCCGTTGGGATCTTATTGCAGGGAAAGAAGTAAACATAAACACGTGAACATACGACTACTCTAAGGCAGATGTTAAGAGGATGAAAGAGGCAGCGTACCACATAATCTGGAAAGATATTGTCGTAGGAACAGATGTTGAACAGGAGTGGGAAAGTTTTAAAATAGTTCTAGAAACGCTAAAAGAGGAATGTGTTCCATGTAGGGAGGTAAACCCCAAGCGTAAAAAGTGGATAACTAGATTTGTAGTGAAATGTAGAAGAGCAAATAATAAAGCATGGAAAAAATATATAGAGGCAGGTAAATCAAAAGAAACATATGTAAAATATTTGGACAAGCAGAACATATCTCAGAAAGCGAATAAAACAGCAAAAATAGACTTTGAAAAAAAACGCTCAGAGGATCAAGACTGACAGTAAAAGCTTCTTCTCTTATGTTAGAAATAAACAAAGAACGAAAGACAAAGTAGGCTCTCTCATAGACAGTACAGGGAAGATAATAAGTGAGAATAGGCAGGCAGCTAATCTGCTCAATCAGTACTTTGGCACAGTCTACACAAAAGAGGACTGCTCCAAGATCCTAGAGCCTATAGATATTTTTCAAAGAGACATGGATACAGCGGGATTAAGATCAATCTGTATTACAGAGGAAATGGTTTTTAAAAAATTGGAGGGGTTGAAAGTGGATAAATGTCCAGGTCAAGATGGTATTCATCTAAAATTGCTGTTTGAAATTAGAGACCAATTAGTAAAACCATTGGCTATATTATATTCTCAATCACTTGCACAAGGGATTGTTCCACGGGATTGGAAAGATGCTGGAGTGATCCCCTTATTCAAAAAGGGCAAAAAAGCAGATCCAGCAAACTATAGACCTGTGAGTTTAACGAGCATAGTCTGTAAATTGTTAGAGTCAATAATCAAAGAAAACATTGTAATGCATTCAGATAAATTTAATCTAATTAGAAATAGTCAGCATGGGTTTACCAGAGGGAGATCATTCATGGAGGAGGTTACCAAAATGTTAGATAAAGGGGAGCCAGTGGATGTTATTTATCTGGATTTTGCAAAGGCCTTTGATAGAGTACCTTATCAAAGATTATTTCGAAAGTTAAAATCACATGGAATAGGTGGGGAAGTTGCCAAATGGATTGAAAATTGGTTAACGGGAAGAAGGCAGAGGGTGGGCATAAATAAGGAGTACTCTGAGTGGTGGGAAGTGAAAAGTGGTGTGCCACAGGGCTCGGTTTTGGGACCAATTTTGTTCTTGATATATATAAATGATTTTGACATTGATATGGGATCCATTATTGCAAAATTTGCTGATGACACAAAACTATGCAGTAGTGTCTCATCTAAAGCAGAAGTGGATATATTGATGTCGGATTTAGATAAAATTCGAGAATGGTCTGTAAGCTGGCAAATGGAGTTTAATGTAGATAAATGTACAGTCATCCACATGGGTAGATCCAATATGGAACATAATTACAGAATGGGAGAAAACAATATTAGAAAGATAGATAAGGAAAGGGACCTAGGGGTTATAATAGATCATACAGGAAAGGTGAGTGAGCAAGTTAAGGTAGCAGTGAAAAAGGCAAATGCAATGTTAGGTATGATAAAAAGAAATATTAAACATAGGAGCAAAGAAGTGATCGTCAAACTGTATAAAGCTTTAGTTAGACCTAGATTGGAGTACTGTGTACCGGTGTGGAGTCCTTATCATAGAGGGGACATAAACATGCTAGAAAGAATACAAAAAAGAGCGACAAAGATGATAGTGGGATTCCAGAATTACAGTTATGAGGAACGACTCAGAAAAACCAGCCTACAGTGTCTCGAAGAGAGAAGAATTCGTGGTGACTTAATACAGGTTTATAAGATGATCAGAGGAATGGATAAATTAGACTATAACAAGTTTTTTAAAATACAGCCACCTACAATAACACAAGGGCATAGCTACAAGCTGACTAAAGAGAGGTCCAGGTTAGATATTAGGAAATATTTTTTCAGTCAGAGAGTGGTGTCTGCTTGGAATGCATTGCCAGGGGAGGTAGTGGAGGCAGGGACTGTTAATGCATTTAAGAATAAACTGGATGCGCATAGCTTTTAGAGCAAGGTGATGTAAATGTAACTGGTTGTATACAGACTCTGCAGGGTCTTCTAAACCAGTATAAAGACGTTAAGTTAAGTTAAGTAAAAATCAGACGTATTACTGTATCTACTTGTCATATTTTTTCTCTCCTACCGGAGAATAAGACAACCACTACAGTTGGCCTCCTTTAGGAAGCCTGTGCCAAATCAATTTGTGTGCTTTTGCAGTGATGGTTTCTTTATCAGTTTGTTTTATGCAATGAGGTTGCTACCCCTATGCACAACTCTCATCGGCCACCTTTTACAGCATGTATGGAGATGAAGTTGTCCTCTTCTTTCCTCCCTAGTTAGGAGTCTCAGGATCAACTTGGGGATCATTGACTGATATATGTGAAGATGTGTTAGAAACTCTATTACACTAGGACATCAATTTTATGATGCAAGGTGACCATTTTGTCTTCGACTCTTTTTTGCCGTCTCGTACTCAAAATCATACCTATTATTATGTCTAAATCCATCTATAAATAATAGCATTATTTTGAAGAAAGGTTTGACCAGGTAACAGTCCTATAGGGTCTGCAGTTCACTAAATCTCGTAACTTGTATATATATATCTTACAGCGAGGTGCTTTTGTTACCCTGAATACCAGTGGAAAACACTTAACTGATAACACAATAACAGAAGTGTACAATGTGCAATAATGTCTATCATGCTGTATCATACACTTGTTTTTTTGTTGTTGTGTGTGATGTGTTGGGTGTTTTCAAACACTTTTTGTCCCTGATGAAAGCCGCGTAACTGTAACATTGGCTTTATTTTGTTTTTTGTCCTGATGAGGTCACAGAACCATACCCTATCATTATAGATCTTTTAAATTGAGAAGGCTATTCTATGCTCAGCAGGCTTTTGACATGTGGAATGGTAGAATGGACAATGAAAATAGTTAGTTAGATTTCCTAATGCTCTAAGTGGATTAAGCCACACTGTTAGTTATCTCGTATAGAATTCTCTGTGTGGTAGGGATTCCATTCTTGTCTTTGCCTTCTTTATAGACACTGAGACACCTTTTTTCTCTCTTTACTCTTATCACAACAAATATGGGGAGAGAAGACTAACTTCTGGTTACTCTTTTGTGCCCCCTGAAAAAAAGATGTTAAGTGGCGGGTTGCAGTAACTTTCCTTAAATCCTGAGCGGGCTGATGAAGGTCAACAGGGGTCCTCCAGACGGTTGTGCTATGCTTGGCTTCATCTGCGTGTCACTCCTTACTATGGGACTCATGTCGATCCCTCACATTGTTAGCCAGACTTCCATGAAAATAGTCCGTTTCCAGGGAGGGCTACTAGGAAGCCGAGTTGAGGATCTTGGCCAGTATGTTTTGTCTGACCCTGACTAACATGTCTGATCAGTATATTTTGCCTAACCAGACGTTAGTCTTCCTCCCCTTGGGATGTTAGGAGAACCACTGCAACCCAACCACCAAAAATAAATTTGTCAAGAGCACCTAACTCAAGCACAAGTAGCATTAGCAACAACAATAACAACAACATAGCAACAAATATAAAACTTATCTTTTTACAGATGCCCTTCTGTCAGCAGTTCAGAACTTCACAACAGCCACAGAACAATTTGAACGTTCATTGTTCGCGGAAATGAATCTTGATAAGAAGTAAGAGTCATACATCATTTATTCTTCTATCTCCCACTATGATTAGTAAGAGAAATTACTATTTTAAATTGAGTCAAAATAGTAAAGATGTCCTTGATGTTTGATTTCATCATAAACAGTAGAAAGTTGCGAGGCTCTATAGCTGTTAGTGCTGATGGTTAAATCTTAGTTGGTAAAAGTGTTGGGGACTTTATTGTACTTGATCTTAGTTGGTAAAAGTGTTGGGGACTTTATTGTACTTGATCTTAGTTGGTAAAAGTGTTGGGGACTTTATTGTACTTGATCTTAGTTGGTAAAAGTGTTGGGGACTTTATTGTACTTGATCTTAGTTGGTAAAAGTGTTGGGGACTTTATTGTACTTGATCTTAGTTGGTAAAAGTGTTGGGGACTTTATTGTACTTGATCTTAGTTGGTAAAAGTGTTGGGGACTTTATTCTAATGGGTGATATGCAGAATGATAAGATACAATCACTAATATGGAACTGTTAGAAAGAAATAGACACATATCAGTGGAACATGATGTTGAAGGAAACATACAGAGTGAAATCAGTTGATAGCATTACAAGGCACTCTTTTCTGGAATCCCCAAGACAAGAGAAGTAGAGGCAGCCAAAATATACACGGAGAAGAGAGCTCCAGACGCACAAAAATGAAACAGGATAGACATAGACAGAGCTTGAACAGATGGCTCTGGATAAGAAGATGTGACATGTATTCATGAATTTATTCAAGACCTGTGCTCCACGGGAACGTTTTGGTTACTTGATTGATATATGTTCTGTTCTGTTGAGAATCAAAGTCACAGTACTCTGGGTAGACCCATAGGTGCTGCTTATCTTTGAAGAAAATTACAAATGGTGTGGATGCTGACTATTTTCATAGCACGCTTGTGGTACACACTCCTGCTGCATCCTCTCGGATATCTCTTCCTGTGGTACCCATGACTTATTTTAAATGTTGTCCCTTCTGGATTGCTGGTTCTTCTATTTCAGTGTTATCCAAGGGACAGTCATTGATTGACTTCAGAATGTCACCACTATCCATATACAAATATCCATACATAATATTGCTACTATAGATGCCTATAAGGCAAGGATGTCAAATATAGTTGTTATACTATACTATACTATACTATACTATACTATACTATACTATACTATACTATACTATACTATACTATACTATACTATACTATACACATTAATAACAGGCTGCAACAGAGCAGGCTGGCTAAGGAGAAGGGATCGAAGAGGGAATGCCAACCCGGTACTCAAAAAATGCTTGCTGTAGTTTGATGTGTCATACCAAAAGGTGCAAATATCAAATATCGCAGTCAAGCAGTAAACTATGACACAATGCATTCCGTTCTCTGGACTACATTCTGCTACTTGCGAAGCCCTTTTCAGAGCTTGTTAGCAGGAGATTGAGAACACATGAAGCCAAGTCATATTAAACTGTCCCATTCAGGTGCAACAACATGCAAGTTCTAAGGTATAATCTATGAGCTATCCATTTTTATCATTTTCAGACCGTACAGACTTAGAATGTACAATGACAAAATGATGCAGCTTGAGAGAGCTTTCATAAACTTCGAAGGACTACCAGATCGACCTCAGATGAAGTAAGTGACATTCATAATACTGACTAAAAAATGCATAAGGTTTAATGTGAACTAAACATTTGAACCAGGCAACTATAGAAGGCAAAATGAAAGGTAATGAACCAAGAAGTAACAAGATTTGCATGAAGACAGTATGACTGATTCTTCTTCTTCTTTTGTCCTACTGTCCTTGCCATGAGGCATTGCAGAGAGGTGGGATGCGTAGATTTCTTGTGTTGTCATTAGGTGTAACTTCCTGAGTGTGTAAGAGACGTCCTTGATCTACTTACGTCGAGGTCAGCCCCTTGCACGTGGACCGAAAACCTGCATATGATAGGCTCTCGTTGTAGGCTGGTCATAGCGCACCCAGACTAAATGACCAAACCACTTAATGTTTTTGAGTGTCAATATAGGCACTAATTGGGTTTGTCCCCACTATCTATCTCAGCTTGGTGTTGTGGATTCGATAACAGATTGTTGTCTTTCCGGCTACACTTCTCACATAACTCATCTCACAGCTCTGGATCTTACTCTTATGTGTTTCTAGTAAGGACCAAAATTGACATTGGTAAGACAATGTATGAATAAACAATGCATTTATCAGCCTCCTCTTAGTTGAAAGTAATATAGGGTGTTTCAAAATTGATGCAATTTGATAGTGGACACTGTTTGCTTCTGAATTCTATGTGCGATCTCTCTGTCTACTATGTCGTCATCAGTGAACATTCTACCTAGGTATTTGAACTCCCTTACTTGCTTGATACTTTTATCACCACTGTAAACTTCTATACATGTGTTCATGCGATATCATCAAAGTCTCGGTCTTTTCTACGTTGATCTTCATGTCATATTCGTTACAAGGGAAATTGAGATAGATTAAGTGATGTTGCAGGTCTACTCCATTTTGGTAAAAGATAAACTGATCATCAGTAAACAACAGTTCATTTAGGGACTCATCATGAATAAGATAATACGACAGCATCTTTAAATTGAAATAGGAAGACAGTTAACAAGTAGCATAATGTTCTTCTCAACTCCACGTCCCAAGGACGCAAGGAAATTGATGTGGCTCATGTGTAAGTTACAGGGTTAGATCAATAACCAAAGCCCTTGAGCACATCCACATAGTGCACCCTTGGAATTTGTAACCCTTGAGGCCTCGATCAAGAAGCCCACACCAGAGTGACCGAGTTGCTGATTCCACTAGTGGTGTAACAGGTTGAGTACCCAACATTGCATAATGGATCTGGTTCAGCAACATGATCCCTAGTCATAACTCATTATATTTGCCTTGTGGGGATGGCGTGGTTAAGTGGCATGACTAACAATCCGAAGGTGCTGGGTTCGATCCCCATCACATCACCTGCATTACCCTAGGGGAAGCAAACCCTTAGAAAATGCAGGAGGAAGCAGATCCTTACATAAAATGCATGCTGAAGTTGGATGTACTGGGCTGACAGGCGCAAAATAAAAACCACAGTGCAACGCACACCACCTTGGGGATTAGAGAAATAAGACGAACGAAGGAACCAAAAAAAAATATTTGCCTGGGCAATGCTGAACAATCAGGGAACTACACCATAGTGATCCATACATTTGATTTCCCTTGTGGTGCAATATAGTGAGTACTGTGCATTGCACAAAGAATATGGGGTAGCACCATTATCCTCAGTTGTAATTCAGATATTTGTCGGGCTAGAGGACAGTTCGGAGGAAGCTATGTGCAGGACATTATGAATCCTTGAGTGAGCCTATAACCAGAATATCATCATCATCACTCCCGTAACTGAAAGGTCATTAGGGCACCAATACTGCAGATTGTTTGATCAGTCCTGCTATTCCACTCGGTTTTGTGCCAGGATATCGAATCTTCCGTCTGGACGAGTGAGTCAACTTCAGTGGTTGATTGTCATTGTTGTGTATTGAGATGACTAGTGCATTTCTGGTTTTCTCAATGTTTTGTGCAATATCAGTGTGTCTTGGGCCGTTTTGTGCCTGGTGGAGCCCATCCCTCTCCAGGCAACGTGTCCCTCCACAATGTGAATTTTTCTATGATCTTCCTGTCTACTCAAGCATGGTGTCACAAGTTCACTCTGATGGTTATGCCATTCCGTATGTTTTTTCCAGCCTCGTGTCATCTTGGCCGTTTTCTTTTAATCGTTCTTGTGTATTCTGTGTCTTTGTCCTATAACATGTTGATTGAAATACATCTCGGCGCTTTGATGTGCACAAGTCCGATTGGAAAAACACACATTAAACATGCTATCCAAGAGGAATCTGTAACACTGCATTTGTAGAACCAAAGATCACAGAAAAACATACATGATTCACGAGCGAATCAGATCAGCAACCATGTCAGCGCTCTGCCCAAGTTTTATTCAGTTTTATTCAAAATAAAATTTATTGTTATTGAACAAATTGATCTAAAATTATGGACTAGTTATCTTGTATAACCAGAACATAGTAATTTATTCTGCACATTTGGAGAGTCTGATGGGTGGTGACTAATGTATAATACACCACTCTCTTTCCCTTTACATTATCCTCACCTTATCCTTGGCGCCAGTCCGGCAGATGTGCTGTATGCGAGGAAGTCAACAATTTTCTGTATGCGTTACGATCTTTTGCAAATCTGTATCAATGCGGCCTAGGTCTTTGGTCAGTCCATCTCGCCTTTGCATAGGTGGGTGAACCTGTGGACATGTACAGGCATATGACCACCAAAAACGTTGTTCTATATGTCTATCTGTTGTCAGACATGCATACCACATATCCAGCCCAACTATGTTTGCGTTATATTGCTGCTTCCACGTCTCGAAACAAAGTTTGATGTAGAATTTCTTTGTTTTGGATCTTTTTATAAAATGTTAGTATGCACCGTTTCAATGTGATTGTTGAGCATGCAAGCAAACACCAGAACTTATTCTGCAGGACTCTTACTTATACAGATCAAAGAGAAGCAGTCTGGCCTGGGGGAGTAACCATGCATGTCGAAAAGCTGGGGGGAGGTGGACTGGCAAAGATCTGAAACGCACAGTCTCCTTCGTGAACCACACCGTTCTAGAAGCATAGCATCAGTTGATTGTGAACCTCACCGTTCTAGAAGCATAGCATCAGTTGACCGTGAACCACACCGTTCTAGAAGCATAGCATCAGTTGATTGAAGAAGAAGAAGAAATTTCTGAGCATCTAAGCATCTGTTTTGCACAAGTTCCACACTTCACATTCGTAAAAACATGACAGAAATGACAATGAAATTGAAAGTGTGTGCTATTGCCGTCGTGTCTTTCATCACTTACCCTTTTGTGAACCTAAATCTGGGAGGAAAAGAACCTTACAAATGCATACCAAGATGGGATGCACAAATTGAAAGATGATAGCGCTCATGATCTCAACTCAATAAGTTTCAGAAGAACAGGAGAATTTTCTTTTCTTTCAGCAGTCAGTGACTCGTAGCTGGCTACTTGCATCAGAGTCAGCAAATCATAGTTGGCCAAGAACTTATTCCACCTCAACATGGCGGCCCTGGACTAATGGCTGGACTAATCACTAGTGTAGTCTGGCTAATGGCTAGGGATCGCAGTGGGAAGACACACCCTTACTCAAAATAGCTAGCTGAAATTGGATGTGTCGGGCCAAAAGGCGCAGATATCGCAGCCTCGTAAACTACAACACAACATTATTTTCAGGACGAACGCTAAAGGAGAACAGCAAAGTCGCAAAAAAACGCTAGAGCTATGATGCTAAGAAAACTTAGCTTTGGTTGTGAAAGAACAGCTCGGCAGTTCTAATTATAAACAATAACACATTCTGTGCCCTAGGATAGAAGAGCAGCAACTCTGTAATCACCCAATACTTTTCGGCTCCCTGTGGAGCAGAGTTCTTCAACAAATACACATCAAGACTTCCTATCCTATAACATCCATTTCAGCTACTCCCCACACCATCCTTAGCAAAGGCCATGGGTAGGCAGTCTCAGCACCAGTGTAAGTAGGTCAGCTCTTGTGTATTCCAGACCAGGCTTAGTAGTGCTGATGAACGGGCCATCGGTCACCATCGCCCTTTGCCCTGGGTCTCATGTGCAATCCTGTGGGGCGCTACGACCAGCGCTAACTGGGCGCTGTCAAGAATTGTACGAGATAAACACTTGGAAAAAACTACACAATGGCCACAATTAGGTCACCCAAGTGTCTGAAATGTTCACAAGTTAACACATTATGGGCACAACTGTAAGCTGCTAACCAGCATAAACCATTCCAAACAGAGGTCAGGATGAAACATAATTAACACAAACACAGGACCAAAAAATATGCTCAGCCTGTCTAACCACACAGACAGTTTACTATTTTAGGTATGTCTGTCACAAGCTCCCTTCTCTATATGTGTTTTCATTTTTATCTTTTTTTCTTACCCTTGGGAGTCCAGAACAGAGACTACTTAGTAATAATATCTACTGATTTTCCTAATGTGAGCTTAGTTGTTAGTTCTTAGTCGACCTGTACTTCTACAGGGGCAGATGCCCCTGTGCAGGTCCCAGCTCTAGTATGAGCTGGATGTAGCCGGGAGAAGGCTTAATACTCTGCTGCTTTGTTACACGTGCTTACGTAGGTGGTTAACCGATAAGAAAGTCCATCTAAATAGACTCAAACACTAGAGCAAAATAGACCCACAGCCTGTTAGGTACCATCTATGCTGCTCTTAACAAACCACCTAATAATGGCCGGTGTTATGCCATGTCACACAGTTAGTCGCCTCTTACGACATTCTCTCTGTGAGGCAGTGGTGCTATTCTTGTCCATGTCATACACAAAGACCCAGGCAGACCACTCGGTCATGTGAGCTAAGTAAATAATATATGTGTTATGGCTTGTAACTTACTCTGAGCAAGAGAACATTAATTTTATGACTATTTCCTTTTCAGACATATCATATTTTCCCCAAGCACCGTTGAAACCTACACAGAAACATTCTTCCCTGGTATAAGTGACACAATGTACAACATCAATAAAGGTCTTGACCAGTGGGATCGCTTAAAGCAGCAAGTCTTCATTGCCACCTTTTTCATTCAGTCTGCAGCAAGATCATTGTCTGACATAGAGTTGTAGATGTTTGGACGACCATTAGTGTTTTAGATTAACCAAATAGAAGCAGCACGAAGAATGAGTTTGTGCACCTTGGTCACTGTGTCTGTGGTTTCTTTGTCCTCTGTAAATATACAAGCTAAACCTTCAGCCCGGGTAAATTATGGTAATAGCAGTCACAGCAAGTGAAAGATTCGTAACATTTTTGTAATATGGTGAACTATCATTCAAAGCCAAAAGTGACTTACAAATGGTTTATTCAAATTATCAATGTCCTGTAAGACATTTAGAACTGGAGGGAGGAACTCTTTCCTGTGTAGGACACTAACATTATTTTGGACAAAATCCTATGAATCCAAATTTAACCCTTTTCAGTCTGGGATAATTTTGCCGATTTGTCTCTTTCCGTCCGGGCCAAAATGCAGGAATTCTGTGCATCAAAGTTTTATTCAAAATAAATGTCATTGTTATTGAACAACTTGAGCTAAAATGATGAACTAAGAATTGTGAGACACATAACTAAACCACCTATGACATGACATGAAGTATTCATTATAAAAATTATATATTAGTATGAAGCGTTAAATGACATTAATGGAGAGGTGGAAATTGAAGAAAAATACATTTGTCACATGTTTTGCTGATATGTCTGTCAATTCCTATACATACCTTTTTTATTATGTGTCGCTGTCAGTCTGAATCAGGCGTGTGTTGAATATCCACAAGAAATTCAGATGCATTATCATTGGAATGGTCAAATAATAAATCATTTCTATGTTCTTGATGCCTAACTTTCTTTGCAATACATATGGGTCAACTTTTAAAGATCATAACAAATGCTAGAATGGACCTGCCTGAAGTAATTGTCCAGTAAAATATAAATTACACAGACCCAGCCATTGTGTAGAGCTGTCAAAAAAATTAAGCAAACTAAAACATGAACGCATGTTTCAGAGGTCCATTTTTGGCCAGCTGGGCAGGCATTTTTAGGATTTCGGCTACTAGTGCTGGATGATACAAGCTTAAAGAGATAGGTTGTCTCCAAATAAATGTATACATGGTGCCATTTATTTGAACTTGCTGCAGGATTCCAATGTGCCATGCTTTCACAAGATGTTTACAGGTGAGGAGGACTTGAGACGAAGCACCTCTCCACTACCATCTGGTCAGTAAAAGCCCATTCCCCTGTGCTTCTGAGAAAATACACACAATGTACACATCTGAGGATAGTTGTTTACTATGACAAAACTATGTGCTCTAATTTCATTATTCTGTCTCAAATTGATTGACCTGATCATCTCCAATGTTCTTACTTGTAATGCCAGTAAATTGTTGAAAAAAAATGGATTTAATACCATTTTGTATCAAATCTACTTGATATATTATGTGGGATACTCCCAACAACCATAGTCTGATCCTCAGAGAAACAGGAACAATTCTAGCTTGATCATATTCTAAATAATATGTGTCATCATTCAAATAATCACTTGTCCTTTTCAGAATAATTACCATCTAAATTAAATTTATCTGCCTCCAAAACCTTGAGAATAATTTCAACAGCTTGTTCTGTCATTAGCCTTTTTGAACGACCATTTCTTAATGATTTAAGAGCAGTACTCTGCCAACTATGCCAGCAGTCCGCACCAAAAAGAGTAGTGGTACAGTGGGTTCCATCCCACTGTAACATCCTAGGCAACGAGGAGGCAGACAGACTGGCAAAAGAAGGTGCAAGACTACCACAACCAGATTCTAGTGTGACCTATGAAGAGTCCAAAAGGCTTATTAGAGCCAGATACATGACCAAATGGGAAACAGAACATACTGGCTATACAAAAAATGATGCCTATTACCAGTTGAACAGAAGAAAGCAGGTCGTGGTCTTCAGACTCCACACAGGCCACAACAGACTGAGGTACCACCTATTCAATAAACTGAAGATAGGTGGCACTGACGAATGCACTTGTGGTACCGGGAAAATGACCGCTGAATATCTGCTGCAAAACTGCCCGATATATGAGGACTAGAGAAAGCACATGTGGCCATCACCAGTGGCAACACTAGATAAGCTCTATGGCAGTGTCAACAGCCTCAGGATGACCGCTGCTTTTTTCGAAAAAATACAGGTTGATGTTTGACAGCATATGAAGAAGAAGAAGAAGAACGACCATTTTCTGAATTTTCAAAACTACTTTCCATCACGAAAATCACTAAAATTCCCAAGTTCGTGGATGCTGCCATATTTGTAATCTCTGTAAATGTGAGTACTGTGTAGATGTCACAATATTATGGCCAAAATCCAAGCAGTACATTCTGAAATATGCCTTAGAATAATGGTCCACTCGTCTCACCGAATTATGGGTAGCTCAGGGAATGAGGTATTTATACACACATACCAATGCATCAGTTCACGGGTTCAAAGTATTAAATTATAAATCTTGAATTACCTTAAATTGCAAACTATTAGTAAATATTCAAAGTGTATACATTTTTGGAGACATCCTGCATTAAATATGTAACTTTGGGAAATGTGGAACATTTGAGGAAGGAAATCAGACAAACAACAGTGGGACAGCAAGTGAGGAACAGGTTCTGGCATTGGATAGAACAAACCAAGAAGATTAGCTGATAGCATTACTAAACAATTCTTGACCTAGAAACCACAGGGTAGAAAGATTAGAGAAAAACCACAATACACTAGGAGAAGTGAGCTTGAGAGAGACATAAAAAGGTTCAGGTAGCAGTAAGACTTTTAGAAGGCTGGAGCAGATGACTCAGGACAGAATACTTGATATGCCTTTTTTTTTTAAAGCTGTGCTGCACAGGGGCAAAAATTTTGATTGATTAACTTAACTTAACTTAATGTCATTATACTGGTTTAGAAAACTCTGTAGAGTCTGTATACAACCAGTTTCATTTACATTACCTTGCTCTAAAAGCTATGTGCATCCAATTTATTCTTAAGTACATTAATTGTCCCTGCCTCCACTACCTCCTGTGGCAATTCATTTCAAGCATTCATCACTCTCTGACTAAAAAATATTTCCTAATATCCAATCTGGACCTTTCTTTAGTTAATTTGTAGCTATGTCCTCTTGTTCTTGTGGGTGATTGTATTTTGAAAAACTTGTTATAGTCTAATTTATCCATTCCTCTGATCATCTTATAAACCTGTATTGTCACCTCGAATTCTTCTCTTTTCTAGACACTGTAGGCCAGTTTTTCTGAGTCTTTCCTCATAACTAATTCTGGAATCCCACTATCAGCTTTATCGCTCTTTTTTGTATTCTTTTCAGCATGTTTATATCCCCTCTATGACTTCACACCTGTACACAGTACTCCAATCTAGGTCTAACAAATGCTTTAACTTAACTTAACGTCTTTATACTGGTTTAGAAGACTCTGCAGAGTCTGTATACAACCAGTTCCATTTACAACACCTTCCTCTAGAAGCTGTACGCATCCAATCTGTTCTTAAATGCATTGACCATCCCAGCCTCCACCACCTCACTTGGCAATGCATTCCAAGCATTCACTACTCTCTGGCTAAAGAAATACTTCCTAATATCTAATCTGGACCTCTCCTTAGTCAACTTGTAGCTGTGCCCTCTTGTACTTGTTGGTGGTTGTACTTTAAAAAACTTGTTATAGTCCACTTGATCCATTCCTCTGATCATCTTATACACCTGTATTAAGTCACCACGAATTCTTCTCTCTTCTAGACACTGAAGGCCAGTTCTTTTTAATCTTTCTTCATAACTGTAATTCTGGAATCCCACTATCAGCTTTGTCGCTCTTTTTTGTATTCTCTCCAGCATGTCTATATCCCCTCTCTGATAAGGACTCCACACCTGTACACAGTACTCCAATCTAGGTCTAACTAATGCTTTATACAGTTTGACTATCACTTCCTTGCTCCTATGTTTAATATTTCTTTTTATCATCCCTAACATTACATTTGCCTTTTTTACTGCTACCTGAACTTGCTCCCTCACCTTACATGTATGATCTATTATAACCCCTAAGTCCCTTTCTTTATCTATCTTTCTAATTTTGTTCTCTCCCATTCTGTAATTATGTTCCATATTGGATCTACCCATGTGGATGACTGTACATTTATCTACATTAAACTCCATTTGCCAGATTACAGACCATTCTTGAATTTTATCTAATTCCGACCTCAATATATCAACTTCTGCTTTAGATGAGACACTACTGCATAGTTTCGTGTCATCAGCAAATTTTGCAATAATGGATCCCATACCTATGTCCAAATCATTTATATATATCAAGAATAAAATTGGTCCCAAAACCGAGCCCTGTGGCACTCCACTTTTCACGTCACACCACTCAGAGTACTCCTTATTTATACCCACCCTTTGCCTTCTTCCCGTTAACCAATTTTCAATCCATTTGGCAACTTCCCCACCTATTCCATGTGATTTTAATTTTCGAAATAATCTTTGATGAGGTACTCTATCAAAGGCCTTTGCAAAATCCAGATAAATAACATCCACTGGCTCCCCTTTATCTAACATTTTGGTAACCTCCTCCATGAATTCTAATAGATTTGTTAAGCATGATCTCCCTCTGGTAAACCCATGCTGACTATTTCTAATTAGATTAAATTTGTCTAAATGCATTACAATGTTTTCTTTGATTATTGACTCTAACAATTTACAGACTATGCTCGTTAAACTCACAGGTCTATAGTTTGCTGGATCTGCCTTTTTGCCCTTTTTGAATAAGGGGATCACTCCCGCATCTTTCCAATCCCGTGGAACAATCCCTTGTGCAAGTGATTGAGAACATAATATAGCCAATGGTTTTGCTAATTGGTCTCTAATTTCAAACAGCAATTTTGGATGAATACCATCTTGACCTGGACATTTATCCACTTTTCAACACTTTATACAGTTTGACTATCACTTCCTTGCTCCTATGTTTAATATTGGATTGATTAATATTTAATATTGAGGGTGGCTGTTGATACAATAATTACAGGAACCACAAATCATTTCTGGACTAGTGGTTTCCCCCAACCCTGACTCAGACTCAGAAAATATCAGAAACAAGGGACTTAAGGAAACCAATTTTTGTTTACCTACTTAGTTTGTTGGAAAATATAAAATAGTTTTGAAATATTGAGAGAAAGGGCTCACGCTTACCAAGGAACATCCATATTGACATTTGTATAAAGAGGATTTAGTTTATATACAACTAAAGTACTGTTTTCCTCATCATTATCACAAGCTGGCTGAATGGCTAAAATTGATGATCTGACGAACAGAAGCATGTGGGTTCAGTTCTTAGTTGGAAAAATGAAAACAGGTGTTTTTAAAATTTATTTGCATTCGCCGTATTTCTCTTTTCTCCAAGGCAGTGTGCGTTGCACTATGTTTTTATTTTGCATCTGTTGGCCCAGTGCATCCGACTTCAGCATGCATTTTATGTTAGTGTTTGCTTCCCCGGGGTAACAGCCGGTGCTGTGATGGGGATCAAACCCAGTACCTTAGAGTTGTGAGCCGTGTCACTTAATCACTAGCCCAGGTCGTCCCAAAACAGGTGAATAATATACGTGAATTATTACACAAGGTGGTACTCTAGGAAAAATGGCAACAGGTGAATGACATACAAGAGTTATTGCATAAGATAGTCCTCTAGAAAAAAAAAGACAACAGGTGAATGACAAATGACAGTTATTACACAAGGTGGTCCTCTAGGAAAAATGGCAGTACATGAATGATATACGTGAATTATTATACAAGCTAGTCCTTCTTCCTTAGTGTTGAGAAGTTGAAAGATAAAAACGTTTTGTTTGTCTATTTGCGTTTTTCAGAAAGCCAACTATTATAATACCCTTCATAGATTCCCATAACTTACAGCAGATATTCTCCGTAGACACTGCTTGTTCCTACTGCTCATAGGATCAAAACTGATAGTAAAAGCTTCTTTTCTTATGCTAGAAATAAACAAAGAACGAAAGACAAAGTAGGCCTTATCATAGATAGAATAGGAAAAATAATAAGTGAGAATAGGGAGGCAGCTAATCTACTCAATCAGTACTTTAGCACAGTATACACAATAGAAGACTGCTCCAAGATCCAAGATCTATATATATTTTCCTTAGAGACATGGATACAGAGGTATTAAGATCACTCTGTATTACAGAGGCAATAGTTTTAAGAAAATTGGAGGGGTTAAAAGTTGATAAATGCCCAGTGCAAGATGGTATTCATTTTGTTTTTGATATATATAAATGATTTGGACATTGATATCGGATCCATGATTGCAAAATTCACTGATGACACAGGTATGATAAAAAGAAATTAAACATAGGAGCAAGGCAGTGATAGTCAAACTATAAAGCATTAGTTAGACCTAGATTGGAGTACTGTGTACAGGTATGTAGTTCTTATCGTAGAGGGGATATAAACATGCTGGAAAGGATACAAAAAAGAGCGAACAAAGCTGATAGTGGAATTCCAGAATTACAGTTACGAGGAAAGACTCAGAAAAACCGGCCTACAGTGTCTAGAAAAGAGAAGAATTCGAGGTGACTTAAATAGATGTTTATAAGATAATCAAAGGAACGGATAAATTAGACTATAACAAGTTTTTCAAAATACAACCACCTACAAGAACAAGAGAGCATAGCTACAATTAACTAAAGAATGGTCTAGATTAGATATTAGAAAATATTTTTTTAGTCAGAGAGTAGTGAATGCTTGGAATTCATTGCCACAGGAGGTAGTGGAGGCAGAGACAATTAATGCATTTAAGAATAGATTGGATGCACATAGCTTATAAAAGTAAAGTAAAAGAAACTGGTTGTTTACAGAGTCTTCTAAATCAGTATAAAAACATTAAGTTAAGTTAAGAAGATGATAGAAACAGAGAATTAAACAAACTCAATAACTTATATGGTCTGTTTAAAATCTGTTCAACTTGTCCTGGGTAAATACATGAAATAGATATAAAATATAATTGAATGCTTTTTTTATTTAAGTGTTAACGTTTATGTATTATGAGACGATGAATTGTTGAAGTATGTATCATCAGTTTTTCTGAGTGAAGAGTTTTTCTCTGTTGGTGAATAAAAGACATAATTTCATGTGTTTACATAAACAGAAACATAATTTCATGTGTTTACATAAACACAAACATAATTTCATGTGCTTACATAAACAGAAACAAAATTTTGTGAGCAGAATATCCATCTTAAGTTCAAGTGCCATCTCCACAGCGAAGGTCGACTGCAATAGATCTCCAATATCCTTTGTTCTTTGCCATTATGGTGCAATTTTCCAGACTTTTCTCTTTCCATCTTCTGATGTTATCTCAACACTTATAGAATTGTCTATCTCTGGCACATTTATCCTCCACCTTTCCTTCAGCATTGTCTATATCTGGCACATTTACCGTCCACCTTTCCTTCAGCATTGTCTATCTCTGGCACATTTACTGTCCACCTTTCCTTCAGCATTGTCTATCTCTGGCACATTTACTGTCCACCTTTCCTTCAGCATTGTCTATCTCTGGCACATTTACTGTCCACCTTTCCTTCAGCATTGTCTATCTCTGGCACATTTACTGTCCACCTTTCCTTCAGCATTGTCTATCTCTGGCACATTTACTGTCCACCTTTCCTTCAGCATTGTCTATCTCTGGCACATTTACTGTCCACCTTTCCTTCAGCATTGTCTATCTCTGGCACATTTACTGTCCACCTTTCCTTCAGCATTGTCTATCTCTGGCACATTTACTGTCCACCTTTCCTTCAGCATTGTCTATCTCTGGCACATTTGCCCTCCACTTTTCCTTCCAGCATTATTTTTAGTAAGGTGTTACATATTTTGATGTGGCCAAAATAACTTGACGGACCGACTGATTTCGTTCATCAATTCTCTTTGCACCTCTAATTTCTCCAAGCTTCTATATTTGTTTCCTTCTTTTTCCATGAGATGTGCTCCATCCATCGATATATCTATATTTCAAACGCATTAACTGTCTTTCCAACTGTTTGTTTATTGTTCACCTCTCTACAAACAACAAATGGTAAGGGGGGGTCTCATAGCAGACTCAGCAATCACGGATAAGGTGTTGAAGACTTCATTGTAGTAGGCCTCAGCTATTTTCTGAGGTGTATGGAACAAGTTCTCTTCATCACCATCTTGACTTCCGTAACCATAAGGTATCCATTTACAGCTTGATAGACTGGATCGTCTTGAGACTAAGTATCAGACCTGGTCCATTTTACTCGAAAAACAAGCACTCTAACCTTTCTATCGCTGAGATCCACATTACATGAGCTGGGATGTAGAGATAAGACACTCGCCTCTCAAAGTGATGAACAGAAATGGTGGGTGGTCAAATCCTGCAAGTTTCAAACGACCCCTGATCTTACGGGAGGTAGGACCAGAATGCCTGCATTCTGAGTTACATCTAGTCACCTTAACTTATGTCTTGCCACTGGTCCATGGTAGCTCGGGACCAGAGAGTGAAGTTGATGACCAGCGCAGTTGCTTCTTCACTATAATCCAAATACAGCACAAGTTACATCATCAAGACAATACCATCTGATGATGTCGCCATCATCGCTTGCGATGGGCAACTAAGTAACTAACATGAGCATATATGTAGCTCTTATAAACAGACAATAAATGTATTCACTTTTACCACTCTTAACTCCCGGCACTACAATTGAGGAAACAACGTGTGCACTTATCACTGTTTGATAACATGTTGTGTAGACAAACATTTATAAGTATGTTCAGATACCACGCTAATGCGAAAATATAAACAAAAGCTACAGTACGACCAAAAGACTTTCATCAGGGACAACAGACAACAAAAGTAAAAGCTAATGAAGAGCAGCAAAGACGGTGCCATAACTGGCTGTGGGTCTACATTGCTCTTTTGTTTTAGTTCATTATATATGCTGCCAGACCATGGATTTGCCAGGAATTCACACTAGTCGACGACTTACACTTGGGTTCACAGAAACATGTTGTTTTCCATTAGGACTGGTTAATTCGTTAGTTTTGTGTGTTTTCTTCCGTACGATTATCCTGGAATGGACATTGGCTGTATGAATAGCACTATGTTTTAACATGTTTCATGATCTAGTTAACATGACTGAACTTCACGAGATTGGCGCCCTTCGCCCTAACTGAAAACAGGGTCAGCTTTGTTGTATGAAATTTAAACACAACTATAATGAACTGCCACCTGGAGAGAGATGGGCTCCGTCAGGTGTGTAGCGGCCCAAGACACACCATTGTATGGCGGGAGCTGTTACTACAAACTGCAATAACGGTGCCTCAACAACCTTCTAGGTTATGGGACTGGTGATGAATGAATCATAGAGAAGGGATGAACATATAAAATAGAGTTGAGCATGAATCAGCTGTGACGGCCTCTCCATGACTTATCAGATCTGATACCACGCCACAGTTTAACCCAGTAGATGATGTACTATATAGTGACCTTATTATTCTTAAAAACCCTACCAGTAACCCAACTGTACAAATGAGTCTCCTATTGGACATGATGTATGTACCCTTTGTGGTTGGAAAGGAATCAGAATTATACTGTACAGCACTGGAAACCAGGAGTCAAATTGCACTGCATTCTTGTGCCTGAAATCCATCATAAAGGCATAGTGGCTCCGGACGTGACAATCCTTTTGCCTTGAACTTTTTGTTATACACCTAGAACCTCAGAGGAGTTCGGCATAACCAGCAGGCAATTGGTGGCGGAAAATGAGCACAGTGAACACTATCTTGGCAACATATCTCAGCGCAGAATAGTCGTTAACTTATGTCCCACACTGATGTGACAGTCCCTTTCTTGCTTCAGACCTAGGTGGGTAGAAAATCCACAGACATACCAGCAAACATTAGGTCAAAGGGCAGGAGCCCATAGGCCGCTGGATCAATAACCAACCAACCAAAAAATAGTGTTATGAACACTTAACTTAGTAAAAAAACAAAGGTACTTAGCTTGATAGCACACAAGAACTCATCACATGTCTTCTCATCTGTGGATACATCAGAGACAAGATAACAAGTGTTTGATAAGATAAAGTACAAAGTGACATAGTAATACTTTGTTTAACATTTGTATACACACTTTGTACTTATCAGGTGCCCTGCCAGCTGACATGAGTGATCATAGACCTTCACTCAGCTGAAGTCAGATGTGTTGGACCAAAAGGTGCAAAAATATGGCAGTCAAGCTGTTAACTGCGACATAACGCAATCCGCTCTCTGGACAACATCCTGCTACTTGCGAAGTCCTTATGGCTTGGTAGCGGGAGTTTAAGAACAAACGACGAAGAAGAAGAATAAGACCTCCACGTCTGTCCCTAGTACTGTTTACTAAATCTATTGTTGATTTTCTTCATCACCGTGATGTTAAACTTGTCCAATATCTTGTCTCTTTGCTGTCCTCTGCCTCCTTTTCAGGCAATGTTGTCATTGTGCTTTAAGCCGCTGCTTCTCATATGGCCAGAACACCTCTTCCCCTACAACCAAAAAGATACTGCTTTCTGATGTGTGTAATAATTACTTTGCATTTATATAGTGGTAATACAGTCCTTGATCTCAAACGATATTTATCCTATGCAGGCGCATTATGTTTGACTTATTCGCTACAGTGTGTCACTGGGAGAGTGTTTTGGATTGATAAATTTTGACCATAAGCTGATACCAGCAGCAAATTTGGATTAGTTAGAAAACAAATCTAAAAGAAGACTAATCGCGTTAGAATTCCATCAAAATTTTGTAATGTCGCAGGAAAGGACCTTTCCAAGTCATAACATTGTCTGGGGACGACGTGGTTAAGTGACCACATTGCGAAATAATTCATGTATATCATTCAATAGTTCTAATTTTTTTAGAGGACCACCTTGTGTAATAATTCACATATATCAATCACGTGTTTCAGGACGACGTGGGCTAGTTGTTAAGTGACACGGCTCACAATCCGAAGGTGCTGGGCTCTATCCCCATCATAGAACCGGCCTTTACCCCGAGGAAGCAAACCCTTAGAAAATGCATGAGGAAGCAGACCCTTACATAAAATGTATGCTGAAGTCGGATGCACTGAGTCGATAGGGGCAAAATAAAAACCACAGTACAACACACCGCCTTGGGGATTAGAGAAATAATGCGTCTGCACCAAAAAAAAAACCAAAAAATGTCTGCATGTTTTAAAATCAATAGAATTGTAAATATATATAGGTTTTTTAATTAGTTACAAAGTTTTGTAAAATTGTTTAGCATGGCATATATCGAACAGTTCACAGAGAAGTGAAAGTAGCTAGATAAATGATAACATGTATAAATATTAGTATATCTGTATGTTCTTGTATGATTTATACTTATAATTGGATACACTACATTGGAGTTATCAAGAAAAAGATATCAAATCCCTTAGAACACTACGGTTTGACTGTAAATAGACATTTTTATTTTATTTTTTAAATAGTTTTTTTTTACCAGTATCACATTGTGATAATTATACTATCCACAAAATCATATAAACATGCTGATATATTTAGTTATTTAAACAGCACATTAATTTATAATTAAAATAATATAGCTATTAAAAAATCTGCTGCAAATTGAGAAAATTACAGCACAAATTATAGACATGCCTCTAGTTGAAAAATGTAGACATAAATTAATATGGCCACATAGTGCTTTTTTTAATTTGGTAGTTAATTAATCATGCTCATGCCCGTTGAGAAGCACAGTGAAGCTCAGACTTGTTCCTGAACATTAAGAAAGCTAAGATAATGTCCACTGACAAAATGGGACTGCAACCCCAGATTGCTATTAATAATGAAGAAATAAAAAGAGTCACACATTTTGAATACCTTGGTAGGTATCCAACGTCGTTATGCAACGACAGAGACGGCTTAAAAGAAATTAGAAGACGTTTGGCCATGGTGATACAGAAGCTAAACAGCATGCACAATTTATAGCATAATACTCACAAGCAACTAAAACTGAAGATCTTGAGAATATGCATATTACCTGTGGCAAGTTACAGATGCAAGAAATGGACTATAAGACAAGCAGCAAGGAAGAAAATTGGAGCGTTTGAAACAAAATGTTACAGAAGAATCCTAAAAAATTCCTTGGATAGAGAAAGTGACAAATCAAGCCATCCAGGAAAACCTGAAAGTTGAAGAAAACTCCCCCAATTAACAATGTTATGTTTCAGAAATTGAATTTTTTTCAGCCATGTCAAACGTCATGGAGGCCATGGTACCTTGAAGGTGACGCAGGGATCCACCAAGGTGAAGGTGGATACAAGATATCAAGGATACTCTAAACATGAACATGAAGCAGGTGGGAAGATTGACTGCAGATCGAGATTCATATCGGCTGGCTTTGATGAGAGTGACGTTCTACCAAGGACATTCTGCATGATGATGATGAGTTGATTAGTTAAACAAATTACAAATATAAAAAAGTGTATTCTAAGTGGAAAAACAAAAGTAATCTAAACATATATATTTGGTTTACAGACCACTACTGTACTCTTGACTGACCTCAAGTTGGGAGCCAGTGTTGTAATGTTCATACTAGATGTATGTTGCACTGGCATTCAAAAACTGTTTTAGTTGTAAATTATGACACTACGAGTTTAAAAGTGCTTTATGACATTCGTACAAACTCATATACTTATATTATTTAATTGTGTGTTAATCTATGGCTCTATAAGACTTGAAGTTAACTCATTCACTCCCAAATATTTTGGACCTCTGGACACAATTTTATTTTTATGTAAAACTGAAAAACAGCATCACTTAGTTGCGATCTATTTGTCAGTTAACGGCCCGGCAGAATAGGTCGGGGGCAAGAACACATCCCTGTCTGGCACCAGAATTCGTGAGGAATCTGTCAGAGAGGGTGCCACCCAGCCGAATTTTAGCACCAGTGTCCTTGTGTAGCTCCTTGTTCAGGTTTAACAGAGGGGCCTATTTCCTGGAGGGCTTTCCATAAAGCCAGCCGATCAACCAAGTCGAAGGCGGACTTCAAGTTCACATATGCAACGCACAAGAGGTGATTGAAGGTGGGTGCAGTTTGGCGAGGAGGCGCAGAACAAGGATAGCGTCGGTTGTAGAACCGAAGCCAGTGAAGTCAGACTGTTGTGGGCTGCATTTTGTGCTTAAGAAAGGCTTGAGTCTAGCCAGTGGCACCAGGGCAGAGTAGTGGTATAGGCCTGTAATTACTGCAGAATGCTTGATATAGAAACACTGGTATTTTTTATCATCCTTTAATTTTGGAAGCTGGTACCACTGCTGTACTCAAAGTCTTCTTCCTCTGTTATGGCATTTGGCCTGTAAAGGATGTTGTGTCATAATTTATAGTGAGGCTGTGATATCTGTACATTTTGACCAATACATCTGATTTCTGCTGGCTTATTCTTTGGGTACTGGATTTGCCTGCCCATTGCGATCCCTATTCTCTTAGTCAGACTACACTAGTGCAGCCTGTTTCCAGGGTTGCCCCTTGTGGACGGAAAAGCGTCTTGGTCAACTGTGGTTCGCTGATCCTGATGCAAGCAGCCAGATATGCAATGCTGGCTGCTGTCAGTTCAGTACTGCATCTTCCGCCTCGAGCTAGAAGTGATTCTAAAAATCACTTTCAGTGATTCTTTCAGTTGTGGTTTATATAGCACTTTTGTTTTCTAGGATGGAGTTGCAAGCCCCATGCACAACTCTTTGTAGTTGCCTTATATCACATGCATATGCATGCAATAGACATAAATGCAACAGGGAAGACGTGGACAAACATGGATGGATGGCAAAAAAACTGGAATATTTGGCATGTATTTGTTGAAGACTTATACTCCACATGGATCTGAAAGGCATTAAATGATTGATTGATTGATTGATAGCAGTGTGCAGTTGTAATCATATTTTTCACTTTCAAACATCATCTGTTTAGAATCTTTGGGGGACCTCTTTTTCTCTTGCCTGGGACTCTGCCTTTGAGTACCTTGTTTGGTAGTTTACTTGTTTATATTACATGACTGTACCACTTCTCTGCTCAATGTATAAATTAAGGGTCTCCTAAGCAACATGGCTAATAATGAAAAATAGCTCATAGAACCAACTTGGGCATCTGGGCACCAACACACGTGGTAAGTCCCTTTCATTGCTGAAAGTTTTGCCGACAGAGCTACTGTGGCGGCTTCAAAAATTTTCCTCTCACTTTATTAGGTACCCATTTACAGCTGGGTCAAGGGGGAGAATCGGTCATACCAGAAAAAGATCTATGACATGTCCAGTCTAAGTATGACATGATTTGAACCTGGTGCATTGGGATTATAAGCTTCTTCTTTGATCAACTGATGCTATGCTTCTAGCTGGTGAGGTTCACGAAGATGTTTGTCATCACCGGTCCCCCACAGCGTTTGAGCACGGTCGCTTCCCCAGATTTCATGCTTGTGTCACTGGGGAAGACTCACTATTCATTCCATCATGCAAGAGTGCTATACCTTCAGAAACATAGTGGATAAGCCATCCGGTCAGCTCTGACTCAAATGAGCATTGCCTCTACTTTTTATTGGAATATTAGCTCGTCCCTAAACAACATGGCCGATGATCACGAGGTACCTCTGTCCCTCCTCTGTTGACCGGTCGGCAGTCAGTGTCGTTCTTTTGGCTGCCACACTTATTATTCTATCCAGTTCCTCCCTCCTGGAGTCCTATTAACTTCTTATCCAGTTCCTCCCTCCTGGAGTCCTATTAACTTCTTATCCAGTTCCTCCCTCCTGGAGTCCTATTAACTTCTTATCCAGTTCCTCCCTCCTGGAGTCCTATTAACTTCTTATCCAGTTCCTCCCTCCTGGAGTCCTATTAACTTCTTATCCAGTTCCTCCCTCCTGGAGTCCTATTAACTTCTTATCCAGTTCCTCCCTCCTGGAGTCCTATTAACTTCTTATCCAGTTCCTCCCTCCTGGAGTCCTATTAACTTCTTATCCAGTTCCTCCCTCCTGGAGTCCTATTAACTTCTTATCCAGTTTCTCCCTCCTGGAGTCCTATTAACTGCTTATCCAGTTCCTCCCTCCTGGAGTCCTATTAACTTCTTATCCAGTTCCTCCCTCCTGGAGTCCTATTAACTTCTTATCCAGTTCCTCCCTCCTGGAGTCCTATTAACTTCTTATCCAGTTCCTCCCTCCTGGAGTCCTATTAACTTCTTATCCAGTTCCTCCCTCCTGGAGTCCTATTAACTTCTTATCCAGTTCCTCCCTCCTGGAGTCCTATTAACTTCTCTGGCAATCTTGTCAGCCTATCAATCTAAATGTGACAGCCTGACGTCAAATTATATGTCACTCAATACCTCTACCTCTTTAGCTGTGACTAGTTAATACAGCAAATGGGCTGGTTTAGTCCCTCCACCATTTTTAACCTCATAACCCATCTCTACAACCCTTCATCTCCAACTTACTACAGTCCAACATTTTTCTCCCCTGCTCATGTTACTAATCAAAACCTGGACTGACTTATGTGACCTTTGTCTGAACTGTTCCCACCTGAGTTGAAATCTTCTATTACTGTCCCAGACAGCCTAAGCTTTGCAAGTTCTAAGCTCTGTACATGTCCTTTAACATACAGAGTCACTCTGTTAAATTTGCTCTCGTACTCCACAATTACATGTGACAGTGTCTCTATTACTTCGACAATATTGTAAGCAAATCACGCAACCCTTTGGCAACAAATGCTCTTAGACCATCAATGCTGGCATTGTAGGGGTGTGCCATATTAGACAAACACAATTTTTCTCTTTGCTAGTGTTTGCGAAGCAAAAGGTTACTCTCTGTGGCTGTTGTCACACAGTGTAATCATCGTCAGTGCCCATCGCTCATAGGGACATAGGCCATTGACAACCCTCCTCCAGCAAGTTCGATTTTGAGCTGCCCTTTCTGCCTCTCACCAGTTGAGGTATAGGCACCGACGTTCATTTTCAGTCTCTTCTCCAGGTGTTTTTTGTCTACCTCTCTTCCTCTTCTCCTGTGGATTCCATGTCAGAGCCTGTCTGTTCATGTTTGATGGTGCTTACGTATCATGTGTCCTATCCAACTCCATTTCCTATGTTTGATCTGTTGCCCCACTGGTTGTTGTTGGCTACTTTCCCATAGGTCGCCACTCATCAGCATGTCTTGTTAGCCTATACCCATTATCTTCTAGACATTTATTGATGAACAACTGGATTGCCCTTGTTATTCTCCAAGTTTCTGCTCCATACAGGAGTACTAACTTGACATTGGATTTCAACAATCTTAACTTGCTATGAGTCTTTATTTCATGAGTTTTTCATTCCATATATTATTCAATAACAAGAATTCTGTCCTTGTCTTTCTAATTCTAACCCTTGCATCTACCTCTATGCCCCTCAGCGTGCAGACTATTTTTTCTCACTCAAGAATAGATTGTATGCTCATAGTTTTTAGAGCAAGGAAATGTAAATTAAACTGGTTGTATACAGACTCTGCAGAGTCTTCTAAATCAATATAAATAAGTTAAGTTAAATTGATAGAAGAAAATCTAGACCTTTACCAAAGAACAAACAATAGTTACACAAATTGTTTTTCCTCGTGATGATGCTGGTGTTTGCAATAATGAAAGAGCTAACATCATGGCTTCAAAAGCACCCATAGAGAGGACATTTGATATAAATGGGCTAAAATAAAAGAAGAGCTAAGTTCCCTTTTTACACGTCTTTGTGACATATTGGGAATGTGATGTTAGGCCCATATTATCTTGACCAACGGCACTCTAGGGGTGATGTGGTCAGCATCATGCCGACCGCCTTTACTTTCCAGATTTGTTCTGGCACTCATTTTTGTAGGCTGGGTTGACCCAGCAATCTATTTTGCAATCAGAAAATAAATTCTACACCAGCTGATGACCAAACCCAGATCGTTTGGCTGGGAACCCAGCCCACGAACCACCGCACTACCTCAACCCCCTATATCGATAGGATAGACATTTAAACCAATCAGGACGCGTCCATTGTACAATGATACAGCAGTCAATGAATTGGTGATTGCACAGATTGCAGAAATATGACATCAGGTGTGGGGCAAGCAGTTATTCATGTATGTAGGGACGGAGCAGGAGTATATTCAACTAGTGAGCTACAGAAACCATAACTATCCCTTTGCCAATTGCTGAAAGAGACTGAGCACCTTTGGGTCTGCTCAGAGTGCAGTGATACTGATTCTGTATAACATAACATTTAGAAGTACCAGATAAACCAGTGATATCAACATGTCATTTTCTTCAATGTCTGTACACTTTCTAAAAACTGATGACTTTAAACAAACATTTGTAAATGCATTTTGTGTTGTACAAGGTTAGCATTTTTGTACACATTTAACTGTGCTATGTATTTTTGTTACATTATATAAAATTTAGTACACACATATATCTTGTTTTCTATTTATTTGTATGTGTGTATTAACTTTGGTATTTTGTGATGTCAGTGTATGTTAACTTTGATATTTTGTGATGTGTGTGTTAACTTTAGTTTTTTTGTGATGTGAGTGTGTGTTAACCTTGGTATTATGGGATGTGAGTGTGTTGGTAACTTTGGTATTATGTAAGTGTGTGTGTGTGCTAACTCTGGTAGTGTGTGTGTGATGTATGCGTTCATTCATGCAAATTTCTACAGAAACCACCACTGGAAAAAGCACACAAAGAGCATTGTCACAGGCTTCTTAAGTGGGGTCAACTAAACTTAGTCTTTAATACTGGTTTAGAAGACTGCAGAGTCTGTAAACAACCAATTCCTTTCTCTAAAAGCTATGTGCATCCAATCTATTCTTAAATGCATTAATTGTCCCTGCCTCCACTACTTCCTGTGGCAATGCATTCCAAGCATTCGCCACTCTCTGACTAAAATAATATTTCCTAATATCTAATCTGGACCTTTCTTTAATTCATTTGTATCTGTACCCTCTTCTTCTTGTAGGTGGTTGTATTTTGAAAAACTTTTTATTGTCTAATTTATCCGTTCCTTTGATTAACTTATAAACCTGTATTAAGTCACTGTAGGCCAGTTTTTCTGAGTTTTTCCTCATAACTGTAATACTGAAATCCCACTATCAGCTTTGTCACATTTTTTGGTATCCTTTCCAGCATGTTTATATCCCATCTACAATAAGGACTCCACACCTGTATACAGTACTCCAATCTAGGTCTAACTAATGCTTTATACAGTTTGACTACTATCTGTTCCTTGCTACTATGTTTAATATTTATTTTTATCATACCTAACATTGCATTTGCCTTTTTCACTGCTACCTCGATCCCACATCAATGTCCAAATCGTTTATATATATCAAGAACATAATTGGTCCCAAAACTGAGCCCTGTGGCACTCTACTCTTTACTGCACACCACTCAGAGTACTCCTTATTTATGCCCACTCTCTGCCTTCTTCCGGTTAACCAATTTTCAATTCATTTGGCAACTTCCCCACCTATTCCATGTGATTTTAACTTTCTAAATAATCTTTGATGAGGTACTCTATTAAAAGCCTTAGCAAAATCAAGATAAATAACATCTACTGGATCACCTTTATCTATCATTTTAGTAACCTCCTCCTTGAATTCTAATAGATTTGTTGAGCACGATCTCCCTCTAGTCAACCTATGCTGACTATTTCTGATTAGATTAAACTTGTCTAAATGCATTAAAATGTTTTCTTTCATTATTTACTAACAATTTACAGACTATGCTCGTTAAACTTACCTGTCTATAATTTGCTTGGACTTATTTTGTACCCTTTTTGAATAAGGGGATCACTACTGCGTCTTTCTAATCCCCTGAAACAATCCCTTTTGCAAGTGATTGAGAACATAATATAGCCAATGGTTTTGCTAGTTGGTCTTTAATTTCAAACAGCAATTTTATTTTTGTATGAATACCATCTTGACCTGGTCATTTATCAATTTTCAACCACTCCAATTTTTTAAAAACCATTTCCTCTGTAATACAGATTGATTTTAATCCCTCTGTATCAAAGATTGATCTTAATCCCTGTGTAATACAGATTGATTTTAATCCCTCTGTATCAAAGATTGATCTTGATTCCTCTATAATACAGATTGATTTTAATCCCTCTGTATCAAAGATTGATTTTAATCCATCTGTATCAAAGATTGATCTTAATCCCTCTGTAATACAGATTGATTTTAATCTCTCTGTATCAAAGATTGATCTTAATCCCTCTGTAATACAGATTGATTTTAATCCCTCTGTTTCAAAGATTGATTTTAATCCCTCTGTATCAAAGATTGATCTTAATCCCTCTGTATCAAAGATTGATCTTAATCCCTCTGTATCAAAGATTGATCTTAATCCCTCTGTATCAAAGATTGATCTTAATCCCTCTGTATCAAAGATTGATCTTAATCCCTCTGTATCAAAGATTGATTTTAATACCTCTGTATCAAAGATTGATCTTAATCCCTCTGTAGCTGTGGCCCTGTACTGTGACTATAGTAAAAAAGGGATAAGTAAAGAAGATCGATAAAATTACTAAATATTTTGAGGAATGATACTTTTAATTCTTCTTTGTCATCCATTTTATCCAGAGTGCAGGGGTGATTTGATTGACTAATTGAATCATGTGATTCTTGATTACAGTGTGAAAAGTCCAGAGTTCAAATCCTGAAGGAGCCCTAATATTATTTTTTAATCTACTGCGCTACTTGGTATGCAGTTTCGTGTCAGTATCAGAACCCCTCCTTTGTGACCTTCTCTATCAAGACGGAAGGTCTGGTATTCTCTGATTGAGAATCTGTGGTTTTTGTTGAGGTGCATTTCTTGGATACATGCCACGTCAATCTTACCTTCGTACAGGCGATTTGTTTGGGAAAGCTTTTTGTTAAGGACTCCCTCCGCGTTCCACTGTAGTATTTTAAGTGTCTTGAGTTTTTGGTCAATAGCTCTTGTCCCATCTCTGTGTGCCTTGACTCCACAGCATATGGGTGGGTGACCACCAGTAGCATCAGGTGGGCCCCTTCGAGGCGTGGGGCCCGGCACTCTTGCTGCCTGGCGGGACTCCACAGGATGAGCACCATACTTTCTTCTGTTAGGTTGTAATGTCATCATACAGCGATATGCGTTTCACTGATTCGTTAAGCCTGTGGCCCAGTGCATCCGATTTCAACAGGCGTTTCTGTAAGGATGCTCTCCTTAGCTTTTGGCTGTCCCCAGCCCATCTGCAAGGCAGCAGTTGTTTGAGGTCAGAGTTGTCTCTCTCTTAGGAAAGTTGTCTTGCAGGACTATCGAGTCTTCCCCACTCGTGTCGAAGGGGTGATGATGATGGTGATAATGGACATGTACTAGTTATTCAAGTGTCCCAGAAGAGAGGCAGTCCAGTGTGTCTGTGTCCTAGGATCGTCACGTCCTGCCAGAAACGTAGCATATACATGTGAGTGGGGGTATCTCATTGCTCCCCTTTAGTATTCTCGGCTCCTCTGCAGTGATGGTACGCCTAGCATTCCCCGCCACCTGGGAGATTGTCACAAAGGGGCAGATGTGCAATATCCGCTGGCCGGCATCTCTTCTGCATCCATTGGGATGTTTTGATGTAGTCTAATACTGGTGTTGTTCCCCCCAGTCTCCTGATGGCATCATTTCTGATCGTGTCTCTTCTTGTTACACCTAATATTTTTTGCAGGCATTTAATTTCTACTGTTACGATTTGTCATTTTTCAATTGTTGTTAGTGTCCAGTTTTGACATTGGCCGCGTAATGTTGGGACGAAAATGGTGTTGTACGAGGTAGCTTCAAAAAGTTCCTGGAATAGTTGACTTGTGTTTGAATGAAAGATGATATTATGGGGAATATATATTTATAAGTTGGTAGTGACCTTGATGAAATTACATGGCAGAATATATGCTCTCGAACAGAAGTTACAGAATTTTGCGTGTGTGTTGTGCTCGTTGCATTGACGGAGTTGAAAATGTCCTAATTTGAACAATGCAGAAATGTCAAATTCTGTGTTTTGCTTGAGAAGTCACCCTCAGAGACACAAACATTACTTAATAAAGCATGTGGTGATGCCAGAATGAAGAAATCGCAAGTATTTGAGTGGCACAAGTGTTTCCGTGAGGGTTGTGTTAGTGTCGATGATGATGCATGTAGTGCATGTCCGTCAACCTCAATCAACAATGAAAACATTGAGCGTGTTCGAAATGTTGTGTGTGCTGACAGAAGACTTAGTGTCGAGAAAATAGCATCAGAAGTTTGAATATCAGTTGAAAGTTGCCCTATTATTGTCCACAATGAACCGCACATACATCGTGTTTGTCAACACATGGTTCTCAAAATATTACCTCCTGAACAGAAAGAAATGAGATTGACCTTGGCAGGAGACCTAATCCCAATGGCTGATAAAGATAGCAATTTTCTCAAAAACATAACAGGGTCTCATCACAGGAGATGAGTCCTGGTATTTTCTGTACGATCTTCAGACAAAACATCAGTCCTCTGAATGGAAATCTCCCACATCTCCCCGGACACAGAAATTTTGTTTGGGCAAGAGCAAAGGTAAAGTTATGTTGGAAGTTGTTTTTTTTTTACCAGGGCATTGTCTACCATGATTTAATTCTTGAAGGCCGATTGGTTAACAAGGAAATGTACGTCGATATCCTCTGTCGTCTAAGAGATGAAATAAGAAGAAAATGACCAGAAAAATGGAGAACAGTTTGATTATGCTGCATGATAATGCGCCAGCACATCCATCCATACTGGGGAACCAGTACCTCGCAAAGCGTAATATGATAACCTTGGAATATCCTCCATATTCTCCAGACCTGGCGCCGTCTGATTTTTTTCTTGTTCCCTCGACTTAAATTGGCACTGAAAAAACAGCGACTCAAGGATGCTGAGGACATTACCACCAATGCGACAAGACAGCTGACAGAGGTGTCAAAGAATGGGTTCCACAAATGTTTCCAGCAGCTGTATGCACATTGCCAAAAGTGTGTAGTTGCCGAAGGGAACTACTTTGAAGGAAATGTAGTGTAGATAATTGTATTGTAAATTATTTTTATACAATCCACTAATTCTGGGAACTATTTTTTTAAGCTGCCTCATATAAGCTTTTTTGGTAGTTATTGTCACGTGCTTGCAATTAAGTATTGGTGTTAATTGTCCAATGATCTGATTTGCCATATTGCATCTTAGTTGGATTTCTGCTGTGATTTTTGGATAGTATCAGCACAAAAAATTAACATCCTGTTGATATCTGGATGCAGCTCTGGTTTTGTTTATTTTCCGGCTGTAAGCATCAGCAAATTTACATCTAATCTTTTGTAATAAAGCAAGATCATCTTTGTATGAAACGCAACGTATTTCTGTCTACCTGGGTAGTCAAAACAAACCGGCACTAGATACTTCCTTTCCTAAACTTTATTTTTAATCAACAAATTGGTCCAGGTGTGTATCCTCGCCTAGGGTGCAAATTCTAAACTAGTTCTATGATTTTTTTCCTTTTCATTTTCTATTTTAGATCTGATTGAAACTATCATCATTACATTCCATTTTATTATGACAGCATTTTTATGATAACCTCAGAAAAAGGGGAGGAAGACTAACGTCTGGTCAAGCAAAATATACGATCAGACATATTAGTCAGGGTCAGGCAAACCATACTGGTCAAGACCCTCACCTTTGCTTCCTAGTAGTCCTCCCTGGAAACGAGCTGTTTTCATTGCAGCCTGGCTAACAGAGTGAGAGATCGACGTGATCCCTGTAGTAGTGAGTGACACGCAGATGAAGCCAAGCATAGCACAACTCCCTGGAGGACCCCGGTCCACCTTCATCAGAATGCTCGGGATGTGAGGAAAGCTACTGCAATCCACCACTTAATGTCCTTTTCAGGGCTCACAAAAGAGTAACCTACTCATTTTGGGCATTCGCAAAGAACACAAATAACAACCTCAGAATAAGAAGAAAAAAACAATAAAAGTAAAAAGTAAAACATATTACACTCTTCTGGTGGAAGATGGCGGATCATGTTGCTGGGGGAAAGGGGGGAGGGGGTGAAAAGATAGGTGGGATAGACGGCTTGGGGGGGCTGGTAAAGCTGCGAGAAGACAGAATCTTTCATTGCTAATCCGCTGTTGTTTCTGTCATATTGTACAGTACGCCTGGTGGGCAGATGTTCTTTCTGTGTCTACTAGTGTTTATATATATTTGTTTGTGTATGTAAAGCTTGTGATTCTATAATTTATGTTTTGGTACTAGTTGTGGCTATTATATCAATTCTGATAGAGCTGTGGACTGACACAGCGATCTCAAAACATATATACACCTCCCAAGGCAAGATAAATACATGTTGGGTTATACAATGGCCACATAAAATGTTGAGTGACCCCAGGGTCGCAAATAGGTATGTTGAATGACCCAAGCCTGCATGAAGACAAGTTCAAAGGCCAAACAGCTGCATGAAAACAATGTGGAGGCTTGTAGACACACACTACAGTATAGCATTTCACAATTCTATTAGCTTCAACTTAACTGTTAGTGTTGTTTTTTTCGAGTCTCTATTTGTTTGATATTTTCTGTCTCCTGTTATGAGTGCTGTAATGTACGAGGCGTGTTCAAATGAAACCGGACCTAACTGCACCAAGTGAACATATGTACGAGGCATATTCAAATGAAACCGGACCTAACTGCACCAAGTGAACATATGTACGATGCGCATGATGGCATAACTTCTGATGTAAACAGCATATAACAACTGTCAAGCTTGTAAAATTTCATTATCCTCTGACTCAGTTTCCTCAGCAGACCATTGAAAACATGGTGGATGTGATAAGGAATCCGTCTAGAGTTGATCAGCCAGCGTTGATTCGGTTTCTAACAGCTGAAGGATGTCACCCGGTTGACATTCATCACAAAATGCAGGCAGTGCATGGTGACAAAAATGTGTCAACAAGACTAGGTCAGGCGCATATTGTTGCGTCAGAAGATGCCATCGCCAAAACTGGTGCAGTAATTTGGGTGGGCTGTCGCCGAAACTTACATTCGCTGCACTTTTGTCACTATGCACTGCATGCATTCTGCGATGAATGTCAACTGGTCGACATCTTTCAGCTGTAAGAATCGGTAAGATATGCGGTTTCTCTTGGGACTCTGTTCTGAGGGCTTTACAATCCACAGAAAACTTTTCCTAAATTTCAGTCGTATTCTTTCTGCTGTATGTCCAAAAAGAGGGTGCCTTTGGAAGTAGGACTGCTTTTTGTCACTCAACTTCAGATATGACATGTCTTCTAATATCCGGGGTTGCGATACAAGCGATAGCATAGACTTTTTCCATTGGTGTCGGCATAAGGCATCCTGTCACAATTCGGTATCTCATTTACTGCCACATTGACCTGTTTCGTGTGTGTAGATGCATTCCATACTGGTGCCGCACACTTTGCCGCTGAGAGACAAAGTGCAAGGGCTGATGTGCGGAGCACAGTTGAGGATGCTTCCCATGCAGTGTTTGTTAGCTTGCGAATTATGTTATTTCTTGCACTGACTTTTTGTTTTACCGCATTGCAATGTGCCTTGTACGATAATGTGCGGTCCATTGCAATGTGCCTTGTACGATAATGTGCGGTCCATTACAATGCTTAACTATTGGGTGTATCGCTATGTTCACGTTCCTATCCGCGCCATTTAATATGAAGTTGTCATCTTGCTTCTCTGTTCTTCAAATGGAAAGCAGATAATGTGTTGAGTGAAGTTAAGGATCTGTCACGATTTTCCGAACCAAAACATGCCTGTTCTCGGATAAGTTTATCATCAATAGTGCCTGAGATTCGACCTGATATCATTTTTTCAAATACTTTGTATAGATGACATATAGCGAGACAGGCCTGAAATTTTGGCTTTTGTTGACGTTTTCTCAGGTTTGAGCAGTGCCATGACTCTAGCTTGCTTACAGCTTTTTGGTATTTGCAGGGTTACTATGCATGAATTCATTAATTCTAGTATCAATTCTTTGGTTTTGGGGCCAAAATGTATGATTTGCTCTATTCTCAGTTCATATACTCCTGTTGCTTTGTTGATGTGCATTCTATTGATTACCTCATCAAGTTCCCCAATAAGGAATGGTGTTCCCAGCAGATCATTTTCTAATTTCAAGTATTTTGATGCTAATAAATTGGATTTAGATGGTGATTATTCTGAAAAGGATCAGTTATTTGGACGATGGCATGTGTGTGATTTGGATTATCATTCGTTCGTTGAATAGGATCAAGATAGATCTGTTTATCCCACATAATATGTCAAGTAAATTTGATGAATATATTCCACACTGTACACTGTATGAACATTTGAGATTAGCAGGTGTCAATTTTAGATAGAATAACTAAATTAGAGCACATAGTTTTGTCATAGTAAATAGCTTTACTCAAATGTCTAAATAGTGCATATTTTCTCAGGAACACAGGGGAATGGGATTTTACAGACTGGGTAGCCAGGGTTGAAAGGGTAAGGCCACTGTTTTTGTTTTTCAGAGGTGTCAATTTTTCTTGTATCTTTGTTGTTTTCATTTTCCATGTTTCAGAGCAATACACAAGAATGAACATTGATTGGAGTTGAAGATTTTTGTGTTTGTCTTAATTTCTTGTAATTTCCAGTTCCCCAATGCAATGAAAGCTCATCTCACATTTTGTATTTTTATTCTTCTCAAAATCCTGGTATTCAATCAGGCATGTGTGTCTGATGCCAGGTAGCCAAATGTTTAGTAAACTCATTTCACTCTTTTGCCTTGGTGTACCATGTTGGGCCCAGGGCCTCCATTATGCTATCTCCCCATCTCATCCTAGGTCGCGAGGGCGACTACAGTTGAATGACCACCATGACATCACTCTATGTGTCCATCTGTTATCCAACATGCATACCAAATGGCCGGCCCATATGTATTTTCACAACAGCGCGACATCTATGATTTCCGAGAAGGAAGTTCAACATCTGTTCTCTGCGTTGCGGATTTGGTCTTGAATGGAAATCTTCGCAATGTTATTCGCTCCATCGCTCATTGGGCAATGCGTAGTCTATCTGCAACAGCTTTCTGTAGCTTCCACAACTCGCAGCCAAAAACCATGGCTGGAATAACCACACTGTTGAAGGTGTGAGCCCTAGCATTAATGTTTCACATCTGTTGCAGTATGGGCTTAATACAGTTTAAACTGAGCCAGCTCACTGTTATCCTTTGTGAGATCTCCCGATTTATTAAATGCGAGTTTGACTACTTGGGAGTCACATTTGATCGGCGCATGACATGGAAAAGTCAGATCGAGAGAAACCGAATAAGAGCCAGACAAAGAATGGCAATCATGAGGAAACTTGCTGGCACAAGCTGGGGAGCAGACGAAAGAATACTAAAGAAACTGTACACTGGAAGAGTAAGACCAGTTCTCGAGTATGGCATTGTGGCATGGACAACAGCAGCAAAGGCGAACTTTGATAAAATTAGCAAACTTAAAAACCAAGCCATGAGAGTTATAACAGGAGGCATGAAGTCAACGCCAATTGTAGAACTTGAAAAGATTACAAATCTGCAATCCATGACCGACAGAAGAGACTGCAGAGCCTAGCAGCAAGCAGAGAAACTCTGTAGACTGACAGACCATCCAATGCATCAGAGACTAAATAGATTTGGAAATGGGAAACTAAAGCGGAGAAACTTTGCAGAAATAGCCAAAGCAAAAATGAGTGAAGACCCTATGAACACCGTAACAACACCAAAGCTCATCCCTACTGTACGCAAACCCACATGGAAGCAGCATATCATTCCGGAGGTGGTAGAAAATATACCAGGTATTGGAAACAAGAACAGCCAGACTGAAAAAGAAAGAAGAGACATTACCCTGAGGTACATAGTAGAAAACTACCCAAGCATGGACTGGACCCATGCATACACCGACAGTTCTGTAACAAACACAGCACAGAATGGAGGGGCAGGGGTATTCCTGAGCCTACCAAATGGTAGAAAAATAACACTGTCAGTGGCAACTGGAAAATTCTCAAGCAATTTCAGAGCGGAGACAGAGGCACTGAAGGCTGCAGTAGAAGCAATGCTCACAGGCGAAAGCAATGAAAGCCAGATAGTCCTGTTCACAAATGCCCTGGCCATGGTCACAGCACTAAAAAGTCAGAAAAATACTGAACTTAATGATTTAAGAGCAGTACTCTGTCAACTATGCCAGCAGTCCGCACCAAAAAAGAGTAGTGGTACAGTGGGTTCTATCCCACTATAACATCCAAGGCAACGAGGAGGCAGACAGACTGGCAAAAGAAGGTGCAAGACTACCACAACCAGATTCTAGTGTGACCTACAAAGAGTCCAAAAGGCTTATCAGGGCCAGGTACATGGCCAAAAGGGAAACAGAACACTGGCTACACAAAAAATGATGCCTACTACCGGCTGAACAGAAGAGAGCAGGTTGTGGTCTTCAGACTCCGCACAGGCCACAATAGACTCAGGTACCATATATTCAATAAATTGAAGATAGGTGGTACTGACGAATTCTCATGTGGCACAGGGAAAATGACCGCTGAACATCTGCTGCAAAATTGCCCGACATACGAGGACCAGAGAAAGCACATGTGGCCATCACCAGTGCCAACACTAGACAAGCTCTATGGCAGTGTCGACAGCCTCAGGATGACAGCTGCTTTCTTCGAACAAATTCAAGTTGACGTCTGACAGCGTACGAAGAAGAAGAAGAAGAAATGCGAGTTTGTGATTTCTTGGCCCAAGTAGATATACGAATTTACATTTTCGACGGGACAATCTCCAAGGCGCATATCTCCTTTTTGGCAGAAGGTGTTGAGCATGAACTGGGTTTTCTTTCTATTGATTTGTAGGCCTACTGCGACTCTTGCTCTGCTGAGTTCATTTAGGCTTTTCTCTGCTTCTTTCATGTCGTGGCTGATGGTGACTATGTCATCAACGAACCTCAGATGAGTAAGAATGTCCCCGTCCATGTGTTTAAAGACCTCATCCACATTGAATCGGTATGGTGATCGGTCTATAGAATAGGGTGATATCCATTGTGCATCCGCTGTTTATCTCCCCTATCAGTTCAGCGCATTTTTCTGCAATTCCCTGATTTCTCAGGGCATTCAGCATCGCAATTATTTCGATGTTATCGAAAGCCTTCTCATAATTCACAAACACAAGGCATAAAGGCAGTTGTACTTCATGCACCCTCTCCATTAATTGGTAGATTGCATAGAGGTGGTCAGTGGTTGACAAGCCTTTTCTGAAACCTGTCTGCTCTCGTGGTTGGTTCTCATCTAGTAACTTCTCTATGCGGTTGACGATCACTCTGGTGAAGAGTTTATAAAAGGAGGAGATCAGATGGTAATTTGCCAGGTTTTCCTTGTCCTGCTTTTTATGGATTTGGATGGTTTTTGACGTTTTCCATTGGTCAGGGATTTGGCATTCGTTCAGACAGATGTTGAATAAAGTAGTTAAATGGCGAACAAGTGCCTGCCTGGAATACGTCATTTGTGCTTCCGTCTTGTCCTGGGGCTCTACCTGGTTTAAGTTGTTTGATTGCATGTTCCACCTCATCTGGTTCAATCTTTGGTACCAGCACAGATTCGTTGTTGGATGTCAATTTGGTGACTATTGCCTTTGATGCAAAGAGACTGGTGTAGTACCTCTGACATCCTGCTTCTATATCCACTCTATCCATCGCGCTGACATCATCTACATTTTTGAGGGCAGTCATAATATTCTTTGATTGGAGAAGGCTTTTTCAGCATTTGATTAATGCTACCTCTTGTCTCGGCTGCTCTGATCATCTTGTTCAGACTATGCTGTGCATAGTCCTCTTTTAGTCTGCTTCTGATCAACTTGTTCAGCTCGCATAACTCGAGGATGTTGTGCATGCCATTCTGTTTCAGCCTTCTTCTCGTATGTAGAAGTTGTAGGGTGTCTTCGCTAATCCGACTGCCTTTTGCCACTATGGGTACTTTTTCCGCAGTGATGCAATTTTTCAGCTTTTCATTCAGCTGTTTCAGGTAGTAGACTCCTTGCACCACCAATCCTCCTGTCGGATTTTCTCTGACAGCAAAGCAGCATCTAGCATTGTTTGAATCTAGAAACATCTTTTGTGCGGTAGTGAGTCCATGTTGAAAGCTGTCCTTCTGGGTATGTGGTCGCTGTTTATTACTAGTCGATGCAGCACCTCTACATTTGTAACAAACTTGATGTCGTCACATAGCACATAGTCTATTTCCGCTTTGGTTTCCCAGTTTGGGGAGTGCCAGGTTCATCTGTTCCCTGCCGACTTTTGTAATTAGGTGTTCATCACATGAAGCTTCTGTATTTGGACAAAGACAGCCAGAAACTCACTGGTATTTCGGATGTCGTCGGAGAATGCACCGATGTAACGTTCGCCTGTCTGCCTACACCCTACTCTTGCATTGAAGTCCCCAATGACGACTATTTTGTATGCTGGTTGTCGTAGTTGAGGATTCAAGCAGCTCATAGAAATATTCAATGTCGTCATCTGTATATCCATTGCGTGGTGCATAGCTCTGTACGACAATGAGTGGCTTAGCTTGGTCATGGTCTTTCAGCTTGAGTGTTGCTATTCTGGAGCTGACTGAACAAATAACGCACCATTTGTTCTTATTCTTCTTTTGTACTACTGGTCTTGCCATACGGCGTCGCAGAGAGGTGGGATACATAGATTTTTTTGTTATCGCCAAGTGAGAGGCTTGTATTGTCGTTAAGTATAACTTCCTGAGTGTCATAAACACCCTCGATCCATCGACATCGAGGTCTGCCCCTTGCTCGTGGACCGGAGACCTCCATATGATATGGTCTTGATAATACAATCTGACTAAATGACAAAACCACTTGATTTGTTGAGAGTCAATGTAGGCCCTAACTGGTTTTGTCACCACTGTTTGCCTCAGCATGGGGTTGCGGATTCGGTCACGGATCGTCCTTCAGGCTGCACTTCCCACACAGTGCATCTCACGGCTCTGGATCTTACTCTTATGTGTTGCTAGTAAGGACCAAGATTGCTAATAAATAATTTGACAATGCTGTAGACAGCAAACATTTTTTCTTATATGAAGACTGACCTCGGAGAAGTATTAAATTGAAAATAATTAAGCAAGACACCTAAACATAAATGAAATTTCAATATATTTCCTTTTTCAAATATAGAAAACATATGAATGACATATATTAACAGCATTCAATCTCTTTTCACAACGACTTCTGTCTTGTCACAGATTGATATAGAGACCATGTCATTTGATTAGCTTTAAAAAGGGTCTGACCACTTGTTATTGGAGACTTGTTATTTAGAGATTTGTTATTTTTTGGAGCATGATAATAATTAATAAATAAAAATAAATCGAAGGTGATGGTAGTGACTAAGAAGCCAGATTCTCCAAAATGGTGCGTCAAAGCGAAGGGGACCGAATTGAGACAAGTTAACACGTTTAAATATCTGGGCACATACATAACATTAGGTAGAAGCTGCAATTATGAAATAAAATGCAGAATAGCCCAAGCAAAATTGGTCTTCTAGACCATGATAGGAATATTGTGCAACAAAACCTTGTCGTTGGAATTGAGAAAGAGAGTCCTTGTATGCTATGTGGAACCAGTATTGAAATATGGCAGTGAATCATAAATAATCAGCAAGCAAGCGCATAGATCTTTGGAAGGAACAGAGATATGGTTTTACAGAAGAATTCTGTGGATCCCATGGACTGCAAAGAAGACTAATGATACACAACTTATTGCAAGGATAAGAACAAGGCAGTCATCCTTTTTCGGGCATGTTTGGAGCACGTTGTGACAACGGGAAAGATAGCAGGAAAGAGAGACAGAGGAAGGCCAAGAGCGAAGATCATGGGCAACAATCAACAACAGAGTTGGTAAATGACACATATGATAGAAGTAGATGGAGGTCAATAATCGCTAGCCGACAGGGCACCTGATGATGATGAATATTAATTAAATTGCTATGCCACCACGAATGTTTTAGAACAATATAACAATCAAATTTTGTAAAATTTTAGAATATCATTCAGTTTTCAAAACATTGAATGATAATACAAACACAATATTGAATAAGTAATAAGAACAAAAATGTTCATTGGCATAAAATCAATGACATAAGCAAAGAAACACGCAGCAGCCAATCTCTATTAAAGTATCTAGCAAGCAAATGTAAATAAGGAATGGCCATAGACTGCTACACACAATCATTTTTATAGACTGCTACACACAATCATTTTTATAGACTGCTACACACAATCATTTTTATAGACTGCTACACACAATCATTTTTATAGACTGCTACACACAATCATTTTTATAGACTGCTACACACAATCATTTTTATAGACTGCTACAATCTTCTAAAACTTCCCTCCTCACAATCTCTTGACCGCAGCGGAGATTCTTTGTTTGGTCATGTCCTACGGCTGGACCAGGAAACCCTGGCCCACAAAATACTACACAAGTTGTTCCCCAGTGCCAAAAGTCTTTCCACGACCGGCTAGAGGCACAGGAGAGGCCGTCCCTGCAGAAGATAGCAGCCTCCACCTCTGCTCTGGCCAATGCCTGGAACCACACCACATCAGTAGGTCATGGATGTGGTCGACCTACGCAACGGGCCTCAGACGCCTAGCAAACATTATTATTATTATTTTAATCTTCTAAACCAAGTGGTCTCAAACATGTCAAGTCTAATCCTGTGTCCCATAATGTGAACAGCATCACAATGGTGAGATAACCATTAGTCGTTTAACCTCATCTGCCAAGATTAGGAGGGAGGGAGGGGATACATTGTCAATGGCTCTGGGGGTCTGCAATCTGGGAGAGGTTGAGAATCACTGCTTAATCTATAAATGTTCTTCGGTAACTTGACAAGCTACATTCTTTCAACCACAGATCGGGTGAAATGTCCATTTCACAAATACAATACATCAGGCCTGATTCCCACGTGTCCGGTTTGGCAGACAGGTTTTTTTCTCTGTGTGATTGTTCCTCTGCGTACAGAAAGTAATGACAATCTACCATACTGCACACAAACCAAGAAACTTATAACAGTCAAATAGGGTGCGGTTGTAAGAAGCAGCATCGTTCTGCAAAGGACATGCTACCTACAATATATATGAGTTATACATGTTTACAAAAGAGAAACAAACTCAATAATGAAAGATAAAATGCATGTTACACGTCAGATTATGAAAGAAGGGAAACATGTTCAAATAACTTAAACCTGCTAGTGTTGATTTATATAGAAAAACTGCATGCTTAGACTGAATGGTCTTTTCTTCTTCTTTGCGTTCGGTTTCGTATGCTCATTTTATGCCACTAGATGGGCTACCTCCATGAAGTGACACGTCAGACTGAATGGTCTGTATCTATAACTACTAGGGAGCAAAGAATGATCTAGGTCAGGTAAAAAAATACTAAGAAAGACCCCCATCTCATGTCCTCATTTGTGCTGTTGTGATGATGATGTTTAATGCCCACAATGAGTAAGATTACTCGCACGTGTGCCCCAAACAGGGCCTTCAGTGGTGGGTTGCAGTAGCTTTCCTCACATCCCAAGCATGCTGATGAAGGTGGATCTGGGTGCTCCAGGCAGTTGTGCTACTTCATCTGTATGTCGATCAATACTACAGGAATCACGTTGATTCCCCACATTGCAAGCCAGGCTGCCATGAAAACAGCCCGTTTCCAGGGAGAACTACGAGGAAGTCGAGGTGTGGGTCTTAGCCAGTATATTTTGTCTGCTTTCTGAATAACATGTCTGATCAGTATGTTTTGCTTTACCAGACATTAGTCTACTCTCCTAGTGCTACAGTAAGCAGGATGTGTCACAGTACTCTGGCCAACAGATAGGGATTGACACTGCAATCCCTAGTGATTGGTGAACTTATTGAGAAATATCACATTGCACTACAGCCAGGTGGGCCCGCGGTCCACCTTCCAAAGTATACCTTGGAATTTAAGAAGAGACACTGTAACTCACTACCAAAGAAATGTCAAGAGTTATCTCTACTTGAAACTAGTACTTCTAATATGGTGTGCCCTTGAGTCATCTAAATATCCTCTTGATGTCCTTGGGTCATCTGCTTGCTTACATTGCGTCATCTAAATATCTTCTTGCCGCCCTTGGGCCATCTAAATATCTTCTTGCTGATTTTGAGACATATAAATATATTCATGTCACTCTAAGGTCATCTAAATATCTTTTTGTTAAACCTTGGGTCACATAAATATCTTCTTGATGCCCTTGAGCCATCTAAATATCTGCTTGCTGTCATTGGGCCACCTAAATATCTTTTTGTTGCCTTGGGTCATCTAAATATCTTCTTAGAGGCCCTTGAGCCATCTAAATATCTGCTTGCTGTCATTGGGCCACCTAAATATCTTTTTGTTGCCTTGGGTCATCTAAATATCTTCTTAGAGGCCCTTGAGCCATCTAAATATCTGCTTGCTGTCATTGGGCCACCTAAATATCTTTTTGTTGCCTTGGGTCATCTAAATATCTTCTTAGAGGCCCTGAGCCCTCTAAATATCTGCTTGCTGTCATTGGGCCACCTAAATATCTTTCTGTTGCCCTTTAGTTATCTAAATAGCTTCTTGATGCACTTGGGTCATTTTAATATTTGCTTGCTGCCATTGGACCATCTAAATATCTTCCTGTTGCCCATGGATCATATAAATATCTTCTTGTTCCCTTGGGTCACATATTTTTTATGTCCTTAAGCCATCTAAATATCTTCTTGATGCCCTCAGGTTATCTAAATATCTTCTTGATGCCCCTGGGTCAAGAATATCCATGTTGCTCTTGGGCCATATAATTATCTGCTTGCTGTCATTGGGCCACTTAAATACCTTTCTGTTGCCCTTGAGTCATCTAAATATCTTCTCGATGCCCTTCGGCCATCTAAATATCTTTGTGCTGTCCTTAGCCCATCTAAATATCTTTGTGATCTACTTAGCCCACCTAAATATCTTCTTGCTACCTTTGGGCCATTTTAATATCTTTCTGTTGCCCTTGGGTCACATAAATATTTTTCTGCTGCCCTTGAGTCATCTAAATATCTTCTTGTTGCTCTTGGTCCACCAAGCATAGAAGGAAACAGTGGTCCTGTCCCTGTTCACCCTGGGAACCACTCGGGTGAATATTAATCTTACGCTCGGCTAAACACATGAGATACATTACATTCAGGGATGTTAGCGAGGAAATTGTGGTTGAGAGGTTAGGATACAGGTCTTTTGGGGACATAGGTTCAAAGGGCAATATGGATTAGGTTTTTCCAATGGTGAGTGAAATAAAGACCTTGCATGCACACTACGCTGCGGCTGTCACCTAGCGGATCCTAGCAGTAGAAAAATGCTGGACAGTAACATTTTTTTAAAGAGTTCAGCAAGAACTCCAGCATGTACCCAGTGCTAACACAAATCCATATTATGCAACATATCATCACAATAACACAGAATAGCAATGGCATATGAAATATGCATTATGTCTTCGATCAAATGTTATATCAAAATAAAATTTATGGCTAAATACAATAATATTAGTCTTAGTCAACCTGTATTTCTACAGGGGCAGATATACCAGCTCTGACATGAGCTGAATGTAGCCAAGAAGAAGATATCCTGCTTAGTGGGCTAGGTTCGAGCAGCTTATTACGCCACTGCGTTAGGACAAGTGCCGCAGAGGATAGTTGGCCGAGTGCAAGTCCATCTTAATAGCATCAAACACTAGAGCAAAGTAGGCCCACAGCCTGTTACGCACCATCTATGCTGCTCTTAACAAACCACCTAACCATGACCGGTGTTATGCCATGTCACACAGTTAGTCACCTCTTATGACATGCTCTCTGTGAGGCAGTGGTGCTATTCTTGTCGTACACAAAGACTCCAGATGGACCAATCGGGACCTTTACAACAATATCATCATGTAGCATATGGTTTTTTTTATAGAACGTCGCTCCCATCACAGTCTGTCTGAAAGAAACCTTTTTCCTTTGCCAAAACTCTAGCCTCCACCACAAACATACCCAGGCATTCCTGGATATCTTGGTGCCATTGTCTTCTTGGTCAATCCCTGCCTCTTTTGCCTGGCACCATACCTTTCATCAATGTTCTATACAACAATATAGATTGAAAAATTTGTGAAGACAATGAAACAATTTTTAAAAAAAATCACATTTCAAGCAGACATATTTTGTGCCTCTGGCTGCTCCACATTTTAAATCTTTTGCTCGTGTCAAGAAGGAATTTTTAGATATATACTGCATAATTCCTTTAGGGTAGAAGACTCTCTAACCCAAGGTATTGTGCACACCACCATTCACACATCCCAATATCTTGTTGGATGTTGACAAGTTTTCTGAGTAAAAGAAAACTATAGAAATAATTGATATATGTGGGCCACATCTGGCATCATCTTTTATTACTTTTACTGAACCCCACAATGTAGACCCCATTTGAGGCCATTTTTTCTGACATTTACTGAGCCCCTTGCTGTTGAGGATGAAGCGCTCAGAGACTTCACTGTAGGAGAGCTCAGCTTTTGTTAGGTTGAGCAACAAGTTCGCTGCCTTGCCTTTCCTATTTGTAAGTCAAGTACTCATTTACAACTGGGTTAACTAGTGTGTCTTTGTCAAAGACTGAATCTAGTCTCTTTGTTTGGCTTCAAAAGTTCTAACCACTAGCCACTATTGTAATAATTCTATTTGCTCATCGCCAGCAAAGACGGCAACATTGTCAGACATGTGTATTCAGATGCGACAGCAATTGACTATGCAGTTCAATCAAATCGCTACAAATTTTACACATAGATGGCATTAGTATTCTGTCCTTCTGTACAGCTCATTTTTTCTGCACCTCAATAATGGTTCTCTTCTCAGCAATGTGAGCACCGTGTGTAACGGCAGTGCGCCAGGCTGAGCAGTTTGGAGCAAACAGCTCCCTGGAGGTGACATTAATATACATTAATCTAGGCAACAATAAGCATAAAGCACAATATATGTAGATTTGACAGCAGCAAAGAATACAACACATTAATGACTGAGAAATGCCACACAACTGAAAATGTTTTAGTTGTAGCTCATCAAATGCAGCATGTTTATAATCGCACATGGACAGCTGTACAAAATATTGGACATACATTGAGGCTGGCTCACTTTATTATACTAAATATATTGAATAACAAAAAGCAAATTACAATAATAACAGGGAAGCACTCTTTGAGCCAACTCACCTGAGTGTTACTGGGGCTCAAAAGGGGAGTATAAAATAGTAACACTGTAACCTGCTAGGCATGGTTCAAGAGATAACTAGGTTCAGTATGGGGGCTAACTGTTCAAAAACTTCAACAAATATGGACATGTCAACATTTGTATGGAGCTGAAAAGGCATTGCTTGATTGATTGATTGATTGATTGACTGGTTGTCTCATAAGGCCAACTTCACAGCTGGCCTCCATACATGAAGCTTGCATCCAAGAATTTAATTTTCTGTGGTGGTTTTTTATAGGAATTCATTTTACATGCATTGCCACGGGAGGTAGTGGAGGCAGGGACAGTTAATGCATTTAAGAATGAACTGGATGCGCATAGCTTTTACAGCAAGTGATGTAAATTAAACTGGTTGTATACAGACTCTGCAGGGTCTTCTAAACCAGTATAAAGACATTAAGTTGAGTTATGGCAAGGTTGCTAGCCCATTAAATAACCTTCTTTAGCCTTCCTTAGTTTTTATAACATGATTGGAAGGTTACAGTTATCCTATTCGTTCTTCTCTGGGTACTACTCAGATGAAGAAAGGACTTGGAAGACATATACATAATGGGGCACAGTGGTCTTGAGGTAAGGTGTACACCTTGGGTACCGGAGGTCGTGTCTTCGAATCATGATGGTGACCGGGATCTTTTGGTAAAAATTTCAATGATCTCTGGGTAGTGAGATCGGACTTCTGTGTTCAGTGTCGAGCACATTAAAACTTCTTTGACAGTTGAGTCTTCTAAACCAGTATAAAGATGTTAAGTTAAATTAAAACAGAATATGTAAAGGACTGCAGAAAATCATGATGTACAAACAGAGAGATCTTATCATACCACTTCAATCTTGCACCTTACTGTTTGTAAAGGTCATTAAAAGCATCAACCTTTTCTCCTGTTTATTCTTCCTTCATTGCATTTTAATATACCAGGCGTGTTCAAATGAAATCGAACCTAACTGCACCAAGTGAACATACATATGATGCACATGATGATGTCACTTCTGATGTAAAAAGCACATACCAACCATCAAGTTTGCAAAATTTCATTATCCTCTGACTCATAGTTTAATCAGCAGATCGTTGAAAACATGGCGACTGTGATACAGAATCCGTCCAGAGTTGATCAGCCAGCGGTGAATTGGTTTCTAACAGCTGCTGAAAGATGTCGACCAGTTAACATTCATCGCAGAATGCAGGCAGTACATGGTGACAAAAGTGTGTTGAAGACAACAGTGAAGAATTGGACAACGATGTTTAAAAGAAGGGCGCGAGTTAATGAAAGATCTTTCAAGACCAGGTCAGGCGCATATTGTTGCGTCAGAAGATGCCATCGCCAAAACTGATGCAGCAATTCGGGTGGATCATCACCAGAGCTTACGTTTGTCACCATACACTGCCTGCATTCTATGATAAATGTCAACTGGTTGACATCCTTCAGCTGTTAGAAACCGAATCACCGCTCGCTGATCAACTCTGGACGGATTCAGTATCACACCCGCCATGTTTTCAACAGTCTGCTAAGGAAACTATGAGTCGGACGATAATGAAATTTTGCAAACTTGATGGTTGGCATGCGCTGTTTACATCAGACGTAACTTCTTCATGTGCATCGAATGTATGTTCACTTGTTGCAGTTTGGTCTGGTTTCATTTGAAATCGGCTCATACTATATGGAAGCACAGACAATAAAATAGTTTGGGCATTTGACAAGGAAGCAGTATGATCAATCTGCAGCGAAATCATATTACTTGGAGATTTCAGTGCTACAAAGAGGTCAATCACGGCAACGATGTAGAGGTGATCAAAGAAACACTCCAAATATTCAACATGGCAGCAAAAGCCTCTCAGCAAACCAGAAGTCTACACATATCTCATCTCTGCAATGCCTAAAGGCAAGAGCAGCAAGACAAAATGATTTAGTCATGCTCCTTTGACCTTTGTAGGCGCCCATGAGACTTCAAAGAACGCATACTTTCCATGGAATATCCAATCCAATTTCGTAGAAAATTGTCATCACAATTTCTTTGTTGACTGAAAGCTGTAGGGCCAACTGTCAAATTGTGATGTGATCATCTTCACAAATAATGACATTGCCATGTTGCAACTACTCTGAGCTAGTGGCTGTGGATGAACACTCAGATTGCAGCTGATCATGCAGCTCTGTCTCTCCACTTCCTATAGCTTTAACTTTCAGAACCCAGCGACTAGCTGTGCTCCTATCAGCTGCACAACTTCCATACACAGCACACAAACATTTGTTAATATTTCCGACAATTTCTTTCCCTGTCACCAAGAATCTTATAACAGTTGCTTTAATTTGTTCAAAGAAAGCAACAGTCATCATGAGGCTGTCAACGCTGCCATAGAGCTTTACTAATGTTGGTACTGGTGATGGTCCTTTTTCTGGTCCTTGTATGTTGGACAATTTTGCAGCAGATGCTCAAGAGTAATTTTCCTAGTACCACAGGTGCATTCGTCAGTAGCACCTATTTTCAGTTTGTTGAATAGATGGTACTCAGTCTGTTGTGGCCTGTGTGGAGTTTGAAGACCAACACTCTCTTCTGTTCAAGTGGTAATTAGCATCATATTTTGTGTAGCCAGTATGCTCTGCTTCCCATTTGTCCATGTATCTGGCCCTAACAAAGCTTTTTGACTCTTCGTAGGTCACACTTGAATTTGGTTATGGCAATCTTCTTTTGCCAGTCTGTCGGCCTCCTCGTTGCCCTGAATGTTACAATGGGATGGGACCAGCTCATTGTTTGTAACGCGTAACGTACCTCAGACACCATTTTAAATTACTTTTACAGCAATGCTATCTGTCAGAAGACCAAACAATTATGCACATGTGTGTGGAAAATATCGATGTTGCAACCTGTAAATTGTCACTTTTGCAATTTTTATTTTTGGATGAGAAAAAAATGTTTTCTTTCTAGACACTGTAGGCCAGTTTTCTGAGTCTTTCTTCATAACTGTAATTCTAGAATCCCACTTTCAGCTTTGTTGCTCTTTTTTTGTATCCTTTTCAGCATGTGTATATCACCTCTATGATAAGGACTCCACACCTGTACACGGCACTCCAATCTAGGTCTAACTAATGCTTTATACAGTTTGAATATCACTTCCTTGCTCCTATGTTTACAATTTTTTTATCATACTTAACATTGCATAACATTCTATGACATGATGTTAACCTGCCCAGCATCTTCTCTCTTTGTTGTCCTTAGTTTCTTTGTTTTTCCACTGGAATTGATATATTTCTTGCTCTAGCACATCTTCTGAAGCTTATCAAGAAACAACATGTGACTTGTCACATGATTACTGTGACTATATGCATTTGCTATGCTCTATAAAAAGAATAGTCAAGTCAGGAATGAATATTTTTAGAACGTAATCATATTGAAGATATGACCAAATCTCACACTTCGAGAGTCATCGACTTTATTGATACATGCATTCTGATAATAATGGTGAGTCATTGTCTGAACATATTACTATTAATAATTTTATCAGTTAGCTGCACTCTCTGCTTTGCAGGTTACCTGTTCACACAAAAAAAGGACAATTCTGCATTCTGTGTGATCTTCAATTGTCTTGACTACATCTTGCCACTGAACCGAGGTAGCTTAGGACGAAAGAGTGAGGTTGACGATAGCATAGATCCTCCTCACTTAAATCTATTTGTGCACAAACTATAGCGTCAGACAGACTATATATGTTATTTTGAACAAACCCACAAACCACCTCTGCCTCTTCAAAGTATTGCAATGCTCTGATATAATCCAAAAGACTGTCTGTGGTTTACTACATCAGAACAAAGTAAAACTCCAACCAATAATAAATTGCATTGCTTCAAAAACGTTACCCGTACTTTGATGAATGCTGGTACAGTATTACATCCATAGATAGGTAACTAAACTTTTATAACAAGATCAAAACGTGTACAGCATTTATCAGCTCAAACAATTTGAAGAAATGCTTAAACTCTGATGTATCTGTTTGTCTTCATTCATCAGCTGTGAACAAACAAATCGTTGATATCTTTTGCACGGGTAACACAATTTTAACAACAAACACTAAATCAAGTGAATTATGTGATTTGACTTAGCCACTCCTCTTGTACCATGGAGTGTACATGTGTGCCCTCTTCTACTAAGGAATGTACTAGCCACTCCTCTTCTACTATGGAGTGTACTAGACACTCCTCTTCTACTATGGAGTGTACTAGCCACTCCTCTTCTACTAAGGAATGTACTAGCCACTCCTCTTCTACTAAGGAATGTACTAGACACTCCTCTTCTACTATGGAGTGTACTAGCACAACTCCTCTTCTACTATGGAGTGTACTATCCACTCCTCTTCTACTATGGAGTGTACTATCCACTCCTCTTCTACTATGGAGTGTACTATCCACTCCTCTTCTACTATGGAGTGTACTAGCACATCTCCTCTTCTACTATGGAGTGTACTAGCCACTCCTCTTGTATTACAGAGTGTACTTTCCACCTCACTTCTACTATGGAGTGTACTATGCACTCCTCTTCTACCAAGGAGTGTAGTAGTCTACTTTTATTTTATTGTGGATGATTGTTTTTACCAGATGAGGTGGCTGACCCTATGTCCAACCTTCTTCAATTAATCTATGGAAATCTTTCAGTTCCCTGTGGAGCACATGTCTTCAGCAAATACCAAGTACTTCTGACCTGAGCCATCTGTTCCAGCTCTGTTCACATTCTCCATGTTTCCTTTATATTTGTCTTGAGCTCTCTTCTCACTGTTTGTTTTTTGTCCTGGGGATTCCAGAAAGGAGACCGCCATTTAATGTTTTCATATTGTTTTCTGAATATGTGCCCTACCTTACGTCAGGGCCATCTCCCCATCTTAAGTTTGATATCTTTCTGGTTTCTCTCCAACAGTTCCATATTATTGATCTTATACCATATTCTCTATTTTGGGCAGGCACCCATTTACAAAAGTCTGTACCTATTTAGTCGGTTTATTTTTTCCATGCTTTACAACTATACTCTTCTTCTTCTTCGTATGCTGTCAGAAGTCGATTTGAATTTGGTTAAAAAAAAAGCAGCAGTTATCCTGAGGCTGTCGACGCTGCCATAGAGCTTATCTAGTGTTGGAACTGGTGATGACCACATATGCTTTCTCTGGTCCTCGTATGTCAGGCAATTTTTCAGCAGATGTTCAGGAGTCATTTTCCCCAGTAGTTTATTGAATAAATGGTACCTCAGTCTATTGCGGCCTATGTGAAGTCAGAAGACCACCACCTGTTCTCTTCTGTTCAACTAGTAATAAGCATAATTTGTTGTGTAGCCAGAATGCTCTGTTTCCTATTTGCCCATGTATCTGGCCCTAATACAATAGCATTAACTTGACACTTGAGTTGAGAACTTTTATTTTTGTGTTGGGCTTAATTTCTTGATTTCCATATGCTTAATTTCTTGATTTCCATAAGTTCTCCAAAAGTGATGAAATCTCCTCTAGTATTTTGTATTATTATTTTGACATCTTTATCTGTACGCTCTACTCTTTCTATAATGCTACCAACACATATGAATGATTCAACAACTTATAAGAGTGTGTCTCCCAACACAATCTAATTGTCGTATGTTGTATTTATTCTTTTAATCCTTTTTTTTTCTCTGCCCAACACTATTAGGACATGACTAGCAGGTTACTGTGTTACTATTCTTTGCTCTCCATTTGACCTCAGTAACACACAGAGTAACCCTTTGAGCCTGTGACACTTAACCCTTTTTACCCATGACATCCATATATCAGTGTGTGTGTGTAAATACCTCATTCTCTGAGCTACCCGTTTGCCAGTGTGGCGGGTGGACCATTATTTTAAGGCGTATTTTGAGCTGTACTGCTGGGATTTTGGCCATAATATAGTGATGTCTACACAGTACACACATTTCCGGAAATAACAAATATGGTAGCACAAATATCAAAGCATGTTTTCACAATTATTTTGAAAATTCAGGAACTGACCATTTTAAAAGGTTAACAAGTATTTTCAAGGATTTTGATGCTGGTGAATTTGATTTAAATCGCAATTATTCTGAAAAGGATCAGTTGCTATTTCAACCACAACATGTGATTGTGCGTAATTTGAATTACCATTCAACCATTGATTAGGATCAAGCTAGATCTGTTCCTCGGAGGATAAGACTACGGTCCTGGGGCAAGTGCGGGGGGGGGGGGGGGGGGGGGGGGATACCACATAATGTATAAAGTAAATTTGATTAATATATTCTACACTCTACTGAAGTAGGAACATTGGAAATTAGCAGGTCAGTCAATTTTAGATAGAATAACTAAATTAGAGTACATGGTTCTGTCATAGTAAATAGCTTTACTTAAATGTCTACATTGTGTGTATTTTCTCAGGAGCACAGGGGAATAGGATTTTACGGACTGGATAGCGAGAGTTTAAAGGGTTAATAGGCCTACTATACCAAAAACTACTTCAACTGCCACACATATATCTCAATTTATCAGCCATAAAATATAAAATTGTTGATATCAATTGCTTTTACGAATGTTAAAGAGGGAGGAAGACTAATGTCTGATCAGACAAAATATACCGATCATACATGTTAGTCAGGGTCAGGCAAAACATACTGGCCAAGACCCTCACCTCGGCTTCCTAGTAGCCCTCCCTGAATATGGGCTGTTTTAATGGCAGCCTGGCTAACGAGGTGAGGTATCGACGTGATCCCAGTAGTAGTGAGTGACACGCAGATGAAGCCAAGCATAGCACAACCGCCTGGAGGACTCCGGTCCACCGTCATCAGCACGCTCGGGATGTGAGGAAAGCTACTGCAATCCGCTACTAAACGTCCTTTTTAGGGCACAATAAACCTACTCATTAAGGGCATTCGCAATCAACAACGAATGTTAAAGTCATGCTGCTACCTTACACACATGTAACTCAATTTTTAGAAAAAGATTTAAACATTTATCAGCCAAAAAACTATACAAGTAAATGCTGCAACTTTCACAAACACTTGTTCATCCTAATTTATCAGCTGACAAACACCATATCAATGATATCAATAGGAAGTCAACTATGTAAAATCACTCACATTACAAAAAGCATACCAAAAGCACGTAACTGCTTTTGTTATAATCAACTGCAAAAAAATGTAATGGCAATGTAACAATATCAAAAATTTTTATACATAATTAATCACAAATCCATTTATCACTTAGCGATGTGCATACATTTTGCTTGATCTGTTGCAAAAATGATGGTGCATTGAACACGTAGAAAGCTTGAGTATATCACAGATTACAGTTAAGGTCCAAATAGTCACAACTCAAGTACTGTGAAGGAGGATGATTCAAAGCGTTTGATTCAATAAATGAGGACTCAGATTTTGTAAGATGAAGATTAGTTTCCTTCCTTGCTGCCTTTCTTAACTCTAACATAATTAGGTTCCAATTCAGAACTGGGTAGAACAGAGCTTGATAAAATTTGGTCACTCACTCAAGTCAATTTTGAGGTGAGAAGCAAGAGCTGTAACTTCCATTTTACAAATAATCTCACTCTCTCCATAGTCTGTGTACATTCTCACGAATTCAAGGGAGATTAAATCTAAGTCTCTCAATCACATGCGTACAAAGTTTGTGCGTATTTACATTTTTCTTTAGCCCCCCATGAGACTTAACTCTTGCAGGCTGGAGTTTTTTTAACCAGTTTCTTCACAAACACACTTTGCTAGTTTCACAAATGAAAATACAATGACTTACTTCCCTTACCATGTAACATTAATTAAAATCCTGAAACGCTGATAAAACTAAAAATAAATTGTTTTCAGTGTACAGTTAGCAATATTAGTGTTCTTCTGGTGTCAAGGGGTCTCCTGAAAAAGTGACAAAAGCATTCTTTCTGTCTTTACAAGTTAACTTCTTTGCTACAAAATTTTATTTTTGTTTTAAAAATTGGACATTCCTTTATTATAAATATACATTTCTGTTTCTGTCAAGTTTATTCTTACACTTCTGCTGGTCTTGTACAGGTTACCCACAAATTGTACTAATTTTTAGTTGTGTACTTTTTTTTCACTGGATAGTTTGGTTATTACAAATTATATAAATATATATTTCAACGTATTTAAAAAGATAAATAATTCAGCCATTAGGGTCTTCTTCTTCTTCTTCTTCTTCTTCGTACGCAGTCAGACAGTAACCATTATTTTTTCGAAAAAAGCGGCGGTCATCCTGAGGCTGTCGACACTGCCATAGAGCTTGTCTTGCAGTTCCACCGGTGAAGCCATTAGGGTCTAAAAGACCTTCAATTCATAATATGATTGATTTCTGATAATCTAGTTCTGATAGTGAATGAAAATAGTTTTCTAACATAGAAAAAATGTTGATGTTCAGTAGACAATCTTAACCAAAAGGAAAATATCTATGTTGTTATGGTAATCTTAGCTGACAGAAAGTATATCTATGTTGTTAAGGTAATCTTTGCTGACAGAAAGTATATCTATGTTGTTAAGGTAATCATTGCTGACAGAAAGTATATCTATGTTGTTATGGTAATCTTTGCTGACAGAAAGTATATCTATGTTGTTAAGGTAATCATTGCTGACAGAAAGTATATCTATGTTGTTATGGTAATCTTTGCTGACAGAAAGTATATCTATGTTGTTATGGTAATCTTTGCTGATAGAAAGTATATCTATGTTGTTAAGGTAATCTTTGCTGACAGAAAGTATATCTATGTTGTTAAGGTAATCTTTGCTGACAGAAAGTATATCCATGATCTTCAGGTAATTTTTGCTGACAGAAAGTATATCTATGTTATTAAGGTATTCTTTGCTGACAGAAAGTATATCCATGATCTTCAGGTAATTTTAACTGATGCACAAAACAACTCTAGAATCTTTAAGTCAATGCTACAAAAATAGTGGGTGTACAAACAGGCACTGGTCTGTAGTAAGTAGCAAATATAAAATTAAATATTATATAATATTAGAATGACATGTTTTTATTTCTCTTTATTTCCAATTGCAGTATATTTGTTTGTAAAGATAACTACACATACCACCAAAAAATTATATTTAAAAATACAAAAGGAGCTATCAATCTCCTTGAGTGACACTGAAAAATATAAAAAAATATATATGCTACGTCATCGTCTTCTTCGTTTGTTCTCAATCTCCCACTACTAAGCCCTGAACAAAGCTTTGCAAATAGCAGGATATAGTCAAGAGAACGGAATGCGTTGTGTCGCTAGTTTACAGCTTGACTGCGATATTTGCACCTTTCGGTCCGACACATCCGTCTTCGGCATTATGCTACATCAGAAAGCTGGAGTATCAATGTTTTCAGTAATCTTAGTTGATATGGATAATGTTTATATGTTATTTAGGAAGTCTTAACCTTTTGCAGCTTGTAGGGGCCGTTATCAACTGCTGTAAATTCAATAAAATGTTGCATGCTACGACTAACATATAGTTCTGAAACATGCGCTTGCATTTTGTGATTTAGTTTGTGGAATTTAATTCTTTTTATGTATCTACATAATGGTGGCATCCACGCATGTGCAATTGATGTTTAATTTTAAGGTTATTTTTAATAAGTAGACATTTGCAAAAGTTGTTATGTTTCAAAGTCAATACATTTACCGCGATAAATTTGAGTTTCAAAACCTGATAAATTATTTATTATTTGATTAGATCAATGATCACTCATCTGGATTATTCATGAATACTGAACATATGCCCTATTCAGATTTTGACTGGGACACATAATATGAAAGGTATGAGTAAAGCAATTGACAGATATATTAGCGAAATACATGTGGTGAGTACAAAACATTCTTTTCTCTTCAAATTTTCCCCTCTATATTAATGCCATTTAACACTTCATACTATTACATAATCTTCATTATGATACTTCATGTCATAGAGAGTTAAAATACGTGTCATACAATGTCTAAATCGTAATTGTAACTCAATTTGTTCAATATTAACTAACCCTTTTCAGTCAGGGCTAATTTGGTGATTTGTGTCTTTGAGTTTGGACCAAAATTATGAAATTCAATGCACCAAAGATTTTTAAAAAAAAATTCTTTATTGTTGCATAGCTGAGCTAAAATTATGATCTAAGCATCGTAAGACCCATGAAACCATCTTTGACATGAAGAATTTATAATAAAAATTATATATTAGTCTATCTATCTATCTATCTATCTTCAGTCCACTTGTGTGGGTAGATGTCATGGGGAGGTGTAACCTCCTTCGTTTTATATTTTTGTTGACAGGCAAAAATCCACTGGTGAATTGCCAGGTCACTCCAAGTATCTGTTACCAACCATTAGGTTGGTAGCCTCTCAAATATACAATCGCCTATTTTTGGGACTGGTGGTTGTGGAAGCGTAAATTAGAGCAAGGTAGGCCCGCAGCCTGTCAGACGCCATCTGTGCCATTCCGCTAACCACATAACCAAGACCTGATGTTATTGCCACACAGTCCCCTTTTTGTGACATATTCTCTGTGGGGCGAGAATCCCTAGAGTAATTTGAGTAGATTTTTAACTTGAATTTTGCCAGAGCAGTGGCCGTAAAAGCCTAATCTTTTTGATTTCCAAGTGCCAAGGGATTTTTATTGTGCGTGCCACTGCACACGAGTGTCTGATTTCACTACTCAGAGATCAGGGGAAAATTTTTACCGGATGGTCCAAGTGAAAAAATCCCGGTCTCCATTGTGATTTGAACCCGCAAACTCCAGCACCTGAGAAGAACACCTTATCTCGAGACCACTGGGTCCCTCTATATATTAGTATGAAGCGTTAAATTACATTACTTACTCGTCACGTGTTTTGTCAATATATCCTTCAATTCTTATACACATACCTTTCTTATCATGCGTTCCAGTCAAAGTCTGAATCAGGCATGTGTTGAATATCAACAAATAATTCAGATGCATAATCATTGGACTGATAAAATAATAAATAATTTCTACGATCTTAAAGCCCAACTTTTGTAGCAATATATGAGTAGACTTTCAAGTATTACAATACATCCTGGAATCGACATTCCGGAAATAATCATACAGTTCGCATGCACGGACACAACCGTCGTGTAGAGTCATAAAAAAATTTTTATTCAGCAAACTAAATCACAAAACACAAAGGTCTATTTTGGATGAGACAGGCGGCAATTTTTACGTTTTCAAAGACCTGTGCCGATACAAGCTGTAAAAAGTTAATTACATTTTTAATAAAATATTGATATATGGAATTCCAGCACTTGGCTCAGACGAAAAGACACAAATTGGCAAAATCATCCATGACTGGAAAGTGTAAATTGGCAAAGAGAATATTTAAATGATCTTTTAGTAAACTTAGCTGACAAAGAAAATATTTCCAAGATCTGTCAGTAAACTTAGCTGACAAAGAAAATGTTTTCAAGATTTTTCAGTAAACTTAGCTGACAAAGAAAATATTTCAATGATCTTTTAGTAAACTTAGCTGACAAAAAAAATATTTCAATGATCTTTTAGTAAACTTAGCTGACAAAGAAAATATTTCAATGATCTTTTAGTAAACTTAGCTGACAAAGAAAATATTTCGATGTTTCTTCAGTTCTCTTTTCTGACAAATAAAATTATTTCTAGGCTCCTTAAAAATAACCTTATGTGATTCTGAAAATATTCTCGTGTTCTGATTTATCTCTCATTATCTGATACATAGCAACAAATAATTCAAGTATTCTGCAACTGAACACTATTTAGGTCTATCAGACACTGTCCCTAGAGTATCTTCAAAATCATTTTTAACATCAGTAATGCTATCAGTTCTCTCCATATTATCTGACTGTGGCTCTATTTCTACATTATCTACACGTGTGGACATGTTATCTGTAACACTCCCATCTATCACACTATCTGCAATTCCAGCATCTGCAATCCCAGAATCTGCAATATCAGCTTCATCTGTTTCTTGTTTCACATCATTTTCAAAAAATACCACAGTTGTCTCTGCGGCTGTTACTTCATCTTCACGAATATCAATTCCAGGTACAGTACCATTACTGACCATATCTCCTGATGAAGTATAGGAGACTTGATCGTCTGCAACATTCGAGACCGTCTCCTGTTGTGTTTCTGAAGCAGGAACCAGTAGGCTAGGGTGGAATTTCTCTATGGCCCATTGGATTGCCCAAATAGCCAAAGGCCTCATATAAGCTAGAGATCTGTAGCCTTGGTTGACAGTGTATGCTTCAGGGGTCTGAAAGTGCAGGCCTAGAATCTCCCAACATATGTGGTAGGCTCCATATGCTGTGCGAAAACCTTCATCTAGGAGACCCTGTGATAAATTAATGACAACTTATAGAGGAATCAGGATGTGCATTTTTGATCTTAATGCAAAAATTTACAACATCATAGAAAACCAACCAATATGTTATTTGATCCTATTGTATCTAATTTTATTGGGATTTTATCATATTTTATATAACTGTATAGTAATTTTATCATATTTGATCTAACTGTATTAATTTTATTATATTTGGTTTAACTGTAAAGTAATTCTATCATATTTGGTCTTCATCATCCTCATCATGTAGCATGTTCTTTTATAGAACGTTGCTCCCATGACAGTCTGTCTGAAAGAAACTCGTTCCGTTGCCAAAACTCCTGTCTTCGCCACAGTCGTACCCAGGCATTCCTGAATATCTTGGTACCATCGTCTTCTTGGTCTACCCCTGCCTCTTTTACCTGGCACCATACCTTCCATCACTGTTCTCTCAAGATCATTGTGTCTCTTGATGTGACCAAAGTATTTACATTTTCTGGCCATAATGGAATTGATAAACCAGTTCTCCTCTATGCTCAACTCTTGCTGAATGTCTACATTTATCTTTTTCTCCGTCCAGGATATTCTGAGAATCTTTCTGTAACGTTTTGACTCGAAGGATTCGATTCTTTGTCTAGAAGTTTTGGTTTTCGCCCATGATTCACAGCCATAAGCTACCACAGGAAAAACACAGGCTATTCTTCTTCTGATTTCTTTCAATCAGTCGCCATTCTTGTCAATTCTGGAGCCCAGATATTCAAAATAGTGACCTGATCTATTTCCTCACCACCCACTGTAAATTTATGTTGACATTGTGTTTTGTCGGTGGGCATTATCATTGTTTTGTTTATGTTTATAAACAGGTTTTTATCTTTACTGTGACCATTTACAGCTTAAATTAGCTGCTCTAGCCCTTCTGCACTTCTTGATAGTATTACTGTGTCATCTGCGTATCATAACGCTGGAATCTCATACCCGCCAATCATAAATATTTCAAAACTTTAAATGTTCTCGTCTTCTCATTATACGTTCTGCATAGATGTTATATAGATAAGGTGAGAGGATATATCCCTGTCTTACTCCCTTTTGTACTGCGAACCAATCTGATGTTTGCCCAGATACTCGGACAGTGGCTTGTTGATTTTGGTATAATGCTTCAATGAGATGTATAATGTGCACAGGAAACCCCATTTCCTTCATGATGTTCCACAGATTTTGATGTTTTACCGTGTCGAAGGGGGGCATGCATGTGTATGGTTAGTCTTCTCACTTCAATCCCTTCTCCTTAGCCAGTCTGCTCTGTTGCAGCCTGTTATCCAGGATCACAGTGTGAAGGTGTAGAAGGATTTTGGCAGCTCTGGTTCGCTGACCCCAATGCTAACAGTAAGCTATGGGTCACTGACTACTGAAGCGTATGCACTGTTCATTATCTTCTTCCCTCAAGTAAATTTGATACAGGACGTGATACAGGATGGTCTACAATAATTATATTCCACAATCTACTGGCACAAGTAGGTATATAGGCACATTGGAGATGATCAAGTCGGACAATTTGGGCACATAGTTTTGTCATAGTAAATACTCTAGCTTTCCTGAAATGTCTACCTTGTGTGTATTTTCACAGGAGCACAGAGAAATGTGATTTTACGGACTAGGTGGCCAGAACTCAAAGGGCTAAGCAAGCTGGTAAATACTTTTTAAATAAACATGTTTTCATACTCATTTCCCATGTTTGATAACAAACAAAATGTTGTCACAGCAAATGTGGTACCCTCCCATAAAATATCTGATACTGTAGCATATAACATAGAATAGGCTTTCTGTACTCGACTATGAAGGGTAGTGTCCCAATACCAAGGAATGCATGGTTAGCATTTTCTTAATTCCTGTATCATAGCACCAACTAGAGAACAGTGATTCCTGTCACTGGTACGAAATCTATAACAACTGTCAAAACGCATAGGAACTTCACTGTGTCTGTCACAATACAGCGGAATATCACTAACGACTGTCACAAAACAGAGATATATCACTAATGGCTTGTAATACTGAGAAATATCACTAACGACTGTCATAATACCAGGGAATATCACTAACGACTGTCATAATGCCAGGGAATATCAGTAACGACTGTCATAATGCCAGGGAATATCAGTAATGGCTGTCATAATACCAGGGAATATCAGTAACGACTGTCATAATGCCAGGGAATATCAGTAATGACTGTCATAATACCAGGGAATATCACTAACGACTGTCATAATGCCAGGGAATATCACTAACGACTGTCATAATGCCAGGGAATATCAGTAATGGCTGTCATAATGCCAGGGAATATCACTAACGACTGTCATAATGCCAGGGAATATCAGTAATGGCTGTCATAATGCCAGGGAATATCACTAACGACTGTCATAATGCCAGGGAATATCAGTAATGGCTGTCATAATGCCAGGGAATATCACTAACGACTGTCATAATGCCAGGAAATATCACTAACGGCTGTCATAATGCCAGAGAATATCACTAACGACTGTCATAATACCAGGGAATATCATTAACGACTGTCATAATACCAGGGAATATCACTAATGACTGTCATAATGCTAGGGAATATCACTAATGACTGTCATAATACCAGAGAATATCACTAATGACTGTTGTAATACCAAGAATAGCTGATTCCTGTCACTGCTACTAAATCTATAATAAATGTAACAATACTGAGAAATATTGCTAAAGGTTGTTTTTCTTGACCAATGACAAACTAGGGGTGATGTGGTCACCGTCACGCCGGTCGCCTTTACTTTTCCAGATTATCCAGGTATTAAATTTTTTTTAGGCTGGGTCAACCCCAGGTGCTGTTTTGTAATCAGCAAAACCCTGCACCGGCTGGGGGTTGAACCTCTATTTCTTGGCTGCGAAGCCAGTGCCCTAACCATCTTCTGGTTGTCACAATACTAAGACATTTCTCTTACAACTGTCAAAATACCAAGGAAAGTATCATTATTCATTTCATACCTCTTGAATCATAGTGGCAGCTAGAGCATAGGTGATTCCTGTCCAAAACTCCTCTGACTGGGGTGAGCTCAAATCCATCTTCCCATCAGGCCTTGTTCCGTTTATAGCTCCCATACAGCCCCCTTGAAAGCCCATGACATTATTTGCATAGATTGTTTGGAGAGCCTTCTTCACATGGTCTGCTGGAAACAGCTGCAAATTTAGAAACAATTTGTATGAAATGGGCGAATAAACTCAAAACTATACATAAAAAAAAACAATTAGTCTAAAACAGACAACTTTACATTGTGAGTTTTTTCTGTTGTTAAACCTCTACGCTGTGTTATCTGTTTCATAACTTTTGTAATGTTGTTGTTTCGATTGTCCACAATGAATAGGTCTACTCTTAAGTGCACCCTGAAAAGGACGTTAAATGACAGGTTGCAGCAGCTTTCCTCACATCCCGAGCTTGCTGATGAAAGTGGACTGGGTCCTTCAGGCGGTTGTGTAATGCTTGGCTGCGTCTGCGTGACACTCACTACTACAGGGATCATGTCGATCCCTCACCTCGTTAGCCAGGCTGCCATGAAAAGAGCCCTTTTCCAGGAAGGGCTATGAGGAAGCTGATGAGTCTTTGCCAGTATAAAGCATGTTTTGCCTGACTAGACGTTAGTCTTACTCCCCTTTGTAATGGTAACAATGTAAGCCTGACAATACAGTCTTTGGTAATTTTGTGCTTACTTGAAATAACTGGAATCGTGGAAGTCAAACAGGCAGGTATGCCTGCTGCCAGGTAGCCAAAGGCTATCTGTAGTACGTTCTTTATTTTGCAATATTTACTTCTTGCGGCTTACTAGGCTGGGGAAAGATAGATTGCGTATTGGTAGGAATTTTATGATTTTTTAAAATTTTTGCTCGGAAGGTAACTAACAGCCTACTCTAACGATTTTCAACTGACAAGGTTTTTTTTTTATGTGCGCAGCATGTTCACAGGATCTCAATTTTTCACCAATCTCCAATATGACTAGAAGTTGATCTCACCTCTCTTGAGATCAGGGGGCTATTGAAACTTGCTGGATTCAAAACGTCTGCATTTAGAACAAAGACATTCCGCGGATTCCGAGAATATGTCTGATTTCGCATGTGGAGGGCTCAAGTCTTGATATGTCCCATTTAAGCAGGGTGCATGTCTCAGAGTAGTACAGGAGTTCTGTTATTATGCACTAGTATTATGTGTCACAAACATTACTGACTAATTGTCTTCTTCATATTCCCTTCTTGAGTATGTGGTTGATGGCTGTCAAAGCCGTCAGTGATGGTGTCTTTCAGTGTACAAACACACTCCTTCCACTTCGTTAGGTCTGCTGCCATCCTTCATAGAGTGACTTAACTCTAGTTCATGATTTTCATGCCACCTGCTATGGTTCTTGGCCAATTTGTTTTACGTCAATTCTTTTCTGTCTTATTTCTAGGGTCCGTTGAATCAAGGTACTAGTGATGGTGTCAGTGGTGACCGACCCCAACCAAGCACGTCCACAGGTGGTGGATGGCGGAACGACCCCCAGATATAGTGTGTTAGTTGTGATCCAAGCCAGTTATAACTGGACAAATAAGCAGTCGCGGACCAAGCGGCAATGTAACCGAGCAGGACGGGTGGAACAACAGGTGGCACTGTTGCACCCACTGAAATACTCCATATGATATATGACGGGTAAATTCGTAAATTCTAACGAGCAAGAGCCGCTATAAGCTCTAGCCACTGGGAAGGAACCTTGGTAAATAAACAAACCTGTTGCCATGCAGCCACCACCGAAGATGGAAGGGCTATGGCAACCAAGAATACATAACATAACCTGGTCTGCTGAAGACGTAGTGTATTAGCTATGGCGCAGACACTGGGAAAAAGCACACACATGCATCTACAGGCAAGGTCAGGTGACAATCTATCCTAACGTTATGGCGACATCCTTATCAGCTACAACTGGTGAGAAATGGAGTCGGGTTCTTAGCCTTGAAAGGACTCACCCAAACAACCAGTGGATCTGCCAACCTAAAGGCCAGGGGAAAGCAGGGTAATGCAACTGGCCAAGCAACCCGCTGCCTTACAGTGATTCAATGAAATACAGAGGAAATAGTTATTGCCCATCACGAACCGATGATGGCCACAGCATCAGATGGTTTTATCTTAATAATGTGATGTCCGCTGTATTTTGATTATAGTGAGGAAGAATATGCGCTGGTCATAAATCTCACCCTTATCCCGAGTTACCTTAGATCAGTGGCAAGACAATTGGTCGAGACGACGAGGTAACTTAGGCACTCTGGTCTAACCTCCCTTGAGACCAGGGGTCGCTTGAAACTTCTGGGATTCGATCGCCCACCATTTCCACTCATCACTGTGAGAAGCGAGTGCCTTAACCTCTTGACTACAGCGACCACCAACACAGGAAATGTACTATGCCAAACCTGGCTATAGGGAGCCGAGCTGACACAGAAGCTGTGGGGCTGCCACCTGAATTTGAAGAGGACAGTGGACTTCATCCTAGCAATGAGACTGCAGGTCTAGCATGACCAAAAAACCTGAACGCAGAAGAAGAAGGTACTAGTGATGGTGTCTGGGTCACTTATTAAGACCAGAGGCTGTGTGAAAAAAACTAAAATACTTACAGCTTCATCAGCCAAATCTGAGGCTTTCAGAAACCAATGACCTGCCAGTTGGTCTGCCATAATACTGTCATGATGGTCACTTGTGCTACTGTCATAATTGTAGTATGAACCTAGTGGATATTGTAATTGTAAAGAAATAAAATATCTGTTCTTTTTACAAATATAATGATAAAACAATTTAAAATTAGTGCTCCCTTTCATAAAGCTATTTAAGTTAATGCAACTTTTAACAATCATAATAAATCAATCGCTCCATCTATTTATGCTCTTTCAGCGCCAAATACAGTTCATTAGGAATACAATGCTCTCCAAGTAGATTGGTCTCATGGCATTAGTCATAGTTCCTGTATGTTGAGACCCATCATGGTGGCATCTCTAGTGATTGACCTGCGCAGTGTCTCTCTTGGCCTGTCCCTCTGCCTCTTGGCTTCCACATATTCGCTTGGGTTGGAAGTTTGTTGCTGTTCAGTTTAAGGACATGTCAGATGTACGGCCAACGCCTTTTTTCATATGATTGTTGTTTGTTATTGTTTTGAATGACCACAATGAGTAGGTTTACACTTTTGTGCGCCCTGTGAAAAGGACACTAAGTGACCGGTTGCGGTAGCTTTCCTCACATCCCGAGCGTGCTGATGAGGGTGGACCGCTGTCCTCTAGGCGGTTGTGCTACACTTGGCTTCGTCTGCGTGTCACTCATTTCTACGGGGATCACGTTGATCCCTCACCCGATAGTCAGGCTACAAATGAAAACTGCCAGTTTCTATTGGGGCCTATGAGCAAGCCGAGGTGAGGGTCTTGGTCAGTGTATTTTGCATGACCCTGACAAACATGCCTAATCAGTATGTTGTGCCTCCCCTTATCTTATGATAGTATAAACATATTGCTGTTTGGTCTTATTTGTCTGTTTGTCTTAAATTCTTCCCAGCCAATGTTATCTTTTTCCAAGACATTTATTTTCAAATGCATTCAGCTTATTTACAAGAGTTTTGGTCATTTTCCAGTTAAGCAGTGCTAATCTAGTAAGGCGAAGTGGCGCAATAGTCATGTCTATTTAGTCAGAAATTCATACAGAGATAATAAGAGAGTGAGCAAGTGCATTATCATGGTGAAACTGCTAGTCCTGGAGTTTCACATCTCAAGTCACTTTGTATGTACATTCTTCTGGGACATCATAACATGTCAAAGCAATAGTTTGTCCTTGGGGGTCAAATTGATGAAATGAAAAATCTTTCATGGAAAAGTTTTTTTCCCCAACTCTTTACAACTTGTATTGCATTGCACCGGCCCCTGAAAACCTAATACTGACTGCCTATCTCACCTAAAATGAACCTCTGAGACATGCTTTTGTGTTTCGTGATTCAGTTTGCTGAATTTAATTCTTTTACAGCAATACATGATGGTTATGTTTGCACATGTGCAATTGATATTTAACTGTACGATTATTTCTGGGAAGTCGATTCCAGCATGTGTTGTGAAACTTGAAATTCTACCAATTTATTGCAACGAATGTTGGGCTTCAAGGCCGTAGATATGATTTATCATTTGATCAGTGCAATGATAATGCATCTGGATTGTTTGCGGATATTTAACACATACCTGATTCAGACTTTGACTGGGACACATAATATGAAGGGTACGTGTAACAGAATTGATGGATATATATATATGAAACACATAACATGGTGATTACAAACAATATTTTTCATCTCCAATTTCCACTTCGACATTAATGCCATTTAACGATCCATTCTAACTTATAATATTTTTTATTAATACTTTATGTAATGGATAGTTTAATTATGTGTCTTATGGTGTAATTTTAGCTCAATTTGCTCAATATTCATTTATTTTATTTTGAATTAAAACTGACTTTAAAAATTCTGGCACCTGGCCTGGACTGAAAGACAAATCGGCAAAATTATCCAGAATTGGAAAGGGTTAATCTCTTCTGTCACTCATCTAGCTTTCTATTAATACTTTCTGGTGTTCCATTTTCTGCAAGTTGTACTCCGCACCGCAACATCCAAGGCAACGAGGAGGCAGACAGACTGGCAAAAGAAGGTGCAAGACTACCACAAACAGATACTAGTATGACGTACGAAGAGTCAAAACGGCTTATCAAAGCCAGATACATGACCAAATGGGAAACCGAACATACTGGTTACACCAAAAACGATGCCTATTACCAGTTGAACCGAAGAGAGCAGGTCGTTGTCTTCAGACTTCGCACTGGCCACAATAGACTGAGGTACCACCTATTCAACAAATTGAAGATAGGTGGTACCGACGAATGCCCGTGCGGTACCGGTAAAATGACCGCTGAACATCTGCTGCAGAACTGCCCGACATACGAGGATCAGAGAGAGCACATGTGGCCATCACCAGTGGAACTGCAAGACAAGCTCTATGACAGTGGCGACAGCCTCAGGATGACCGCCGCTTTTTTAGAAAAAATAATGGTTACTGTCTGACGGCGTACGAAGAAGAAGTACTCCGCACCATTTAGCCAATTTTAACATCAGTCCATTTTTCTGTCTGTAGTTTCATGTAATCTGTCTTTTGGTCAAACAGATGTTAGGTATGTTACATCTTAGTACGTTGAAGGGGTACCTATTTGACCTACATGCAAGCCTACCTGTTTTCATCCATGACTGCATGTTTCATATTCAGTTAACCTCAAAATGTTTAGGCCTTTTACCAATCTACCGTCTAGTTTATGTCCCAAATGGAAGGACAGGCTCCTCTATTGTGGTCCTTAAATCTAATAATTAAAATTTGGTGCTGAAGATGCAGCAGCCAGTGACAGTGATCCATAACTGATGAAGCCCCTATTTCCCCTCCAAGTTGCTGCTTTGGAAACAGATTGTAATCATAGTAAGAGATTATGGATCAAAGAGGGAAGGCAAACGCAGTCCCAAAAATGCTGTGCTGAAATCAGATGTGTCAGGCCGAAAGGCGCAGATATCGCTGTAAATTACGACACAACTTCACAAATGTCCTTTCTAGGATGAATGCCAAAGAAGAGGATTACAATTTCAGAGGAATTCTTTGACTTTTAATTAATGGTTTTTGAAAAAAAATTACTATTTCACAAACAGGAAGTAACTGTTCTTGCCTAAGATGTTAAGACAAAATTCTTGTAAATTAAGTTGAACAGTGAATGGTTAAAGGTTTAATCACCATTCCATAGTTTCTTTTCAAATGAGTCTGCCCCCTTGTCTAGCATGCCCTGGTACATGGTGACATCATCCTGAATGTTCAGTTTCCTGGCCATTTCAACCATCATTCGAAGAGCAGCTAGCCACATGCTGCCACAGTATGCACTAAAAGCATAAAATAAAAGTGATAAGAGCACATACAATGTGATAAATGTGATGAGAGTACGTACAATGTGATAAATGTAATGAGAGTGCGTACAATGTGATAAATGTGATGAGAGTGCGTACAATGTGATAAATGTAATGAGAGTACGTACAATGTGATAAATGTAATGAGAGTGCGTACAATGTGATAAATGTGATGAGAGTACGTACAATGTGATAAATGTGATGAGAGTGCGTACAATGTGATAAATGTAATGAGAGTACGTACAATGTGATAAATGTAATGAGAGTGCGTACAATGTGATAAATGTGATGAGAGTACGTACAATGTGATAAATGTGATGAGAGTACGTACAATGTGATAAATGTAATGAGAGTGCGTACAATGTGATAAATGTGATGAGAGTACGTACAATATGATTAGAGCACATACAATGTGATAAATGTGATGAGAGTACGTACAATATGATTAGAGCACATACAATGTGATAAATGTAATGAGAGTGCGTACAATGTGATACATGTGATGAGAGTACATATAATGTGATAAAAGTACATACAAGGCGTGTTCAAATGAAACCAGATCGAACTACACCAAGTGAACATACATATGATGCGCATGATGACATCAATTCTGATGTAAACAGCACATACCAACCATCAAGTTTGCAAAATTTCATTATCCTCCTACTCATAGTTTCCTCAGCAGACTGTTGAAAACATGAGCGGGTATTCTTCCTCTTCTGCGTTCCCATTCTCAATCTCCCACTACCAAGCTCTGAATAGGGCTTTGCAAGTAGCAAGATGTCGCCCAGAGAATGGAATGCGTTGTGTCCCTAGTTTAATGGGCGGATGTGATATGGACTCCGTCCAGAGTTGATCAGCGAGCGGTGTTTCAAATTTTAACAGCTGAAGGATGTCGACCTGTTGACATTCATCGCAGAATGCAGGCATTGTATAGTGACAAAAGTGTGGCGAACGTAAGCTCTGGCGGCGGCCCACCCGAATTGCTGCATCATTTTGGCGATGGCAATTTCTGACGCAACAATATGCGCCTGACCTGGTCTCGGAAGATCTTTCGTTAACTCACGTCCTTCTTTAAACATCGTTGTCCAGTTCTTCACTGTTGTCTTTGGCACACTTTTGTCACCATACACTGCCTGCATTCTGCGATGAATGTCAACTGGTCGACACCCTTCAGCTGTTAGAAATCAAATCACCCCTTGTTGATCAATTCTGAACGGATTCCGTATCACACCCGCAATGTTTTCAACGGTCTTGCTGACAAAACTATGAGTCGGAGGATAATTAAATTTTGTAAACTTGATGGTTGGTATGTGCTGTTTACATCAGAAGTGACGTCATCATGCGTGTTGTACGTATGTTCACTTGGTGCAATTAGGTCCGGTTTCATTTGAACACACCTCATAGGTTCACAATAACACTCTAAAAACTGTTCTCTCCATTTCAGAGTCAGGACCTGTTTGCCGGAATGTTTCCTCTCAAAATTTTTAATAGGCATGGCGCCGAAGAGGAGCACTGAGATGAAAACACAAATGAAACTAACGTTGTGAGCAATAGGATTTCATCAAAGACAACGAACAACAACAATAAGGAATTAGCGAATCATAGAAGAATACACAAATGGGGGATATTAATATAAAAATGCGTAAATAAGGTAATAATCTGAGAAATCATCACGTGGCTCTTCACAGGTCAGATGCTGGATACCATTCTATGTCACTACATAAACAGTACGCTTGGCAGGGCGAGTATTCCCATGACTCGCCTTACAAAGACAGTCTGGGAGACTAATGCGCTGTTTCACTACATCAAGGTCCAGGTCTATCAGATTTGCATTCTTGGCACTCTCATGTATGGAAGCAAGACTTGGAGCACTTACACTATGCAGGAGCGGTGGCTACACCTTCCACATGAGGTGTCTACGGCATATATTGGGTGGCAAGAGAGAGTGCCACATAATGTGATTTTACTGCCAAAGACGGATGTGTCAGACCGAAAGCTGCAAATATAGCAGTCAAGCTGTTAACTAGCGACACAACGCATTCCGTTCTCCAGACTACATCCTACTACCTGTAAATACCTATTCAGGGCTTGGTAGCGGGAGATTGAGAACGAACGCAGAAGAAGAAAAAGAAGAATATGATTTTACAGCAACCAAACACTCCCAGTATCTACTCGTTATTGAGCCAACAACAACTTTGATGGTTGGGACATGTTCCCCGCATGGAACATGAGAGGCTGCAAAATGATATCCTCTGTGGGCAGTTGGCCACTGGAGCTAGAAGAATCGGCCGTCTCAAACTGCGATTCAAGAATGTGTGCAAAAGGGACATGACATCCCATCCAAAACTGGGAAACGATTGCTCAGGCATAGTGGCTGCTGACCCTCATAGAGGTCTTCTGGCTGCAGAAAAAGAGAAAGACTGAAAAGATCAAGGGACACCCCAGCAAGCCAGCCTCCTCAGCTTAGTTGTGGGATCTCTGACAGAGACTGTCACTCATGGATCAGCCTTTAGTTTTAGTAGACAGTGTTGAAATACGGGCATGGTCTATTGAGACTGAGACACCAATGATGATGATGAATAAGGTGAATATTTGAACTGGGAATATCTTTATTTATTAAGGAAAAAAGATAATGATAATGTACAACATACTCTACCTTGCTCCTTTCATAACCCAGGCATCAAATGTTTGGTCTGCATATCCACCATTGTCAATAACTCCATCACCATCAGAATCCCAGAGTTTGGAAGATTCTATTAAAACCTGCAAACATTTAATGATGAAATTTACATAATATGATACCGGTGATTTTACAACATGAGATTAATGAATGAGCTTGGTTCTTCTTCAATTTCTTATGATCCCCCAAGGAGAGAAAGACTAATGTCTGGTCAGGCAAAATATACTGATCAGACATGTTAGGGTCAGGCAAAATATACTGATCAGACATGTTAGTCAGGGTCAGGCAAAATATTCTGACCAAGATCCTCACCTCGACTTCCATGTAGCCCTCCCTGGAAACAGACTGTTCTTCTTGGCAGTCTGGCAAACGAGGTGGAGGAATCAACATGATTCCCATAGTTGTGAGCGATACGCAGATGAAGCCAATCATTGAACAACCGCCTGGAGGACCCCAGTCCACCTTCATCAGCACACTCAAGATGTGAGGAAAGCTACTGCTACCTGCCACTAAACGTCTTTTTCAGGGCGCACAAAAGAGTAAATATACACATTGTGTGATTTTACAACAACATGATCCCCCAAAAAACAAGTTACAAGATTTCTTCAATTCTAAGACACATTCATTGACTATTGAAATGTCTCTAAAATTGGGATGCGCCTCACAATTGATGGCATCATACAGTAGACATTAAAAGAAGCGTCTACCAACAGGTGGACAGGACACATCAATCGACATTGTCATTGCCTAACAGATGCGCAAATTTGGAAGTGGAACATCCTGTGCTTGTGTTGTTATAATATGGCCACATCATTTAAGTTTTGTTTGTGTTGATCCATTCTTCTTCTTCTTCGTACGCAGTCAGACAGTAACCATTATTTTTTCGAAAAAAGCGGCGGTCATCCTGAGGCTGTCGACACTGCCATAGAGCTTGTCTTGTGGTTCCACTGGTGATGGCCACATCTGCTCTCTCTGATCCTCGTATGTCGGGCAGTTCTGCAGCAGATGTTCAGCGGTCATTTTACCGGTACCACACGGGCATTCGTCGGTACCACCTATCTTCAATTTGTTGAATAGGTGGTACCTCAGTCTATTGTGGCCAGTGCGAAGTCTGAAGACAACGACCTGCTCTCTTCTGTTCAACTAGTAACAGGCATCGTTTTTGGTGTAACCAGTATGTTCGGTTTCCCATTTGGTCATGTATCTGGCTTTAATTAGCCGTTTTGACTCTTCGTACGTCATACTAGTATCTGTTTGTGGTAGTCTTGCACCTTCTTTTGCCAGTCTGTCTGCCTCCTCGTTGCCTTGGATGTTGCAGTGTGATGGGACCCACTGTACCACTAACCTTTTTGGTGCGGACTGCTGGCATTGTTGACAGAGTACTGCTCTTAAGTCATTAAGCTCAGTGTTTTTCTGGCTTTTTAGCGCTGTGACTACGGCCAGAGCATCTGTAAGCAGGACTGTATGGCTTTCATTTTCTTTATGTGTCACCATTTCTTCCACTGCCGCCCTCAGTGCCTCTGCCTCCGCTCTGAAATTGCTTGTGTACTTACCAGTAGTTACCAGTAGCGAATGACAGTGTTATTTTTCTGCCATTTGGTAGGTTCAGGAATGCTCCTGAATGCTTCTGTGTAGTGTTTGTTACAGAACCGTCGGTGTATGCATGGCTCCAGTCCATGCTTGGGTAGTTTTCCGATATGAAGCTTAGGGTAGTATCTCTCCTTTATTTTTCAGTCTGGCAGTTTTTGTTTCCAATACCTGGTATATTTTCTACCACCTCTGGAAATATATCCTGCCTCCAGGTAGGTTTTCGTACAGTAGTGATGGGCTTTGGTGTTGTTAGTGCGTTTATGGGACCTTCGTGCATCATTGCTTTGGCTATTTCTGCAAAGTTTCTCCGCTTTAGTTTCCCATTTCCCAAATTGTTTAGTCTCTGGTGCATTGGATGGTCAGTCAGTTTTCTGAGTTTCTCTGACTGCAGCTGGGCTCTGCAGTCTCTTCTATCGGTCATGGATTGCAGTTTTGTAATCTTTTCAAGTTCTACAATTGGCATTGACTTCATGCCTCCTGTTATAACTCTCATGGCTTGGTTTTGAAGTTTGCTAACTTTATCGAAGTTCGCCTTTGCTGCTGTTGTCCATGCCGCAATGCCATACTCGAGAACTGGTCTTACTCTTCCAGTGTACAGTTTCTTTAGTATGCTTTCGTCTGCTCCCCAGCTTGTGCCAGCAAGTTTCCTCATGATTGCCATTCTTTCTCTGGCTCTCATTCGGTTTCTCTCGATCTGACTTTTCCATGTCATGCGCCGATCAAATGTGACTCCCAGATAGTTTGGGTTGTCGTTTGGCTGCAGGAATTTGCCATTTAAACTTAATTTGGTATTTTGGGGTTTGATTGAAAGCGAGAATATTGTGCATGTGGTTTTCTCCTCGTTTATTTTGACCAGCCATGAGTTCGCCCACTCTTCCAGCGATGTTAGAGCCTGCTGCATCCGATTTCTTGCTATAGTGAGATTCTTTTCAGAGGTCCACATGGCCAGATCATCTGCAAACATTGAGCTATGGACTCTTCTTGGTATATTCTCTGTAATGTCGTTTATATACACCAGGAAGAGTGTGGGTGACAGTACTCCCCCTTGGGGTACTCCCTGCTCGAGTGTCACCTTTTTGCTCATCTGTCCTTGTACTTGGACTCTGGCCGTTCTTTTTTGGAGGTAGTGGTTGATCCACTTGTACATTCTCCCACAAACTTCACTTCTCCTTAGCTTGACTCTAAGTCCGTCTTTCCAGACTTTGTCAAATGCCTTTTCCAGGTCCACCCAAACCGCTACTGTGTGTTTTTGTGCCTGGTAGGCATCTTCTATTTCCTGGGCTATGAGGATGACCTGGTCCTCAGTGAATCTGTGCTGTCTAAAGCCGGCTTGGTGTGGAATTAGTATTCGTTTTTCTTCCAGATGCCACATCAGTCTGGTGTTTATCATGCGTTCCATCAGTTTGCCGACACAGCTCAGTAGGCTGATAGGCCTGTATCCATTTGGATCTGTTTTGTCCTTTCCTTTTTTTAGTACTGGTACAGGTACTGCATCTTTCCATGCCTGGGGTACAATTCCCCTTTTCCAGCTTTGGTTCAGGACCGATAGCAGTTTCCTCTTCGCTGTTTGGCCCAGCCCCATCAGCATTTCGTTTGTTATCTCGTCTTTTCCAGGAGATTTCCTTTTCTTTAATGTTCTCATGGCCTCTTCCATTTCACTCATTTTTAATTTGGCCATCATATGCTCTTCTGGTGCCGTATTCATGTTGTCGTGCCCCTTTAGCTCTTTGCTATTGTCAGTATGCCTATCTGCAGGGACCTCGATGTGGTTTGCTCTGGCATAGTGTTCTACAAAAGCGTTTGCGGCTTTTTTTCCAGTGAGCAGGTTTTTGCCCTGCTTGATGGTAATTTGTTTGTTTGAATGGGTTTCGTCATTCATGGCTCTGACTAGCTTCCATAGCTTGTTCCCTTCTTTGTCTAGGTTGAGGCTTTCGGTTTTGTTTTTCCAGCTCTCTCTTGCTGTTTGGTTTAGGGTGTATTTGTATTTCGCCGTGACGGCTTTGAGGGCGATGTTTGCCTCCATAGATTGTTCTCGCTCTGCCGTGTTCCTAGCATTTGTTACTGCATCTTCCGCTTTCTGCAACTCATCATTCCAATAGGGCTTATAGTTTTTCCTAGCTCCTCTTGGGATGGTTTCAGTGGCGGCTTGCATTATTGCCTTGCTTAGGCTTTCCACCATGGGCTTCATTTTGTTGTTTCGTGTGTTGATGGTTTCACACAGCCCATCGGTCAGGATTGCAAATCTGTCCCAGTCGGCTCGTTTGTAATTCCAGTTGATCCATTCAAAATGTTATCAAAAAGATTACACCACAAATCCGTGTTGGAAAGTAAAATTATTATGCATGCAGAAAAACATGAAATAGAGTGGCAGAGTGAATCCGTGAAGCAAATGTTCATTGTTTGAAAAATGACCATAACTCCATATTTTCATGCAAATCTCTAGCACAAAGGGCAGGCAGTATTCAGTATTATGGGATAATGCAAATATAAATCGGTCAACAAATGATACAGAAGAATCAAACTCAGGATGTGAAGTTCTCTGATATTGATTAGGAAGGAAGTGACATATAACATATCGCCTAATAAATTATTTGTTCTTAGTAAATTGATTCATATGATCAAAATTTTTTAATCTGGTAATTATGCGTCTTAGAATCGCAGTGCTTCATTTTTTTGTGTTCGTGGTGCTGAAATTAGGGGTAAGTCTTACAATCGATGGCATCTTAGAATAAAATAAATATGGCATTTCTCATTCTCTTTCATGTATAATTGGGATATTTTTTCTACAGCTTTCCTTTAAGCCCAGATGGCTGCTACAGTCTGTATGCTTTTGGCCTGTGTGAATGGTTAAGTTTACAATGCCAATAACACTGCAAATCATACAAAAAAATCAGAGTGCTTACCAAAGGCAGTTAATGAATGGCTTAGCACTGTTATATCCAAATCCGTGAGTTTGTAACATGAGATTAATGAATGGGTTAGTACTGTTATATCTAAATCTGTGAGTTTGTAACATAAGATTAATGAATGGGTTAGTACTGTTATATCTAAATCTGAGTTTGTAACATAAGATTAATGAATGGGTTAGTACTGTTATATCTAAATCTGTGAGTTTGTAACATAAGATTAATGAATGGGTTAGTACTGTTATATCTAAATCTGAGTTTGTAACATAGGATTAATGAATGGGTTAGTACTGTTATATCTAAATCCGTGAGTTTGTAACATAGGATTAATGAATGGGTTAGTACTGTTATATCTAAATCTGTGAGTTTGTAACATAAGATTAATGAATGGGTTAGTACTGTTATATCTAAATCTGAGTTTGTAACATAGGATTAATAAATGGGTTAGTACTGTTATATCTAAATCCATGAGTTTGTAACATAAGATTAATGAATGGGTTAGTACTGTTATATCTAAATCTGTGAGTTTGTAACATAAGATTAATGAATGGGTTGCTGTTGTTGTAAATGTCCATAATGCGTAAGTTTGCTCTTTAGTGCACCCTAAAAAGAATGCTAAGGGGCGGGTTGCTGTAGCTTTTCTCACATCTCGATTGTCCTGATTAAGATGGACCTGGGTCCTCCAAGCGATTGTGCTGTGCTTCATCTGTGTGTTGCTCACTAATACGGGGATGACAACAACCCATCGCCTCTTTAGCCAGGCTGCCAAGAAGCACAGTCCGTTTCCAGTGAAAACGACAAGGAAGTTGAGGTGGGGGAGTCTTGGGTCAGTACATTTTTGTTAATACTGGCTAATTTGTCTATCAGTATGTTGTGCCTGACTAGACGTTAGTCTGCTCTCCCCTAATGAATTGATTAGCACTTTTATATTTAAATCTGTGATTTTATAACATAAGATTAATGAATAGGCTAGAACTGTTATATCCACATTCATGAGTTTGCAATATAAGAATAATAAGTCTATTAAAGTGGCCAGCACCTACCTTACATTTTGGGTACATAGATTTTAGGTACTCAGTATTCTGTGTTGCACTGAAGTCTCTATAAACCTGCAGCACAAACTTCAGGTTGAGATCCTTCCAGTCGTCAGTTGGGTGGATGTTGTAAGCATTCACTCGCTTCCATGGCTCATCCTCTAGATAAGAGTCAAAAACAAAAGATTTGCTACAAAATTATACAAATATTTCTACTGCTTATGCACATCAGAAAGAGGCTAGAAACTTCATAATGTAATACTTATTGCTACAGAAATCGCAACTGCAAGAATGCAAAAGTTTCGTGCCATAAATTGGCACAAGACAGAGCCTGTATGAGAGATACCACAGAAAAGAGGCACCTAAAAAACTGAGATGTTCATTCAGCTTGCTCCTTGGAAGTCATACAGCAACCAAAGATCATTATACAGAACTATTGTCTCTAGGCAGTTGATAGCTTCACGTACCTTGGCAGTACCCTCACCAGAGAGGTGAATATCGACTCTCAGGTCAATAGCAGGATTGCAAAGGCGAGCTGTGTGTTTGGGAGGTTGAAAGCAAACTTCTGGAACCGACAGGGCAATAGTGTCAACACAAAGGTAATGGTATATCGTGTTGTGGTGGGCTCTGTGGTCTTGAGCCAAGGTGTCCACTTCGAGTGCCAGAGGTTGCGGGTTCAATTCACGGTGGAGGCCACGATTTTTTTCACGTGGATTTTCTTGTAAAAATTCCCCTGATCTCTGGGTAGTGAGATCAGACTCCCGTGTTCAGTGTAGAGCACGTTAATAATACCTTAGCAGTTAGAAATAAAAAAAAGTAGGAGACTTAACGGCTGCTGTCCGGACAAAAATTATAATTAAAAATCTACTCAAATTATTTGTATCTTACCCCAGGCCCAGTAAGCTGCAGAAAGTTGTAAAAATTCATACTACATATAGCCGAAGCATTCAGCTACCTGGCAACATATATTAACATGCCTGTTTGAATACCAGGATTCCAATTTGTAGTGTTAATTACAAAACATGGACATTGTATAGCAGACACACCAGACACTTGAGCTGTCTGTTTAGGCTGCTCAGGATCGGGAGACAGACAAAGTGCCTAACTCTGACATTCTTAGCAAGATTAACATGTTGAGTATCCATATGCTTCTGCAAAAGGGCCCGGATAAGATGGATGGGACACATTGTTTGCATCCCCAAGGAGCTGTGATATTGTAAGCTCAGAGCAGGCAGATGCTCATCAGGGGAACAGAAGAAATGCTGTAGAGACTCTTAGAAAAGCTTCAATGTTTATGTCACCTCCTGGAAGCTGCTTGCACAGAACTGTTCCACCTGACCTGCTAGCGTCACCAAAGATGCACAGATCGCAGAGCAAAATTCAATTGTGGAAACTCTGAGAAAGCGTGCCACTAGAAAGTCGGCTTCTCATATGTGTGCCTCTATAGTTAGATGATCTGATGCTGCTGCCATCTTCACTTGCGATGGGAAACTACCACTGTTACTATTAGATATCCAAGGGAACAAGAATCAAGAGATGTCGTGGAGGAGCAATATGTAGTCAAATGCACTTCACCTTAGGAAACAACAAACAAAACCTCTCCTAATTTTAAAAAAAATCCATCAGGTTAATTGCCATTGTACTAAACGAAGCTTACAGATACAGTGTACGGAACCTTTAACCCCCCCCCCACTGCAATATGAGTAATAAGGACTGAGTAACTAAGAAAATTTTACTTTTGACAACATGAGCTGCACTTTAACTGAAACGAGAGATTCGGTGGTCTAGGGGGTGTGAGCTCGGTTTACAATCCTATTGCACCAAGTTCAAATCACATTGTGCTCAGTTTGACAGATCTGGCATGTTGGGAGTTTTTTCATGACATAACCACTTTTTTCAGTCAACCCAGGTGTAAATGGGTACCCTATAAAACTTGAGAAAAATGTTTGAGTTACAGTGGAGGCTAGAATTTATGCTCTATCGTCTGCACTTTCAGTAAATGAAAGGACCTGAACACAAGTGTGGGCATCTAGGTGCAATGAAATGGTCTAGAAACCATTTTCAAAATGAAACAAGATTTCTCATTATGAGTACATTTATTATTCTTTTAATTTGATTAAATTAATAACAATAAATGAAGAAAATTACACAATTGTTTCTATTGGCGATAAATTATGCAATAAATGAAGAAAATTACACAATTGTTTCTATTGGCTATAAATTATGCAATAAATGAAGAAAATTACACAATTGTTTCTATTGGCGATAAATTATGCAATAAATGAAGAAAATTACACAATTGTTTCTATTGGCTATAAATTATGCAATAAATGAAGAAAATTACAAAATTGTTTCTATTGGCGATAAATTATGCAATAAATGAAGAAAATTACACAATTGTTTCTATTGGCGATAAATTATGCCTGAGCAATTAAATCATTTGTTATGGCAGTCATTATGCAGGCTAGGTTATAATTTCATCCCCTACCAAAAAAATATTATAGGCATAACTGGGGCTTCTCCAGACCAAGAGATTGGTAACCATAATCACTCTGCATCCCTTTCTTGTTTACAGAATTAAGGACAATGGTAAAATTAACAGTACTTTAAGAAAAACAGTTAAGTATCAAGCATCTGTCAGAACGAAATCATTAAACTTTATTATCATCAAAGCACAGGAATGACAGCTAAGATTACCAGGGTCTCCGATGTCATGTGGCACACAGTTGGCCACTTTTCTGATACCAATTTCCCCAGACATAAGAAATTTCACCCTCTCTCTGTCTTCTGCAGTAACAGTATCACCTGAAAAAGCACGAATGATTGAATTGACAAACAATTACAGTACCCCACAATCATTCAGCTAAAGTGGTATTCAGTCCGATATCCTGAATATATGGTGTTACCTCCTGCATTTACATTTAATTCAGTTTAACTGAATATCACCATTAATCTGTGTGGTTCCCTTTGGGCTGCCACAAATATTCTCCATCTGTTCCTATTTTGTGCCATCTTCTTGAGTTTCAGATATGATATAATGTTATTTAAATCAAAACTGGGGTTTCTCTACAAAGAATATCATCAATCAAATCAAAAGAAACCTTTCCTCCCTATGGAGCACAGATCTTCTACAAATACATGTCAAGTTCTGTTGTCTGCTACCTGCAGTTATCTTCTTCTTGGTTCAATCTAAAGCTCCTGCTACCAAGCCCTGAAAATAGCTTTGCAAGTAGCAGGTGGTAGTCAGGAGAACAGAATACGTTGTCGTAATTTACAGCTTGACTGCGATATTTGCACCTTTCGGTCAGACACATCCAACTTTAGCATGGAATTTTAGGGTACCTCGTTAACCTTCCCTCTTTGATACCTTCTCCTTAGCCAGTCTGCCCTGTCACAGCCTGTTATCCAGGATCAGCATATGAAGGTGGAGAAGGGTCTTGGCAGCTCTAGTTTGCTGGCCTCAGCTTTTGGTTGCTGACAGCTCATGCCCTGCTCAGCATCTTGGTATGTTAAGAGCAGATATAGATGGCGACTAACTGGCTGTGGGTTTATTTAGCTTTAGTGTTTGAGTCTATTAAGGTGGACTTACACATTGGTAAAAACCACCTTCCAAGAAACTGGTTGTATACAGACTTTGTAGAGTCTTCTAAACAAGTATAAAGACGTTAAGTTAATCATATTGACTACATATTTCATAACTGACATACCATGTCTTAACCTTTAGCACACCACACAATTTATGAAGAAAATTTGACCTAATTAATTTTATTTATTTCTCGCTATGGTAGTCGACTTTTAAAATTTGTAACTTTTCTGTTTGTTTGTCAACAAATATGATTTTCTTGTGTGTAGAGACACAATTGAATAACAAACATGTGGGTGTTATTGTTTTTGTTGTGTGTTTTTTAGTTTCTGAGATACAAAAAGATTAAGTTGAAAATTTATTAAAATCTCGGAAAAAATTTTTACTCGACCGCTAGGCCTAGTCGCTCCGATAGAAAACCATGAAAACCACAACAATGTATCGATACTGTGTTTACACTATCGACACAACTGTTAGTTTCCAATTTAAACGTAGTTCTTTCATCTAAACAAACAAAATAAACAGATCTACTCGATAAAGATTGTTCCCAACAACCTACTTCACCTTTCGCAAAAAAGTCGGCTTGCTCCAAACGGCGTATACAAAATTAAAACTGTTCAAAAGCCATTTGTAATCTAACATACGATACTTTAACCGGCAAAATGCTGTGTATATATGGTGACATATTCAGCAAAAAAAATTTTTTTTTTCCCATACACCGTTTTTGTAGGCAGAGTTGGTCCGCTAGGGTGTTACAAGGGCGTGCTAAAGGTTAAGCTTTCCTGGCACATTCAGGTATGACATTGAACTTGAACCAGTCATTTTACATCATGTCTTCTTTTTTGTTGTGATTTTCTTTAGTTGTTTTCATCCGTTCTATGTCCCTGGTGAAGGCCTCGTGGCTGTAATGTAGACATTTTGTTTTTGTCCATTACCTACAAGGGGCTTGTCATAAGTCTTTACCCTGACTATGAAAGAGTAGTAGGAGAAATTTAAATTTAGCACATATGTAGCTCATTCAAATTGTACTGGACTTGAAAAGTATGAATCTCCCTCCTCGACGGATTTACCCAGTATGGTGCATGGCGTAACACACCAGATCTGCTACTCTAACGGTTTGTCAGAACAATGGAGAAATCAGAGGCCTGAGCTGTGATAAAATTATTGATGTTGCAGGGAAAAACACCTACAGAAATACACAGGGAGATGGAACCAGTGTTTGAGGAATTCTGTCCTTCGTATGCTTCTGTTAAAAAACTGGTGTAGCCAGTTTAAGTGTCACCGTTCCAATGTTGCTGATCTTCAAAGATCAGGAAAACCATCCTCAGAGTGCAGCGATGAAAATGCTGTAAGAGTGAAGAAAATCATTGACCAGGATAGGAAAATGACAATTGCAGAAATATCTAGGTCAGCAAAACTGAATAAAAGTACAGTTTTTAGAATTTTACACGGACTGAACATGAGAAAAGTGTGTGCCCGCTGGGTCCCGCATCTGCTGACATGTGAACAGAAACAAACGAGGGTTGATTGCTGTGGACAGTTGCTCAAAATGTTATCAGTCGAAAAACATGTTGCCGACCATGGTGACAGTAGATGAGATTTGAGTTCACCATTATGACCCAGAATCCAAAATGGAGTGGAAAACCCTGGGCTCACCAGCACATATCAAGCAAAGAGCACAGCGATCTGCAAGAAAAGTGATGCTGACTGTTTTTTGGGATGTCAAATGTGTCATATTGAAAGATTACCTGCCTCATGGCAACACGGTTAATGGGCAATATTATGCAGATCTCCTTACCAAACTAAGAAAGACTGTGACCAGAAAATGAGCGATAGTGCGCACTCAAATTCTGCCTTTGCTTCAAGACAATGCGTCCTACCATAAAGCAAGGCTTGTTCTGCAAACAGGCAACGATTTGAATATTGAAATTCTTCCACACTCACCATATTTTCTGGATTTAGCTCTATCAGACTTTTTTCTTTTCCCAAAACTTAAAAAAACAGCTGAAAGAAAATCATTTTGACAGAGACGAAGATGTCATACTGGTTTAGTTAGAAAAATAAGTTACTTTATTCTGAAGGTCTTCTCAGGGTTACACAGAGATGGTAGAAATGTATAAATTCAGGTGGTGGCTACATTGAGAAGGAATAAGCACTGTGCCAAATTTCTACTTTCTCCTCCTACTCCTTCATGGTCAGGGTAAAAACTTATGACAAGCCCCTTGTATATGTGTTTGTATTTATTTTCGCCCTTCAGTACTTCTGCAGTTTAGATCTACTTATTCCTAGCTACTCAACCACCCTCTAGCTACCCCTGTGGGCTCTATAACCTACCATAGTCGTACTGTAATGAAAGTTGAAGCTCAGGCCACAGCATAAGCAGAGCAAATGAAGAGTAGTGATGGACATCATAAGTGTTGAACATTCTGTACTCTTGACCTGCATTGATTAAAATGAGTGTTAATGACTGAACATAGGGGACATTTATAACTGGAAAATCAATCATAATGAAATTTATAACCGGACAATCAATCATAAGGAAATTTATAACTGGACAATCAATTATTCATATGGAAAGTTATAACCGCACAATCAATTATAGGAATATCTATAACCGGACAATCAATTATAAGAACATTTATAACTGGAAAATCAATCATAATGAAATTTATAACTGGACGATCAATAATTGAGAAATGTATTTTTGGACAATCAGACAATCATAGGAAAATTAATAACTTGACAATAAATCAATCATAGAAAAATGTATAACTGAACAATCAATCAATGAATTAATCAAGACCTTGTTGCCTCCTGCAAAGTATAGGTTTTCAACTAACACATGCCAAGTCTGTCCTTCACCCTCATTACCAGCATATTTTCAGTGGATCTTCTTCCACTGCAATATTGTTAATGAAACTGCAGACAAACTATCAAAGTATGCAGGAGCTTCCACACAAACAGACCTGAGCATCACATATAATGAAGCGAAGATCATAATTAAAATCGACTTCAGTGGCTGATCAACACCCTGGCAACCGAAAGTAAGACAACTACTATGATTTAACTAGAGAAGAGTAAGTCGTCATCTTCAGACTGAGAACTGAGCACACTTTAAGAGTCATCTTTACTACAAAATGAGGACTGGGACAGATGACAGGTGTCCATGTGGGCGCAATACCATGACAGTGGAACACATCCTACAGAGCTATATGCTCATGCAGGAAGAGAGAGAACAATACTGGCCTTAGTGAAATTGTGCTTTCATGAGGTTGTTGTTTCTAAATGCCCATAATGAGTAGGTTACTCTTTTGTGCGCCTGAAAAAGACGTTAACTGGCAGGTAGCAATAGCTTTCCTCCCATCCTAAGCATGCTGATGAAGGTGGATTGGGGTCCTCCAGGCAGTTGTGCTATACTTGGCTTCATCTGCGTGTCACTCACTACTATGGGGATCATGTCGAACCTCACCTTGTTAGCCTGACTGTTGTCCTCGACAACAGCCCGTTTCCAGGATGACCAACGAGGAGTTCAGGTGAGGGTCTTGGCCAGTATATTTCTCCTGACCCTGGCTAACATTGTCTGATCAGTGTGTTTTGCCTGACCAGACGTTAGCCTCATCGTCCCTCATAATGAGGTAATTATAGTAGAATGGGGCATTTTGAGAAGAAAGCAACATCTCCCACTTAACAAGCACCTGAATAGAATCCAATACACTCCAGAGTGTCATAGTTCTTCATTTTGGGTGTTCGTGCTGAATAAGACGTGTACAGTATGGCTGCAATATCTACACCTTTCGGCCTGACACAGTGGTTCTTCTTATATTTCAAGGCATATTGAAGAAACTAGGATGACTAAATAACAGAACTTGCATGTGTCAACTATCAGTATTGAAGCGAGACTTGGAGCACTTACACTAGACAGAAGCGGGGGTTCAACAACTTTTACATGAGGTGTCTGCGGAGTATATTGGGAATTGGGTGGCAAGAGAGAGTGCGACATAATGCGGTTTTACAGAGAGCAAACACTCACAGCATGTACTTGCTGTTGAGCCAGCGATGTCTTCAATGATTGGGGCATGTTTACTGCATGGAAGATGAGAGGCTGCCAATGGATATCCTCTATGGGCAGCTAGCCATTGGAGCTAGAAGAATTGGCTGTCCAACATTGTGATTCAAGGACGTATGCAAGAGGGACATGAGGTTATGCAACATTCCATCTGAAGGCTGGGAAAAAATTGCTCAGGATCAAGCTGTTTAGAGAGTCAGTTTGAGGGGGAATAGTGATTTCTGATGCTCGTAGAGGCCTTCTGGCTATAAAGAAATGAGAAAGACTGAAGAGATCAAAAAACAACTAGGCAAGCCAGCCTCCTCAGCATGATTGTAGAATCTGTGGCAGGGACTGTCACTTGAGGATCAGCCTTTACAGCCATAGCAGACAGTGTCGAAATGCAGAGCTGGACAAAACTCCCAGGGCGCCACACTCATGGTCTATAGAGACTGGGACACCTATGATGGCATGTGTCAACTATCAGTGCAACTATAATATCAAGTTCGGGAAACAAAGATGGATTTGCCGTTGTTTCAGGGCAGGATTCTATGAATGGATCACTCTCAACAGTGATTTGTTGTGTTTTGTACCGTGAATTTGTTTTAGTTCTCTGTGTGGAGCATGGATAAACCTTGACACAATATGAGTTCCGTTATTTAGTCATCCTATGAGTGTGACGTTTCAAAGGGATTTATCCGTGAGTCAGAAGACCTGTAACTACAGTAGGCTGTGGCCTAGATAATCCTAGCTGTAGTGCAACGCTTGTTTCCCAGTAATTTCTACACCACGGAAACCACATTGCTGAGCCTGATCTCATTGTCCAGACTGTTGTAACAGCCTGCCTCCGGGAGCTGGGCGCGGTCATAAGGTGGGAGTGTTAGTCACTATATTTCACATGACACAGATGCTAGCCTTCAATCCCAACTAAACATTTCAAAAGTTGTAACCACAAAATGATAACCTTCAAGGTAAGCAAATCTCCCATATTCCTGTACAGTGTGGTGGTGGGATTCTGTCGAGCTCCCTGTCTGAGTGTCTATCCACACTGAGCCCCCATCACTGATGTAGTAGAGTTCATTGAAGAGGGCCGACTTGTACCATGCTGGGAGAGCACTTAAAATACAAAATTATTCATTATTAATATTATATTTTTGAAAGTTTGTATATATACTTGTCTGACGACATATAACTCGCGAAAGACATATGCAGCTGAAATTTTCATTGAAAGTTCTATGACTGATTTCTAGATCAACGTAATTTATTTCAAGTCAATATGTCGCCCCCTTCCCAAGTTATAGGCATATGATTATATGGTTGCATAAAGCATGTTGTTTACTGGTAAAAACTGATATGATGAACTGTTTGTTTCTTATACAACCGGTTCAGCGAACTGAACCAATGAGTGAGGAGATGAGCAGGGAGTGGGCTGTTTTAGGGAAGAGATAGATGAGGGCAGGTTTAGAGGTGGAAGAGATGAACGGAGGGATAGGTGGGTTGATGGGGAAGAGTTTGATATGGGCGTGCCTAACATCCATGAATATGAACATCCGATTTTAACCTAACCATGTGGTGCATGGAGTGGGGGCAGGTCCATGATGGAGACAGTCGTTTCCCATTCCTGATGTCCATGGCCTATAAGAGTTGGTGGTTGAGGACAACCTTGGTAAGGTGGGCCCCATGTCCAAATCGAGTCAAACGGTGATGGTTTAGCATGGTGTCTGCTTCCAAGGCCTATTTGTCAGTTGACTTCATCATATGAAAAACAGGCATACCAGTGGATCGCAAAAATGCATCCCTGGCTACACATGTGGAAGACGTCTGATTGTCTAGCAGAATAGTCCAAGTTTTAAAACCATACATCAAGATTTGAACAACACAGGTAATATAAACTAGTAGACTGGTTTTCAGTGAAAGCCTCTGCTGGTTGCAAACTCCCCACAGTGCGTTCGTAGAGCCAGCAGCCAGACCAATTCTACAAATGATGTCCACAGCACATATTTATAATGACCAAGTTATCTATTTCCTGGATAGGATTAAGTTATAGTATTCATAAAAATCTGCACCACTCATGGTATAAAAGAAAAGGACCATTGTATATTTATAATGCTCTGTTTTATCTTTCATGGATAGAATTAAGTTATAATGTTTGCAAGTATCTGTATGGTACTTTTCAAAACATAAAAGCATGCAGTGAATTAGAACATGTAATAAAACTCACGGGCTCTGTAATACTGGGTTTTGCCATTGTTCAATGTTTAACTCCCACAATGGGTAGTTTCTCAATGTATGACCACAAAGCTTTGAAGCCGCAGCTCCACTAGTGCCATAAAGGCGGGCATACCTCCTGAAATAAAAATTCAGCATAAAAAATTATTTTTTTCGAAAAATTATAAATGGTAAAATTGTTTTTGGAGGGTGTATTAGAACCACTGCATTTTCATGCTGCCTAGGGGTCGCTGTGGTCAAGAGGTAAGGCACTCACCTCTCAAAGCAATGACTAGAAATGGCGTGGGTTCAAGCCCCACATGTTTCAAGGCATCCCTGGTCTCAAATATGTGGAGTGCCCACATCCTGAAATACCTTAGGCAACCCACGTGGTTTTGCCCTACAGCCACTTTCGCACCTTCTGACTGGTCCAAATGGGAATATTCTTCTTGTGCCTTCAGTTGTTCTGATCATGGTAAACCTTCAGTCCTAGGATGAAGTCCACAGTCCATTCCAGGTCTGAGCAGGTACCCCATAGTTTTTATTTGCCTCAGTTGTGCTCAATCTGGCATCTTAGTTCTTCATGGGTTCAGCATTCTAGAAGTATGTGTTCAGAGGTCTGGACTGTTCCACATGGACATTTTTTTGGGGAGAGATTTTGAGCCGATATAGGTGGCCCAGTAGTCTGCTGTGGTCTGTTCTCATGCGGAAGATTGCAGTTTTCTGGTGTCTTTGTAGCTGGTGGATTGGGTCTGGATTGTTACTCTCATTACTTTCTCCCATTTTATTTTATTCTGGCTGCGAATGATATGGCACTTTATGGGTGTATTGTTCCATTTTTCCACCTGTTTTGGATAGTGCATTGGCTCGCTAGTTCAAACAGGAATGAATTTACTCTCACTGCACATAGTCTGGACTATGACTATTCATGATCAATAGACATGTGGGACCCTAGTTGTCTAGGCGGATTACTAGAACTACTTCTACTACTACTAGAACTTTCAGGTTTTATTTTCGTTGCTCATGACCCTGCTTTCTAAGTTTCATTTACTTCTGAGGTCTCCATCCTTCATAATTGCTGTAAACTGCTTTAAATATGAGGCTCCTAACAAATCTGACATGGCATTCTAGGGAGGCCAAATGGTGTACATTTAGAAATACTGGTCTATGCTAGCTTTATGTAATGTCTGTTTTCTAAGATATAATATCAGTTTTCTAAGATATAATATCAGTTTTCTAAGTGGCAATGTATGTTTTCTAAGATATTATGTCTTGTTTTCTAAGATTTAATGTTATGTTTTCTAAAAATGTAATGTCACGCAAGCTAATAATAGCTTAAAGTCAAAAAAGTTTCCTGGACCAAACAAACCTTCTTAATGCTTATTGTATAAGAAAATCTTCTATATAAATGCTTGTCAAAAGTTTATCATGTTTTATCAAAACTTTGGGCGTCAATCATGATGCTGGTTGCAAGTTTAGGATTGACATATGGTCTGTGTGTTTCAGACCTATGATTTACAGCATTCAAACATACAACTATATATATCTCCTTTTTTGTAGCTACCTCACCTGGTATATGTATTTTCCTTTGCCGCAAACTGAACACAGGGCATATCCCAGCTCAGTGCAAATTCACAAAGACGTGTTGAGTTTTCTGGTACTATTTGACTTGCACACACAGCACTAGCCACTTCTTGACCCTTGCTGGTAGGAGGCGAAGGATCTACAACAAACAATATTTACATTGATTGATAAAAATGTGAAGTGTGGAATGTAGAGATACTAAAAATTACCCAAGGAAACTGAGACGCTAGTCTGGTTAGACACAACATACTGACCAGGATGTCGTGTCAGGCACAATACTGGTTAATTATTATTTTGAAGCACATAAAAAAAAGCGGTTATGATTTTCACAAGGATAGTTTTAGTTTAGTTTAATTGAAAAATCAACGTCATTGCACACGATTTAACCTTTTTGGAGAATCTCAGCAGATTGGATAAACTCCGTAGCACCGGCAAGGATCCCTTAATAAACTAGGCAGATTTTTAACATAATTTTTTTAATTTTACCCGTGCAAAATGGCACCCAAAATCCTGCTGCAACTGGGGATTGAACCCTGATTGCCTGACTGGGAAGCCAGTGCACTAACCACTGCACTACATCGGCCTCTTATAAGAAAGCTTCCTAATAATTAATATTGTCTCTTGACACTTCAAGTTAAATTATGAATGTAGGTTTCAGAAAGCTGTGACTCAGTGGATACCACAACACAGTAATATCAAGGGAAATGAGGGGACTGACAGTCTAGCCAAAGAGGCCGCGACACTGATACAGGAAGAATACCTGGTCAACTATTAAGAAGCGAAAGCACTAATAAAAGGTCAATACATCATAAAGTGGCAGGAAGAACACAACAACATCCCGCAGATGATGGATACTACCAACTGTCCAGAACATATTAGGTTATCATACTTCATCTTCGAACTGGTCACAACAGAATGAGACACCATCTGTACACCTAATTCAAGATAGGTACCACCAGCCTGGCCACAACAGAATGAGACATCATCTGTACACCTAATTCAAGACAGGTACCACCAGCCTATGTTACTGCAGTCTGGCAAACATAACTTCAGGACTGCATGCAGCACACAGATCTAAGGAGACGTTATGTAGCCCACACCCACTCCCTCCCCCAGAGTAGAAATTGTCCAGCAGGGCTGAGACCCTGAAAAAGATAGCAGACTTTACTGAAGAATCCGGAATCCCAGTCTAAATGAGCAATGATTTGTTTCGTCTCGCCTGTCCCGTAACCCTCAGATCCCTCCACTTGTGATGTGTCTTGGACATGTTCCTAGCTGGAGGGCGCCCAATCTTCTCCTGGATGATGTGTGATTCATCGTTGGTCTGTGTGAGGTTGTTTTAGCATCGCCTCATGAACAAATTCACGCCATTTTGTCACACCAGGGACTTTCCTGTCCACTTTCGAATATCATCTGTCCAGCATTTCTTGGAGCGACATCTTTTTCTCTTGCCGGAGACTGTGCCTCTGAATACTTTGTTTGGTAGCCCACACGATCGCAGTACATGGCCGTACCATTGAAGCTTTTGTGTCTTTATCACTGATAGGTCTTGATAAGGTCCAATAGACTGTGATTGTGTTTCATATGTTGACGTTTGTGACACAATCCCTGTAGGTTATTCCAAGAACCCGTCTGAAGCATCTCATCTCCATCTCCTGGATGTTTCGCTCCATTTTCACATTCAGTGTCCATGTCTCAATGATTGCAGAGAATAAATTATGAAAGTCTGCGAAGAAGAAATCTTTAACCAACAATAATTTGTGACTGATATATAACCAAGTGTTACTGATGGTCAAAAGGGCAGCAAAGCATAGCAACACTGTAACCTGCCAGGCATGTTGTAAGAAGCAAACTAAGTAGGGTAGGGCATAGCTACCCTATCCTATAAAACATTTGAGCCTCAAAAACTTAAAAAGATACAGGCAAGGAAACATTCATTGAGTTGACACATATTTGCTGAAGGTGTATGCTCCATGGGGAGCAAGTTTTGATTGATTGAATGATATGCATTTGTCTATAGTTCATTAATAACAAATAAAAATGAGTACCAGTTTTGATTGAATAGTGATATGCATTTGTCTATAGTTCATTAATAACAAATAAAAATGAGTACCAGTTTTTATTTCTGCATCTAAATGACCAGTGTTGTACAAGCACTGCCATAGTTCTGAACCCGTGCCCTTTGGATCAAACTGTGTCCTTACAGTGACAGCAACATCTTCCTGAAAATGTCATTTTAAGTCAATTATGAATCCTGGACATCATGGCTTATAACTAAACATTATGGAAGCAATTCTTTCATTATTGTATTATTGTTCTTTCGTTCCACACAAAGTGTCAAGGTCACATATGTTCTTGGAAGTGGTGGTTTCAGTAGCTATTCATTTTACATAGTGAGGTTATTAGCCTCCTCTTCTCCCTCCCATGCACAAACCTCTTTAATTACCTTTGATAACATGCTTGGAAGATCACAGTGTCCTTTTCTATCTTCCTAGTTACCACTTGGGAGAAGTTATTCAATACCAATGTATCCTTATGACTTGCACATGAGACAAGCAACTTCATTATGAAAAACAAATGAATACAGATACCACCACTGCAAAAGCATGCAACATTTTTTCAATCAGACTTCCTTAATAACAACAAAATAGTGTAAGGAGAAGCATGTAGCGTAGCGATAAGGGTATGTGTAGATCTTGGCACTGAAATAGACAAAGCAGGAGGCATAGATAAAGATGTCAAAGTAAGACTATAAAAGGTAAAAGTAGCTTTCATTGCATTAGGAAGCCTATTGAAATAAAAAGAAATGAAATCCAACACAAAAATTAAAATTTTCAATTCCAACGTAACATTTGTTCTATTAAATGGCTCTGAAATATAGAGAACAACAAAGACAACAACCAAAAAAGGTCAGATTTTTCTAAATGAACACCTGTGCAAAATAGAGAGATTGGACTACTGAAGATGGATGTGTTGGACCAAAACGTACATATATCGCAGTCAAGTTGTAAACTAGCGACACAACGCACTTCTCTGGTCTACATCATGCTACTTGCAAAGCCCTGTTCAGGGCTTGGTAGCGGGAGATTGAGAACGAAGAAGAAACGGGATTGGAATAGTTGAATATTAATATTTAATATTAATTGGAATAGATAAGAGCAGCAAAGATGGTGCATAATAGGCTACAGTATAACTACTTTGATCTCGTGTTTTGGTCCATTCTGCATGCCTCCAGGCCATTGAATTGACTGGAATTCATACTAGTTGATGACTTACACTTTGTCCATGGAAATGTGTTGCTGTTTTCCATTTGGATTATTTAATTAGTTTATTTTGTGGTGTTTTTCTCCCTCTGATTTATTCTGACATGGTCATTGGCTATATGTAATAGTATTTAGGTTACTCTGTGTGGTATTTCTACTGTCTAGTGCACATGGCTGAACTTCACGAGACTGATGCCCTTTGCCCTATCTGCAGACAGTGTTGGTATTGGTGTGGCTGTGAAATGTACAGAAAGAACAATAATGATCTAAAACACATCATCGGGGTGAGAGATGGGGCCCTACCCGGCTAGCAAGATACACAAGACACATCACTCCCACCCTGAGTGATGCCCCTATGACCTCTTGCAGTTACGAGAAAGACAAGATAAAAACTAGATGTATACAGACACTGCAGAGTCTTCTAAGCCAGTATAATGAGGTTAAGTTAATAAGATCACTAAAGAAGAACTGTTGGAAAGAGCCAAGCAGATAGTAGAATATGACAAAAGTGGATTTGAATATCTGGCCTCAAGAATTGACAAAAATGGCGACTGCTCGAAAGAAATCAGAAAAAGACTAGCCATGGTAATGAAGAGACTGAACAGCCTGAAGAAATTATGGCAGAGCACCAACAAAATGATAAAAGTAAAAGATTTGAGAGATTGTTTTTCCTGTGGTAGCTTATGGCCGCGAATCATGGATGCTTAATAAAACTTCCAGATAAAGAATAGAATCCTTTAAGTCAAAATGTTACAGAAAGATCCTCAGAATACCCTGGACAGAGAAAAAGACAAATGTAGACATTCGGCAAGAGTTGAGCATAGAGGAGAATGGTTTATCAATTCCATTTTGGCTAGAAAATGCAAATACTTTAGTCACATCAAGAGACACAACGGTCTCGAAAGAACAGTGATGGAAGGTATGGTGCCAGGCAAAAGAGGAAGGGGTAGACCAAGAAGACGATGGCACCAAGATATCCAGGAATGCCTGGGTATGACTGTGGCAGAGGCTGGAGTTTTGGCAAGGAAACAAGTTTCTTTCAGACAGACTGTGATGGCAGCAACGTTCTATAAATGATATGCTACATGATGATGAGGTCCTGGCTGTGACAAAACCCCGTCATTTTCAGCATCAGATTCAGTAGGCTGCGTAAGTTGAATAATATTATATTCTATGTCTAACTCCGATTCAACATCAGATAAATGTGAATGCTCGTCACTAAATTCATCTAGAGTACACAACTCCCTAGCCTTTTTCTACAGATAAAAACAACCTACTATTAGACAATCTGGTACTTGTGCGTTAATTCACCCACGGTCAAATTTAGTAGAATTTTAGCCACACGAAGCACCATACTTTTCAATTCGCGCGTCTTCAATTCGCGCGGTAAACCTATGTCCATGTCATTCTCAGATCTAACACCGTACGTGGAAGATGGATTTCTTGCAGTTGTCATACTTGACACGCAAGAAAATAAAATGTGTGCAGTTTTTGCAGGAAAGACAAATTATACATACCGTCCGACTGTGTGCTAAAAATCATGTTATGACTTTGTCTCTCACAGTTCGCCAAGATCGTTAAAGATGTCGCACAGGCCAGCTGGACATTCCTGTTCGTTCTGGCACATGGTTAGAGGGCACACGTCTGTCCTATAGGGAGATTATTCTCTTCATTTACTGTTGGAGTAAAGAGATTGCTAGCATTGCTTTCTGTAAATCAGAGCTAGGAATTGCCAACAATGCTGCCATAAAATGGAACAGTAACCTCCGTGAGGTTTGTGCAAATTCATTAATTGCTAATCCCGCTGTAATTGGCGGTCCAAATACGACGGTTGAGATTGATGAAAGTGTGTTCACATGCAGGAAAAACGTCGGTCGTATATTTCCACAGCAGTGGCTATTCGGTGGCATTTGTCGTGAAACGAATGAGTGTTTGATGGTGCCAGTGCCGGACCGACAAGTGAGTGTTTGATGGTTCCAGTGCCGGACCGACAAGTGAGTGTTTGATGGTTCGAGTGCCGGACCGACAAGTGAGTGTTTGATGGTTCCAGTGTCGGACCGCTCAGCAGCAACACTAATGCCCATTATCGTAGCCAACATTCGTCCTGGTACGACAGTTGTGTCTGATCAATGGCGTGCATACAGTACCATTCAGAATGTGCCTGGTTTAAGTCACGAAACAGTGAATCATTCTACACATTTTGTCGACCATATCACAAGAGCAAACATACAATGGATAGAGAGGTTGTGGAAAGCTGCCAAAGAGCACAACAAATGTCAAAACGGAACACACAGACACATGATAGATTCCTACATGTGTGAGTTTCTGTGGCGATATCGGAATAAGGTCCGTCAGTTAGACCCGTTCGACAATATTCTGCAGGACATCACAGAATTTTTGCCTCCTCTTTAAATTGTGCAGCTACGAACGAACAACATGTGTATGTCCTGATATGTGCATAGCTTCAGCGATCCTTGGTAATCTGTTCCCCTCACGGCCCTTTTCAGGGCCCACAAACCAGCATCAAGGTCCTTTTTAGGGCCCACAAAAATCCTTGGTAATCTGTTCCCCTCACTGACCTTTTCAGTGCCCACAAAACCCACAAACCAGCATCAAGGTCCTTTTTAGGGCCCACAAAAAACAACAAAACTGCACCCTGATGGCTAGACACTTATAATTATTTTTGTATGGGCACCCGTGTGGTCATTGAATAGCATAAAATTTCAGAATTGGTGAATTAACGCACAAGAACCGACAATCTTGAAATGCTAGGTTCGCTACACATTTTTGTTATAAACTGACTTGATGACAAATGTTTTCCAACTTTGATTGTCCTCACAATGCACGTCCAAGCTTTTACAATTGAAACACAAATATAAGAGTTACTTCCCTAACCATGTAATGTCAATTATAATTTATAAACACTGAAAAAACAAAACAAATTAAGTTCAATGTGCTGTTAACAATATGAGCGTTTTTCTGGCATCAAGCGGACACCAGGAAGAATGCTGACAGTATTATTATGGTCTTTAAGAGTTAAACCAACATATAGTATCATGAAGCAGTCTCTGTTCTAGAATCTCCAAGGTAAGAGATGTAGTATGTAGTAGCGGACCAAAATACAAATGGAAAAAAGAGCTTGAGACTAACATAAAGATAATAGGTAAGATACAGTCAGAGTTGAAACAGATAGCCCAAGATAAGAGGGCTTGGCGTTATTTGTTGAAAATCTGTGCTTCCACCCATGAAGCTGAAAAGGCTTTGATTATGGTTGACTGACTCTGCTACTGAGACACACATCCAGAGATGTCAGTCATTAGAATATACTCACAGTAGCCTTTGCTGCGATGCCATACGAGCACTTCATGCCTTTGAACTGTTGGTGTATGACTGCTCCCTTGGCTTCATCATCTCCATCACAGTCTACCTTGAACCCCTGACACCAGACCCCACCGGCACTATCCTCTTTAGTTCCCTGACCATTCTTGAAAGTCAGACAGATGCTGACTTGAAGATCCTCGCTGCCATCATTCCTCACTTCCCACACAAATGCAGCTGCAGGTAAACTGGTTTCCTAATTTTAGATTAGAGGTGTGAAAAGCAGTGGATGCAAAACAACAAAGTATACAAGTAGCCACAATGACTGCAAAGAGAATTATTTGTGCATTTTTTTAAATGAATCCATCAATCCCTTTGTTTCATAAGCTGGATGTGTGTTGTACCGTGTTTTGCACTTAATGGCCTGGTAAACACAGCGCCAGCACACATTTTTATTGGGTTCACTTCCCATAGTGGTATGACCTTGCTGTTTCATTAATCTGAACACAAGTAAGTTCGGGTTATGAACCACATCACTAACTGCTTTCCTATCATATTACACTGAACAGCTGCCGTTCTCCGGACTACATCCCGCTACTTGCAAAACCCTGTTCAGGGCTTAGCAGCCGGAGATTGAGAACAAACGCAGACAATGAGTTCTAGAGATGTGAAATTTGTGCTGCTCATTCTTTCTGGAATATCTAGGTCAATGCAACTATTTTCAGCTCACTGCGTCGTTCCCTTTCTGATTTAATTAATATTAACGAAGACAAACTTTTTTTCTTTAGCGTTCAGGATCATTGGTTATGCTTTATCTGTAGGCCAGTCACCATAATGAAGTCTGGAATGGCTGTTTCACAGCTTTTGTCTCAGCTCTGTGCCTTCTGACCAGGTCAGGTATCTCAGAAGATAAACTATTTACAGTGAATGTATTTTCTTGGTATACCACACAGTGCCATTTTTTTAGTGTGACTGATCAAGTTCAGATACTCAATGTCCCAGTCAGTATAAGAGCATGTCAGTCCTTTGACCTCAGACAATACATGAGCTGAGACATGCTGACAATGTGCTTGGTCAATGAGCTGTCAGTTTTGTAACTTTCATTCTCTCACTTGAATGCAGTGTTGTTCTGACGGAGTTTTCTGTGTTAAGTGAATTTTTCATATTGGATGATTATAGCAATGCCATCGATTCAAAAGCTAATTACATAATAAAAACTCTCAAACACACAAAGTCGCAGCGACCAACACAACGTATTTCAAGTCGCTATGTCAACTATAAGTCACTACCGAATTAAGTATATATAAATATTATTTTTTGTTGTTGTGTTCGCCTTATTTCTTTATTTTTCAAGGCAGCGTGTGTTGCACTATGTTTTTATTTTGCACCTGTTGGCCCAGTGCATCCGACTTCAGCATACATTTTATGTAAGGGTCTGCTTCCTCCTGCATTTTCTAAGGGTTTTCTTTCCTGGGGTAACGGCCGGTGCTGTGTTGGGGATCAAACCCAGCACCTTCGGATTGTGAATAGTGTCACTTAACCACTAGCCCACATCGTCCCCGAATTAAGTATATTAAAAAAATGATGTTATTTCTCGTGTGAAGACAGGTGCTAAAGGTCTAGTTGTCCTTAAAAAAAAACTAGCATTCATCACTTACCAAATACTCATCTGGAAAAATTGGTGACACCTGTCTGCAGACCAGTGTTACATGATGCTCTGGGATAGTAAAAATACTCCAGGCACGAGGGTAAAGTGCATGGTACAGACCATTCTCAGGGGGAAAAGTCCAGTCCCAATCTTTCAGGGCTCTTTTTCTCTTCCTTGGGGCACACGAAAGAACTTTTTGGTACACTGTCTCATTGCCTTTTCTAATGCAGACAATGAACTGGAGGTAAAAAAAATACATCTATGAACAACTTTGATAAATGGTTGTGTGTTTTCCAGTTAACTAAGGCATTCTGAGCATAGGTGAAAATGACAATAATCAGATTGTGCTGGGAGACACATTCCTACAAGATGAGAATTATTCATATATCTTGGTTGCATAATAGATAAAGTGTAAGGAACAGATTAAGGTATTAAAATCAGAATACAAAAGGCAAGAGCAGCTTTCATTACAAAAGCATACTTGTGGAAATCAAAGAAAATAATTCCAACACAAAAATAAAACTACAATTTAAAGTCAAGTCCTTTTGTATGGCTCTAAAACATTGACTGGTACAGACAAAAATTTACAGAGACAATAAACTGTTTCACAATGAGAGAAAACAATTCACAGCATATCATGTCCTTTTCTATCTCCACTAAGAGCTAGCCACATTGCAGGAAACCTATGTCCTTTATATGCTCTGGTACAGCTGGTTCACATGGCACTTTATTTTACATTACGAGGCTGCCAGTCCCAGCCCAATGCACATCGCCACTTTGTCATCCTATTTTTCAATTCTTTCTTCCCCGACAAACGGCCTTTGTATCCACATGAGAAAATAAACAATTACATCCTTAACAATTACTTACATCACTAACAATTAAAAACATACCTCACACTTAATTACATGCATAACATCTGAGCTATCTGGACATGGCTAAGAAATCACTGATCCAGTGCAGTATTAACCATAATGACTCATAAATAATCGCCACCAATCGCACAGACTGGCGCAGCACTATTGCTGAAGGTGTTCAGAGACATGAGGCATCAAGAATAAATGAGGCAATACAGAAACGATCACTTCACTCTACAGGTCTGCTCACATCAACCCTTCTTCAACACCGGTGGTAGGGGTTGTCCTATTTCGTTGTACTAAATGCAACAGACAATTCTGGACTCCGATTGTTGAGTCATCTTCAAACTCATGCGAATGTTGACAAAGTGGTCCTCATTGATAAACAGCAACACGTCCCTAACAATTAATAACATCCCTAATAATCAATGATGTCCCTAGCAATTAATTACATCGTTAGCAATTAATGATGTCCCTAACAATTAATTACATTGTTAGCAATTAATGATGTCCCTAACAATTAATTACATCGTTAGCAATTTATGATGTCCCTAACAATTAATTACATCGTTAGTAATTAATGATGTCCCTAACAATTAATTACATCGTTAGCAATTAATGTCCCTAACAATTAATTACATCGTTAGCAATTAATGATGTCCCTAACAATTAATTACATCGTTAGCAATTAATGATGTCCCTAACAATTAATTACATCGTTAGCAATTAATGATGTCCCTAACAATTAATTACATCGTTAGCAATTAACGATGTCCCTAGCAACTAATTACACCGTTAGCAATTAATGATGTCCCTAACAATTAATTACATCGTTAGCAATTAATGATGTCCCTAACAATTAATTACATCGTTAGCAATTAATGATGTCCCTAACAATTAATTACATCGTTAGCAATTAATGATGTCCCTAACAATTAATTACATCGTTAGCAATTAATGATGTCCCTAACAATTAATTACATCGTTAGCAATTAATGATGTCCCTAACAATTAATTACATCGTTAGCAATTAATGATGTCATTAACAATTAATTACATCGTTAGCAATTAATGATGTCATTAACAATTAATTACATCCCTGAAGATTAGGCACCGATAAAGGAAACAAATATTATTTATTGTAAACATACAAATATCGCTATTCTTCATGCCTCACTATAAATGTGTAAGTGGCCATCTATGAGTGTCCCAATTTCTCAGTCTCTCATCATAGTCTGTGAGAGGTTTTTGTATTGTTACCTGGTCAGCATCCACCACATGATAGTGGTACATGCCTGGAACCATCTGAAATCTGCAGAACTCTCCTCTATAGCCCCTGCCAATTGTTCCACTACCAATACCACCTAGAGGGCAGCCTGTAAAACAGAAATAGAGGTCGCAGCATGTATGAAAATGTGAACTCCTAATAAAGGTTTAGTTTCAATGACCCTTTATTATGCGTGGACTTATATTTAACTTAATGTCTTTATCCTGGTCTAGAAGACTCTGCAGAGTCTGTATACAACCAATTTCTTTAACATTCACTTGATTTAAAAATACCTATGCGCATCCAATCTATACTTGAATGCATTAGCTGACCATGCCTCCACTATTTCCTGTGGCAATGCATTCCAAACATTCACCCCTCTCTGACTAAAAAATATTACCTGGTATCCAATCTGGATCTTTCCTTAATTAATTTGTGGCTGTGTCATCTTGTTCTTGCAGATGGCTGTATATTGAAAAACTTGTTATTATCCTTTTAATTGATTATCTTACAAAGCTGTTATTTAATAACCTCAAATTCTTTTCTTTCCTAGACACTGTAAGCGGGTTTTTCTGAGTTTTTCCTCATAACTATATTCCGGAATTCCACTATCAGTTTTGTCACTGTCCTTTGTACCATTTCCAGCATGTTTATCTCCCCTTTACGATAAGGACTCCACACCTGTACACAGTACTCCAATCTAGGTCTAACTAATGCTTTATACAGTTTGACTATCACTTCCTTGCTTAATATTTCTTTTCATGATACCTAACATTGTATTTGCCTATTTCACTGCTACCTGGACTTCTGCTACCTGTATAATCTATTATAACCGCTAGACCCTTTTCCTGTTTCAATCTCCTATTTTAACCAACTCCTCCATAACTCAGAGAGCATAAATGTTGTACACCGTCTCTACTAGTGTGCCCTATTAATCTATCAAATTTTGAAGGATCCTTGAACCAAACAATATGTTTTAGAATAAATAAACGCTTGTATCGAAAAACGTAGTTATTTTTATATTTAGTTGTTCCATTTTAGCTTCTTCTTGGCTTTAATTTTGTGTACAGTTGAGGATGTAGTAAATTTAAATCTTAATAGACAACCCATAACTTTACAATTGCAAACTGTCCCAGAGTTAGACAACCCATCACTTTACAATTGCAAACTGTCCCAGAGTGCATCAGATATGGCAGAAGCACTTGTAGAGTCAAAACCTTTTGTTAAATGCATAACTGAAAATTTTTTAATTCAACATGTAGAAGCAGCCACCAGAGGAAAAAACAAACTCGACCTAGTTTTTACTACAGAGGAAAATATGATTGAAAACATTACCGTTGGGGAACTGTTTGGCTCAAGTGACCATCAAATCATCCGATGGGATCATTGCAGGGAAAGAAGTAAACATAACCACGCGAACATATGACTACTCTAAGATAGATGTTAAGAGGATGAAAGAGGCAGTGAACCACATAATCTGGGAAGATATTGTCGGAGGAACAGATGTTGAATAGGAGTGGGAGAGTTTTAAAACAGTTCTCGAAACGCTAAAAGAGGAATGTGTTCCATATAGGGAGGTAAACCCTAAGCGTAAAAAGTGGATAACTTGATTTGTAGTTAAATGTAGAAGGGCTAAAAATAAAGCATGGAAAAAATATATAGAGGCAGGTAAATCAAAAGAAACATATTTAAAATATTTGGACAAGCAATACATATCTCAGAAAGCGAATAAAACAGCAAACATAGACTTAGAAAAGAAACTTGCTCAGAGGATCAAGACTTATAGTAAAAGCTTCTTCTCTTATGTTAGAAATAAACAGAGATCAAAGGACAAAGTAGGCCCTCTCATAGACAGCACAGGAAAAAAAATAAGTGAAAATAGGAAGGTAGCAAATCTACTCAATCACTACTTTGGCACAGTGTACACAAAAGAGGACTGCTCCAAGATCCCAGAGCCTGTAGATATCTTTCAAAAAGACATTTATACAGCAGGATTAAGATCAATCTGTATTACAGAGGAAATGGTTTTTAAAAAATTGGAGGGGTTGAAAGTGGATAAATGTCCAGGTCAAGATGGTATTCATCCAAAATTGCTGTTTGAAATTAGAGACTAATTAGCAAAACCATTGGCTATATTATGTTCTCAATCACTTGCACAAGGGATTGTTCCACGGGATTGGAAAGCTGCGGGAGTGATCCCCTTATTCAAAAAGGGCAAAAAAGCAGATCCAGCAAACTATAGACCTGTGAGTTTAACGAGCATGGTCTGTAAATTGTTAGAGTCAATAATCAAAGAAAACATTGTAATGCATTTAGACAAATTTAATCTAATTAGAAATAGTCAGCATGGGTTTACCAGAGGGAGATCATGCTTAACAAATCTATTAGAATTCATGGAGGAGGTTACCAAAATGTTAGATAAAGGGGAGCCAGTGGACGTTATTTATCTGGATTTTGCAAAGGCCTTTGATAGAGTACCTCATAAAAGATTATTTTGAAAGTTAAAATCACATGGAATAGGTGGGGAAGTTGCCAAATGGATTGAAAATTGGTTAACGGGAAGAAGGCAAATGGTTGGTATAAATAAGGAGTACTCTTGAGTGGTGTGAAGTGAAAAGTAGAGTGCCACAGGGCTCGGTTTTGGGACCAATTTTATTCTTGATATATATAAATGATTTGGACATAGGTATGGGATCCATTATTGCAAAATTTGCTGATGACACAAAACTATGCAGTAGTGTCTCATCTAAAGCAGAAGTGGATATATTGAGGTCGGATTTAGATCAAATTCGAGAATGGTCAGTAATTTGGCAAATGGAGTTTAATGTAGATAAATGTACAGTCATGCACATGGGTAGATCCAATATGGAACATAATTACAGAATGGGAGAGAACAATATTAGAAAGATAGATAAAGAAAGGGACTTAGGGGTTATAATAGATCATACATGTAAGGTGAGGGAGCAAGTTCAGGTAGCAGTAAAAAAGGCAAATGCAATGTTAGGGATGATAAAAAGAAATATTAAACATAGGAGCAAGGAGGTGATAGTCAAACTGTATAAAGCATTAGTTAGACCTAGATTGGAGTACTGTGTACAGGTGTGGAGTCCTTATCAGAGAGGGGATATAGACATGCTGGAGAGAATACAAAAAAGAGCAACAAAGCTGATAGTGGGATTCCAGAATTACAGTTATGAGGAAAGATTAAAAAGAACCGGCCTACAGTACCTAGAAGAGAGAAGAATTCGTAGTGACTTAATACAGGTGTATAAGATGATCAGAGGAATGGATAAAGTAGATTATAACAAGTTTTTTAAAATACAACCACCAACAAGAACAAGAGGGCACAGCTACAAGTTGACTAAGGAGAGGTCCAGATTATATATTAGGAAGTTAAGTTAAGATGGTAATTAATGTAATATCTTCAGCCAATTGAAATGTGTTATGTGAGGTTAACTGACAAGCATTCCGTAAGCCTTTTTTTTTTTAAAGTTTAATTCTCACAGGGGAGCAGGTGGTTGACGTCAATGATTTCCTTCTTCTAGATCAATTACCACCTGTGGCCTACGGGACTACTCAATAGTACTCTTGTTTTAAGGAGCCAGAATATTTACGTAAATTATTTAGCGACAACAGATGTGACAAACCATCAAAATTTCATAATGACTGCTCCAGTATTTGCAGATAAGAAGTAGAGAAAGTAATAGAATATATAAACAAATAAAAGCAACAGGCATAAACATAATAAATACAGAAATGATAAGCTCTACAGGAATTCAGTGTGTATAAAGATCACTGATATCTGTGTAATGACTTCTACATTACAGATCTTTACAGATTAACCTGATTCCATCTGTCTTTAAAACATTACCCAAGAAGCCTCATGCAACTTAATGTTCACATTTTAGAACAATTAGTCTGATGAACCTCACCACACTAAAGATACTGCTTAAAATTATACAGGATAGAATTAGGCACAGATTGGATGACAAAGTTTCAGATGAACAATTTGGATTCGGACAGGACAGTGGAACACGAGAGGCAATACTATCTATAAGGAAACTAGCATAAAAATGTATAGAAGTTCAGAAAAACATTTATGTGTGCTTTATCATCATCATCCTCATGTGCATTGACGATTACATATCTCTATCCACTCCTAATATGTGTGTCGTTTATCAACTCTGTTGATGATCTTCCCCTGTGCCATTCCTTCAGCCTGTCCAATTTTGTTTTTTCTGTCTCCTCTATCTCTTTTCCCTTCTATTTTACCCATTGTCCCAGCATGTTCCAATTCGCCTCTTCTCATGACATACCAAAATAGGATGACTGCCATGACCTAACTTTTGCAATGAGTTGTCTTTGTGCCTGCTTCTTCAACTACCACATAATTAGTCTTCTTTATCCTCCGTGGATTTTTTAACATTCTTCTGTAAAACCACATCTCAATTGCCTCTGAGGCTTGTTTACTCATTGTCCATGATTCACTGCTGTATATCAGTACTGGTTCCACATAGCATTCAAGAACTCTCCTTCTCAATTCCAGGGATAGGTTTTCACTGCACAAGATTCCCTTCCTGGCACAAGAAAACTCAGTGACCTATACTGAGAACAAATTGCCACTGTAAGATCTGGCAGGCTTTACTAAAAATGTATAGATGTAAAAAGAGGAGAGCAACAAGGATGACACTGTCACCTTGTCTGTTTAAGAAAGAGAAAATAACAAACCTCATTATCAGTTGAATATCAATATATGAACTCAGATATATGGATGATACAATTCTGCTAGCTGAAAGCAAACAAAAGCTATAGGAATTCATCATTCAAGTAAAGAACAAAAGTCAGGTGCATAGGACATTAACACTGAGAAAACTTAAAATCTACTCTACAAATAAAAAAAGCAAATACAAAAATTCTGGAACAAGTACAAGAGCTTCAGCTATCTTGGAAATATGTTAATGGGAATGTGAGATGCAAAATAAAAATCAGCAACCAAGGATGCAAGAAAATGAGTAGTGCACCAGTACCTCCCTAACTCTTCCCACTATCTCTCTCTCTCAATACATACATACACACACACACACATACATATATATATATAGCAACAGCTATAAAATTTAGGATCTACTTATCTATACATTCATTGGAGCACTGAATGTGATTGACATCAATGGGTGAGATAATAAGAGATAATAAAGGTTCAGCAAGAATACGGTTATTATATAAAGGACTAACTCTAAATATTTGCTAAACAATTTCAACAATCATAACAAAATACAAATGCTAATTAAATTTGAGATTATAGACGAATGCTGTTATTACAAATGACAGCCTCATACACCATTCTCGTTAGTCGCATGGAAGTGCATTGGTTCTTATTCTTGTTGTTGAATGCCCACAATGAATAGGCTTACTTTTGTGTGCGCCCTAAAAAGGACGTTAAGTGGTGGGTTTTCATAGCTTTCCTCACATCGAGCGTGCTGATGAAGGTGGACCGGGATCATCAAGATGGTTGTGCTATGCTTGGCTTCATCTTTGTGTCACTCACTACTATGGGGATCATGTCGATCCCTCACCTTGTTAGCCAGGCTGCCATGAAAACAGCCTGTTTCCAGGAAGGGCTATGAGGAAGCCAAATGAGCAGATGTTAGTCTTCCTTCCCCCTTATTCTCCCAGTAAAAGGTCGCAGAATCAACTTTAACAATCCAATAAACAAAACAAACGCTGATTAAACGTGAGATTACAGATGATTGCTATTTTTACAAATAAATTTCAGGAGTCTTGGCATTCTCATAACAGAAGAATTGAAGCAGAAAAAATTAACAGGATCTTGCATACTAATAAATGTTTTAATCTTCTTCTTTTCGCGTATCCTGTTTTGCCATCAAGTTATGAAGCGATCTCTAGAACTAGACCCAACAGTGTACACAGTGAAAATAATCATGAGATCTATGCAAATATAAGATCAGCCCTTGAAATTGACTCCACATGACTCTTGTGCCATCAAAGTTGTCTTTATGCAACTCACATGGTAGTTTGAGATCACTGATGTAGTGCAACTATTACTTACCATAAATTGGTTTATGCTTCATTTGATTGAGATGATCAATAAAAGGCCGTCTGCCTTGTCTTTTCTTTCCCAGCCAGAATTTAGCATACCTGAATAAATTATTAAATTAAACAAATTAGTCAATATCTGCCTATACAAACTGTTGAAAATATGTTGAACTCTGTTTTATAGTGACAAGTTCTAAGTACAAATCTTTGATCTCTGTTATTGGCTTTTGAAGTCATTTTCATCACTGTACTATCTCTTCATATGTTGCCATCTCTTCAGTTTGGAGTTTTACTTTATCCCTCTTTGTCTCTTCAGTTTGGAGTTTTGCTTTATCCCTCTTTGACAAGTCTATATGTTTTTGTTTTTAATTTCCTTATATTTGGTGGTGAACAGAAATCCATTTTCACTGTTGAATTTACAGCTTTTTTGATGAGTACTTATCATCATCATCATAGATATCTCAGTCTCTGCAAACCATGCACATGAGTTTTGTCTGGCTCTGTCTCCTGTATTTCAACACTGTCTGCTATGACTGTAAAGGCCGATCCGCGAGTGACAATTGCTGCCACAGATCATAAATCCATGCTGAAGTGGCTGGCTTGCCTGGCTGTTCTTTGATCTTTTCAGTCTTTTTCTTCTCTCTGCAGTCAGAACACCTCTACGAGCATCAGCAGCCACTGTGCCCCCTCCAATTTCGACATAATGACACAAGAAACGAAGATTCGCATCTTCAACCTGTATGGCCCACCCTACAAAGACGTGTTGCTCTCGAGTATGGAAATTAAGGACTCCAGCTGCCTAGTAGTTGGAGACTTCAACAGCCACTCGGAGAGATGGGGATATTCGGACACAGACAACAGAGGCGATGAAGTGGAAGGCTGTGAGATAGACACAAATCTCTATCTTATCAATAGGCTGGAGGACAGCCCTAGCTTCTATTCTAGAACATGGCATACCACCTCTACTCCAGACTTGGCCTTTTCCACGGGGGATATTCACCACAAAATAGACCGCCAGGTGCTCAACCAATTGGCAGGTAGCGACCACAGGCCAATTAAATTGATATGGAAGTAGGCCCACAGGAAATAAAACCGCTCCCACGTTGGAACTATAGACGAGCCAACTGAGACAGATTTGCAATGCTCACAGATGGGCTATGTGAAACCATCAACACACGGAATAACAATATGAAACCTATGGTGGAAAGCTTAAGCAAAGCAATAATGCAAGCAGCCACCGAAACCATCCCAAGAAGGCAACGAAAAACTACAAGCCATATTGGAATGATGAATTGCAGAAAGCGGAAGATGAAGTCTCAAATGCTAGGAACATGGCAGAGAGAGAGCAATCTATGGAGGCGAAATACAAAAGAACTCTAAACCAAATAACAAGAGACAGCTGGAAAAACAAAACAGAAAGCCTCAATTTAGATAAAGAAGGGAACAAACTATGGAAGTTAGTCAGAGCCATGAATAACGCAACACCATCAAACAAACAAATTACCATCAAGCAGGGCGCCAACATGCTTACTGGAAAAAAAGCAGTAAACGCCTTTATAGAACATTATGCCAGAGCAAACCACATCGATGTCCCTACAGACAGGCATACAGATATTAGTGAAGAACAAAAGAGCCACAACAACATCAAGATGGCACCAGAGGAGCACATGATGGCAAAACTAACAATGAATGAAATGGATGAAGCCATGAGACCTTTAAAGAAAAAGAAATCGCCTGGAAAAGATGGGGTAACAAACGAAATGCTGATGGGGTTCGGCCAAACAGCAAAGAGGAAGTTACTATCAGTCCTGAACCAAAGCTGGAAAAGGGGAATTGTACCGCAGGCATGGAAAGACGCTGTACTTATACCAGTACCAAAGAAAGAAAAAGATAGAACAGATCCAAATGGATACAGGCCTATCAGTCTACTGAGCTGTGTAGGAAAACTGATGGAGCGTATGATAAACACCAGACTGATGTGGCATCTGGAAGAAAAACACATACTAATTCCACAGCAAGCAGGTTTTAGATAGCACAGATCCACTGAGGACCAGATCACTCTCATAGCCCAGGAAATAGAGGATGCTTACCAGGAGAAAAAACACACAGTAGTGGTTTGGGTGGATTTAGAGAAGGCATTTGACAAGGTGTGGAAAGAGGGACTTAAAGTCAAGCTACGAAGAAGTGAAGTTTGTGGGAAAATGTACAGATGGATCAGCCACTACCTCAAAAACAGAACAGCCAGAGTTCAAGTACAAGGGCAGATAAGCAAAAAGGTGACACTTGAGCAGGGAGTACCCCAAGGAGGAGTACTGTCACTCACACTTTTCCTGGTGTATATAAACAACATCACAGAGAATATACCAAGAAGAGTCCACAGCTCCATGTTTGCAGACGATCTGGCTATGTGGACCTCTGAAAAAAATCTCACCATAGCAAACAATCGGATGCAGAAGGCCCTAACATCGCTGGAGGAGTGGGCGAACTCATGGCTGGTCAAAATAAATGAGAAAAAACAACATGTACGATATTCTCGCTTTCAAATAAACCCCAGAACACCAAAATAAGTCTTAACGGCAAATATCTACGGCTAAACGACAACCCAAACTACCTGGGAGTCACATTTGATCGGCGCATAGAAAAGTCAGATCGAGAGAAACCGAATGAGAGCCAGACAAAGAATGGCAATCATGAGGAAACTTGCTGGCTGGCACAAGCTGGGGAGCAGACGAAAGTATACTAAAGAAACTGTACACTGGAAGAGTGAGACCAGTTCTCGAGTATGGCATTGCGGCATGGACAACAGCAGCAAAGGCGAACTTTGATAAAATTAGCAAACTTCAAAACCAAGCCATGAGAGTTATAACAGGAGGCATGAAGTCAACGCCAATTGTAGAACTTGAAAAGATTACAAATCTGCAATCCATGACCAACAGAAGAGACTGCAGAGCCCAGCAGCAAGCAGAGAAACTCAGAAGACTGACAGACCATCCAATGTATCAGAGACTAAATAGATTTGGAAATGGGAAACTAAAGCGAAGAAACTTTGCAGAAATAGCCAAAGCAAAGATGAGCGAAGACCCTATGAACACTGTAACAATACCAAAGCCCATCCCTACTGTACGCAGCATATCATTCCGTAGGTGGTAGAAAATATACTAGGTATTGGAAACAAGAACAGTCAGACTGAAAAAGAAAGAAGAGACATAACCCTGAGGTACATAACGAAAAACTACCCAAGCATGGACTGGACCCATGCATACACTGACGGTTCTGTAACAAACACAACACAGAACGGAGGGGCAGGGGTATTCCTGAGCCTACCAAATGGTAGAAAAATAACACTGTCAGTGGCAACTGGAAAATTCTCAAGCAATTTCAGAGCGGAGGCAGAGGCACTGAGGGCTGCAGTAGAAGCAATGCTGACAGGCGAAAGCAACGAAAGCCAGATAGTCATGTTTACAGATGCCCTGGCCGTAGTCACAGCACTAAAAAGCCAGAAAAATACTGAACTTAATAATTTAAGAGCAGTATCTGTCAACTATGCCAGCAGACCGCACCAAAAAGAGTAGTGGTACAGTGGGTTCCATCCCACTGTAACATCCAAGGCAATGAGGAGGCAGACAGACTGGCAAAAGAAGGTGCAAGACTACCAGATTCAAGTGTGACCTACGAAGAGTCCAAAAGGCTTATTAGGGCCAGATACATGGCCAAATGGGAAACAGAACATACTGGCTACACAAAAAATGATGCCTATTACCAGTTGAACAGAAGAGAGCAGGTCGTGGTCTTCAGACTCAGCACAGACCATAACGGACTGAGGTACCACCTATTTAATAAACTGAAGATAGATGGCACTGATGAATACACTTGTGGCACCGAGAAAATGACCCCTGAACATCTGCTGCAAAACTGCCCGACATACGAGGACCCAAGAAAGCACATGTGGCCATCACCAGTGGCAACACTAGAAAAGCTCTATGGCAGTGTCGACAGCCTCAGGATGATCGCTGCTTTTTTCGAAAAAATACAGGTTGACGCTTGACAGTGTGCAAAGAAGAAGCCCCCTCCAACTGACTATGTCCAAACAGCTCGATCCTGAGCAATTGTTTTCCAGCCCTCGGGTGGGATATCGCATGACTTCATTTCCCTCTTGCATTCATTTATTATTAGCACTTATCACATACTGCTAACCATTTGTTTTTATATTATCTGATAGCAATCATACATTATTTGTTTTTATATTATCTGATAGCAATCATACATTATTTGTTTTTATATTATCTGAGAGCAATCATACATTATTTGTTTTTATATTATCTGAGAGCAATCATACGTTATTTTTTTAAATATTATCTGAGAGCAATCATACATTATTTGCTTTTTTAATGTGAACCTTATCTTGTCTCTGATATGATTTTTGTTTTTCACCAAACAGTGATAAGGTTTTGTGTTGTCCCCTTGTCTGTTTAACACTTATCCACATGACCAAATAAAAGAGCAATTGTGTGTCAAAAGTGGTTGGAACACTTGCTTTTTGTGATAAAATGACCAGGTTCGATCCCTGGCTTCTTCTTCTTCTTCTTCGTACGCAGTCAGACAGTAACCATTATTTTTTCGAAAAATGCAGCGGTCATCCTGAGGCTGTCGACACTGCCATAGAGCTTGTCTAGTGTTGCCACTGGTGATGGCCACATCTGCTCTCTCTGATCCTCGCAGTTTTGCAGCAAATGCTCAGCGGTCATTTTCCCGGTACCACACGGGCATTCGTTGGTGCCACCTATCTTCAATTTGTTCAATAGATGGTACCTGAGTCTATTGTGGCCAGTGCGAAGTCTGACGACCACGACCTGCTCTTTTCTGTTCAACTGGTAATAGGCATCGTTTTTGGTGTAACCAGTATGTTCGGTTTCCCATTTGGTCATGTATCTAGCTCTAATAAGCCGTTTTGACTCTTCGTATGTCATACTAGTATCGGGTTGTGGTAGTTTTGCACCTTCTTTTGCCAGTCTGTCTGCGTCCTCATTGCCTTGGATGTTGCAGTGAGTTGGGACCCACTGCACCACTACTCTTTTTGGTGCGGCCTGCTGGCATAGTTGACAGAGTACTGCTCTTAAATCATTAAGTTCAGTATTTTTCTGGCTTTTCAGTGCTGTGACTACCGGCCAGTGCATCTGCTGTAAGCAGGACTATGTGGCTTTCATTCCTTTTACCTGTCACCATTTCTTCCACTGCCACCCTCAGTGCCTCTGCCTCCGCTCTGAAATTGCTTGTGTATTTTCCAGTAGCGAATGACAGTGTTATTTTTCTGCCATTTGGTAGGCTCAGGAATGCTCCTGCCCCTCCGTACTGTGTTGTATTTGTTACGGAACCGTCGGTGTATGCATGGGTCCAGTCCATGCTTGGGTAGTTTTCCGTAATGTAACTCAGGGTAGTATCTCTTCTTTCTTTTTCAGACTGGCAGTTTTTGTTTCTAATACCTCCAAAAATGATGCCTATTACCAGTTGAACAGAAGAGATCAGGTCATTGTCTTCAGACTTCGCACTGGCCACAATAGACTGAGGTACCACCTATTCAACAAATTGAAGATAGGTGGTACCGACGAATGCCCGTGCGGTACCGGTAAAATGACCGCTGAACATCTGCTGCAGAACTGCCCGACATACGAGGATCAGAGAGAGCAGATGTGGCCATCACCAGTGGAACTGCAAGACAAGCTCTATGGCAGCGGCGACAGCCTCAGGATGACCGCCGCGTTTTTTGAAAAAATAATGGTTACTGTCTGACTGTGTACGAAGAAGAAGTTTCTAATACCTGGTATATTTTCTACCACCTCTGGGAATATATGCTGCCTCCAGGTAGGTTTTCGTACAGTAGAGATGGGCTTTGGTGTTGTTCGTGCGTTCATGGGGTTTTCGTGCATCTTTGCTTTGGCTATTTCTGCAAAGTTTCTTTGCTTTAGTTTCCCACTTCCGAAATTGTTTAGTCTCTGGTGCATTGGGTGGTCAGTCAGTCTTCTGAGTTTCTCTGATTGCAGCTGGGCTCTGCAGTCTCTTCTGTCGGCCATGGATTGCAGTTTTGTAATCTTTTCAAATTCTACAATTGGCGTTGACTTCATGCCTCCTGTTATAACTCTCATGGCTTGGTTTTGGAGTTTGCTAACTTTATCGAAGTTCGCCTTTGCTGCTGTTGTCCATGCCGCAATGCCATACTCGAGAACTGGTCTCACTCTTCCAGTGTACAGTTTCTTTAGTATACTTTCGTCTGCTCCTCAGCTTGTGCCAGCAAGTTTCCTCATGATTGCCATTCTTTCTCTGGCTCTCATTCGGGTTCTCTCGATCTGACTTTTCCATGTCATGCGCCAATCAAATGTGACTCCCAGATAGTTTGGGTTGTCGTTTAGCCGTAGGTATTTGCCATTTAGACTTAATTTGATGTTTTGGGGTTTGATCCCTGGCTTCAACATGGTGGAAGTGGAACAGAAAGAAAGGTACTGAATAAGCTATACATTTTGAAAACTTAAAGACAATTTCACCAGGCAATTTCTTTTGTTATGGAACTCCCATGAAAAAATAAGCAAAGGAAGGTCAAAGAACACAAGAACAATATGAGAAGAAGAGCTTCAAAAAATTGCATAGGACTTCTTGGCAATGATTTGTTGTTGGCCTATTGCCCCATATTGTGATAAGGGTAAAGATTAAGATAAAAGATTGATGATAATATCCCAACAAACAATATAGGCATTAAAAATGAATTCTTTAAGTACCATATAATTTGTGTATATTTGCTGAATCACCTACAATGAACAGAAATTTGGGAGGAGAATATGAGGCGTTTGATATGTGCATATACAGGCAAATAGAATACTTTTAATAAAAATAGAAGAAAGATAAAGAAATCCTCGACCAAACAATTACTGGGGAAAAAAAAAGAATTTTGTAAAATATTTAATACATTTTAGATATATAAAGAGGCGTTGATGAAACCCATACTAGAAGAAAAAATTGGGGGGAAATCAGCAAGAGTGATTGTTTTAATCAGAAGAAAACACTAAGACATTTACAACCAATAGACTCTTGGTGTACCCCTGTGATAATAAATGCAAGGGCCTTCAAATGAAATCTTTAAAAGTGGGATAGAAATTAGAAAAACCATGCCTTTGTATTGTAACTTGTTAACATGGTTGCTAAGGATGACAAGAGTGTTCTGCACCTGCCATCATGGTGCAAACAAACAACATGACATCATAATTGCAATTAAAAGATGACCAAACAACTATTGACATGCAGCAAAGAAAAGCAGTGTTTTGTTAACCATTTTCTGAGCAGCGAAGGGTGTGAAACCTATAGAAATTCATTGACATATGAAGGTCCAGTAAGGTGATGCATGCCTTTCACTCCAGCATGTGTATGAGTGGAGTTGGAAGTTCCAAACCATTTTGAGTTCTGTGACAGACTAATCACAATTGGGTCAGACACACTGAGTAGTGACTCCAGAGTCGATTGTAACCATTGACCACCACGTAAAGGAAAATCGCTGATTGACTGTGAGTGAAAGGCATGCATCACTGCTGAAAAAAGGATAACAGAACACTTCTCCTCTTTGGTGCATGTCAATAGTGGGGAGACCATCTTTCAACTGCAATTATGATGTCAAGTTGTTCGTCTGCATCGTGATGGCACGTGCAAGACACTCTCAACATCCTTAGCAACTGTATTAACAAGTTACAATACAAAGGCATGGTTTTTCTCATTTCTATCCCATTTTTAAGGTTTTCATTTGAAGACCTCTCGTATAAAATGTAGCCAATGTTCAATGTACTGAAGGTGTTTAATCTGATTTGATCTTCTATCAAAGACATTATATCACAACACAGAAATGTATTACCAAAGAGACACATTACCTGAGACCCAGTCCAATATACTGGGGAATCTGATTCAGTCTAGGCTTGGAGAATGGAGTACACTTAACACTGCAGTTATAGGTTAGAGGAACGCGCCATCCATAGTCAGGAAGACCTGTAACATGTCTCCTGGGAGTTGTTGGGCTGTGTTCAGGCTCAACACACTGCATTCTGTCTGCTTATGAAAGAATTAAAACTGTTTGTAAAAGTGATACTTGTATTCGGACAGAAGGATGGTGTGGTATTTTCACTAAAAAAAGATATAACTGAGTGATGAATATAAAATCATACAATTTTTGTTAATACTTGACCAATAAACTGTTTTGCAAACTCAAAAATATTCTTCCTAAACAGGTGATTAAGAGCAGTGAATGAGCTGGCAGCAGCCAGCTGGCTGCTTGCATCAGGTTCAGTGAACCATAGCTGACCAAGATCCTATACTGTCTCCACATGGTGGCTCTGAAAACAGGCTAAAATCGGATGTGTCGGGCCGAAAGTTGTAGATATTGAAGCCTCGCTGTAAACTATGACAAAATGTATTTTTCAGCAGGAATACCAAAGAAGAAACAGATGATTATAAAAAGAGCATAAACAGTGGATTTAAATGAAGTGGGATAGATGGGGAACAGAATATTTCAGTTCAATTGAATGACTGCCACAATTATGTGAATTAAGTTGGAAGAAAGTTAAACATTTGCTTTATAAAAATGTATTAGATAAAACACAAACTAGTGTCTACTAGTGTTTTCACGTGGATCTTTTGGTAAAAATTCCCCTGATCTCTGGGTAGTGAGATCGGACTCCCGTGTTCAGTGTCCAGCACGTCAAAAATTCCTTGGCAGTTGGAAATTGAAATGAGTAGGCTTAACGGCTGCTACCTGGACAAAATTCAAATAAAAAATCTACCCAAGTTATTTATACCTTTCCCCAGGTGGTTTGTTAAGAGCAGCTATAGATGGCACCTAACTGGCTGCGGGTCTACTTAGCTCTAGTTTTTGAGTCTATTAAGATGGACTCGCTCATTGGTAAAACCACCATCCAAGAAACTGGTTGTATACAGACTCTGTAGAGCCTTCTAAACAGTATAAAAGACGTTAAGTTAAGTTGTAGCGCTAACTCCCTTGTGCTCGACTGCCTTCAATCTTTCCCTCTAGTAAGCTTTTTGCAAGCATATAATGTATTTTAATATGGTTAAAATATATAATTTGTCAGCTCTTTACCAACAGTTCTAAATTTCACCTCCAGTTTTTCCAGGATATCTACATTTGTTAGCTTTAGTTTTCATGAAATGGAACCCATTCTCTTGCACATCAACATCTCTAGGGCCTCTGTTATATCTTGTTCATTGTCCATGTTTTTGCACTGTACTGTAGTGTTGAATATATATAACACTTCATCATTCTTATTTTTACGATGTAGCCTAGCTCTCTGGATGTGAATATCTTCTTCATTCTGCTGAATGTATCCTTGGCCATACCTATTCCCCTCTTGATTTCAGTTTCACATTTGCCATCATCAGTTATTACATGGCCAAGATATGAGAAACATGTTGCCTGCTCCAATAACTCGTCTTAACGCTGATGCACAAATTGGGCTTCCCCGTTGTACTGCCAATTATCATAGATTTTGTTTTTTTAAATATTAACATCCAGGCCACACTCTGCACCGAACTTATTGACTTGCTTCATAAGGTCTTGTAATTCCTCTTCACTTTCAACCAACAGTGTTGTGTGTGACATCAACATAACGAACATTGTTTATTATTCCTCTTCACTTTCAACCAACAGTGCTGTGTGTGAAATCAATATAACAAACATTGTTTATTATTCTTCCTTTCACCTTTAGTTCAGACATTTCTCCAACCTGCCTGAATACATTTTTGGTGTACAAGTTAAGAAAGCGAGGTTACAACACATACCACTGCTGCATGCCTCTTTTTAAAGCAATGTTTAGTGAGTAATTATTTTCACATTTGATTGTTGCTATTTGCTCCCAGTACAAATTACTAATGAGTCTGTTATCTTTCCCACCTAGGCCTACTTCCTGGAGGCAGCTGTTCGTATTAGACTAGATAGGGATGAAATTTGGAAAAACAATTCTACAAAAAAATGGATTAAAAAAATGAAACAAAACATTATATATATATATATGATGATGATGATGACATAATCCATTTAGCTGTGAGCCGGCAGCTCTTGACAGCCAAATGCCTCCTAGACAAAAGCACACGTATATATATATATATATATATATATATATATAATTATATATATATACACCTGTGATTAGGGAGTGAAACCAGCATATATAAAGCCCATCTTTGATGTAGACCTTAACAGATATTGCTTAAGCCATAATGACCAGTAGATTGACACGCTTTCATCAACATGTTTGTTAGTCACAGAAGTGTTGCTAAATGAAAATATCACGTACAGGGTACGGCGTGGGCCTGTGGTTAAGTGACACAGCTCACAAGCTGAAGGTGCTGGGTTCGATCCCCATCACAGCATTGATCGCTACCCCGGGGAAGCAAACCCTTAGAAAATGCAGGAGGGAGCAGACCTTTACATAAAATGCATGCCGAAGTCGGATGCACTGGGCCGACAGGCGCAAAATAAAAACATAGTGCAGCGCACACCGCCTTGGGGAATTGAGAAATATGTACAAAACCCATATACTCCAGTAATCATCCAATTTTCTAGTTCACCTTCTGTGGAGATGATGCATAGATAACAACATTATATGGCTCAATTAATATTTGTTTCCGATGTTTAATTCTCTATTTTTGTCCTAATGCCTTAACTGCGCAAACATGCACATCACATTCATAGTAACATTATGCAGAGCATTTTTTGCAACAATTCCTCACCGCTAAGATAGTCCCATACTAGTTACTGTCATTAGATATGAAGAGAAAGAAAAAGGCTGAGAAAAGAAAAGACAGAAGGAAATGACACAATCTTCTTAGTCTTAGTTGGCGACCTGTACTTCTACAAGAGTGGTTGTCCTTATGCTGGTCTCAGTTCTTGTTCATGTTGGTGGTGATCTGGTAGGTGCATTTCTCTCCTTAGCAGGCTGGACTCCAGCAGTACTGTGTTCATTGGTCTTGTGTGGGATCCAGCTCAGGTTTCAGTCAGTTCTGTCTCTGGCATGGGTTGTCCAGTGGACGGCTGACTAGTTCATTTCAAGGTCGTGAATGTTATTATGGGGGAGGGGAGGGGGTGGTCTAGTCTTCCAGGAGTCTCTTTTCCCTGCATGGGTACCACAGAGTGGTTACTGTATTCCAGCATTCATCTGTCTGACTATATGGCCAGCTCAGTGGTGCTTGAAGCTGTTGGTATGCTGTAGGATGTCCTTGATGTGTGACATTATTCAGATGTAACTGTTGTGTACGTCCATCTGGTACCATTGCCTAAGTGATAGGTCAGCGAGATGGTGCTCAAACTAGGTATGTGTTGCCCTTAGCTGGTTCTCTATGGCCTTTGTCAGGGACCAGGTTTCACTTCCAAAGCAAAGCGATGGTAGGGCGACTGAATTGAATAGGTCTGCTCGTAGTCTGGTGGTTTTGTGGCATCTGTCGCCATCGAAGGTGGCTCTGTCTGTTCACCGGCATCTGGCGATCTTAGGCTTCAGGTTATTTTCCATGTTGAGGAGACAGCCGAGGCAGATATATTTGTCACCTCTTCTAGGAGTATTTCATTTAGGAGTACAGGGCTGGGCTTTGCAAAGTAGTTGGACACAGCTTTGGTTATTGCTATGTTAATAGTGAAGCCTGCTTTCGTGCCCTTTGCTTCCAGTGATATAATTATCTGTGTCCCTTCAGTAGGTGTCTCTGTGATGAGTGTGATGTCATCTGCAAATCTTAGATGGTAGAGTAATCTATGTCAATGCCATATTCACCGCAACTGCAATATATCATCGTAGCCTCCAGTTATGCAGAGAAGATTTTAGGTGAGATGGGGGTTGCCCTGTCGCACACCTTTTTCTGTGATGATGGTTATGGGTTATTAGGTGAGATGGGGATTGCCCTGTCACACACCTTTTTCTGTGATGATGGTTATGGGTTGTTAGGTGAGGTGGGGGTTGCCCCGTCACACACCTTTTTCTGTGATGATGGTTATGGGTTGTTAGGTGAGGTGGGGGTTGCCCTGTTGCACACCTTTTTCTGTGATGATGGTAATGGGTTGTTAGGTGAGATGGGGATTGCCCTGTCCCACACCTTTTTCTGTGATGATGGTTATGGGTTGTTAGGTGAGATGGGGGTTGTCCTGTCGCACACCTTTTTCTGTGATGATGGTTATGGATTGTGTGAACAGACAAATGATAGTGGAGCATATCTTATAGCAATGTCTCATCATGTCTGTGTAGCTAGATTCAACTGCCTGCTCTCCCAGAGCTTTCCGCACATATTCTCGTTGCAGATATTTTGTTTTTTTGTTTTGCGTTCACCTTATTTCTCTTATCCCCAAGGCGGTGTGCGTTGCACTGTGGTTTTTATCTTACGCCTGTCGGCCCAGTGCATCCGACTTCAGCATGCATTTTATGTAAGGGTCTGCTTCCTCCTGCATTTTCTAAGGGTTTGCTTCCCCGGGGTAACGGCCGGTGCTGTGATGGGGATCGAACCCAGCACCTTCCGGTTATGAGTCGTGCCACTTAACCACTAGGCCATGCCGTCCCCTCGTTGCAGATATAAATTGCTACAGTCTAAAGACTATATGCATATTACTACAAACAGGTGGTTCCCACTGCACAATAACACCTTACACATCAAGGGATCAAGAATAAAGAGAGGAGCATCATGGATAGCACAGGTAGAGAGAAAAATTGGACATATGACCACAGTTGAGACAATAGTTGAAGGAGAAGAATTGAACAACATTGGTGATAAAATGACATTATCAAAGAAACATCATAACCCTAGGCAGAGACTGGTGCATCATGAAGGCAGAGCTCAAGGTTAACTAGCTGATAAATTATAACATTCTGTGTAGTGATGCCATCATATTTACCAATGGATCGGTGCTTCACAGTGATAAATCTGGTTGGGGCTTCTCTGCTTGAGTGAGGGTCAGGTCATCGCTAAGCGGATCAGGGTGTACAGAACAGCAACCTCAAGTATAAGAATGGAGATGGAAGCAGTGACTGCAGCTTTGGTATGACTATCTGAAACCTCTTTAATGCGAGCAGTTATCGAAAGAGAGCTGGTATTAATGTCAACGCATTGAACGAGGAGGAGGTAAAACGCAAAGCTACCAATTCCTTTAAAGCGTTAGCTAGGGAGTCCAAAAGCGAACACTGGGAGGAGTTCATCACAGGAGTGGGTAATGATAATACCCTCCAGAAGTTCTGGCACATGCATCGAAAGATGAATGGACAAACTACAAGCCAGCTTATCTCCAACATTCAAGACACCACAGGAAGGCTTCTGAAGACAGATGAAGAGAAGGGTCTAAGTTTTTTCAGTCGATATGTTGCCCAGAATGACAAAGGCGACAGAGATGCCCGTCAGGAAACTCAGAAAGGTATCTTAGATGCAGACATCAGGGGGGAGGCTTATGTAGACCTTATCCCCGAGGCAGAGGTCGTACATAGCCTACATACAAGCAAAAACACAGCTCCAGGTCCTGATGGAGAACAGTATTGCCACATCAAGCAGTTGGATGAGACAGATATAAGAAATATGGTGAAGGAGTTCAACCACACTATAGAGAAGGCATATGTGCCTGAAGACTGGCTTCATACCTATCTATGCCCACTGCCTAACCCTGGTAAGGACTCCACGCTTCTCGGCAGCTATCGAATAATCACCATTCAAAATGTATATGGCAAATTACTCGAGAAGATAGTGGCCAGGAAAATAATGGCCTACCTTGAACGGGAGAAGATTCTACCCGATACGCTGGACAGCTATAGAACAGCGAAGGAGACCTGGGTTAACGCTGGAACTTTCGCGTATGATGTGTACGAGGGGTTTCAGTCAAAGCAAGAAACAGTCGCGGTGGCACTCGACCTGGAAGACGCATACAACCGTGTCGATTTTGGGACCTTAATTACCTGTCTGCAGCAGTGTGGTTTAAACCCGTGGCTGGTTAGTTGGATATCAGCTTCCCTGATGGAAAGAACAGTTGCACTATGCATGGTATCGTGGACATCAGAACCGAGGCGAATATGTCCAGGACTGCCTCAAGGGTCTCCGCTCTCACCGGTGCTGTTCAACATTTACACAGTAAAAGTGGCCAATATTCAACCCACAGGGACAGGGCGAATGTTGACATTTGCCGATGACATCCTAACGTACAGGACTGGCTCAGACAGGCAAGAGTTGGTCAAAGACATCCAGGAAACCTTGCAAGGAATCTCACAGTGGTGCAGCGACTCAAGCTCCAAGATCAATCTGAACAAGACCTGCATCATGTGGTGCTCTTTGAATAATTTCATAGTAAAGACTGAACTCCTGGGCATCACTTTTGATGGTTGCACCATCGACAGGTGTGACAGGTTGAAATACCTCGGAGTGACATTTGATCGCAGTCTTGTCTTTCCTATAACTGCCATGTTGACCACATCGTACGCAGATGCAAGAGAGGGTTAGGAGCACTCAAGACCATGGCTGCTGCCGACTTGGAACAACGCTTCCTGTTCATCCTATTTCGTCAGGTCGTGTTGTCTGTAATCGATTACGGACTGGTCATCCTCACACTATCAAGAACACTGTGTGTAAGGTTGGACCGCATCCAGAATGAAGGTATGCGTCTGGTTCTGGGCTGCACTAGAGATACCCCGATTGTGATGATGCGGTACATGTTGGGATTGTTATCAGTGACATCCAGACATAAACTGGCACAAGTCAAAACCTATATGCGTGTCACCACAGACACTCGACAGCCTCTGCACAGTAGTATCTCAGTCATCAAGGGATCAAGAAAGGGCCGTCATGGATGGCACAGGCTGAGACAACAATCGGACACGTCACTCCAGCTGAGACGATAGCCAAAGGGGAAGAATGGGTCCACACTGGTGATAGAATGATAGAGTACCAGAGAGTCATCATAACCTTAGGCAAGGAATGCAGAGAACGGAACAACGGGAGTGCAGAGCACGAGGTAAATCAGCTGATAACTGAGAACACCCAGGAGAGTGACGCTGTCATATACGCCGACGGATCAGTTGTGTGCAGTGGGACATCAGGCTGGGGTTTCTCGGCTAAAGTGAGAGGGGAGGTCGTTGCTGAGCGCAGTAGGGCATACATGTCAACAGCCTCCAGTATGGGAATGGAGACAGAAGCAGTGACCTCAGCACTGAAATGGATATCTGAGACTTCTATAACAAAGGCAGTCATCGTGACAGACGCGCAAGCCATACTTCAGAAAGTACAGAAGGGATGGCTTAGGTACGAGTGGATAGCTGCTGTTGAGGCCTCAAACCTCCAGGTGCTGACCTGGATCTACTGTCCTGCTCATGCCGGAGTTCAGGGCAATGAAAGAGCTGACATCTTGGCTTCACGGGCTCCAATCATGGGCACATTGGTGATGGACAAAAGTGACATTTTGAAAACAATCAATGACCGCCTGCTGGATGAGGACACCGCTACAGATTAATCAGCAATTAACAGTCTTCAGAGCCTTGAAATCAAACAAGGCTTGAGCCGACTAGGGCACAAATGAGGACCGAATAGAAGCCACTGTAGTCTTCACCGCCTAAAGAGAGCATACGTAACTGGGAGACCAGTGTGAGAGTGCACCTCTGCATTTGTCACTCTGTCTCTTCGTGAAATTCCAAGAATGGATCGCAGGTACCAAAGCTAGAAAATCTTAAGCCTGTGCTCTTCTTTGGCAAAAGTGATCCAAATTTTACTACGATATAGGAGCATGCTGATAACATGTGCATTATAAACCATGACCTTAGTTTTAACTGTAAGTTTCTCATTTTCCTCAAAACGCTTTGCAGACAAGCAAATGTAGCAGCAGATTTGCTAATGCAAATGTCTAGAAAGGAGAAACAGGGTAATAACTATGCTTTTGACAACTATTTCTTTCGATGGCTTATGTTCTCTTCTTCTGAGTATTATTTATCTCGGTTGCACCCACCCTTCATAGTCAATGCTTGTGTCTTTTACACCTAACAAATATGGCATGACTTTCTGTGAGTCGCATGGTTAACAAACACTGCACTAAACACAAAAACAACTATTATTACAACATTTTTCATTGTTAAAGTCCACTGGGGAAATTGATAAGAATGAGTTTGTTACGCACTGTGCAGACTATGTCATTTTTTTCAGACCCACTATTAAAAAAACTTAAGCCATTCTAGGGTTTGAACCCATGTGCTTCAGACTAGGAGGCAAGTGTTCTAAACTCCTGACTACCTCATCTTTGAATATAACATAATATAGCTATGAAGAAATCGTTTAAGGACTCAGAATTCAAATTACATTACCAAGCCTAAACAATTCACACTAGTACTCCAAAAATGTTATTCACTAATAACACTCACATATTTACAAAGACAAATGAAATAATCCAGAATTTAAAACTGTTTACTGTAATGCTATAAAATAATCTAATGAACTATTATAATTCTTGTTCTGAGTAGTCACCCACATTGAACATGCACTTTACTCCCTCAATTATATTTACTTCCTGTTAAAATGCTCCAATGTCTATTGTCATTCCTTATCTTTACATTTTTTCTTTGTGCCCCTTCCCTCCCCAAACTAAAGACATTCCTTGACTTCCTTGTGACATGAAAAGAAATAAATAAATATAAATATAAGATATGATTTTCAATAAATTTCATATCTGCATCCCGCTACAATGTATAATAATAAGCCACTGTCTTCATTGCCTAAGGAGAGCATACATAATTGGGTGACCGTTGTGAGAGTGCACCTTTGCATTTGTTGTATAATAATTATAATGTTGTATAAAAACAATAATAATACAACCATCCCATGTCATACTGCATCCTTGAGTATGTGAGTGCGCTCGTGACTAATCAAGCCAATGTGAATGTGGAATGTTCAATGGCACGGCTGGCAAACATAGTCCGCAGTTGCCTCTGGTATTCCCCCTGCTTTACACATCCTGATTGCGCAGATAATTTGGGCAGCCTGAACACAGAGGCCCAAGCTGATTTTAACACTGTTTGTAATTGTACTCTTCCAGGTTGAGCGATTTTGAGCCAGGTGTTAATGTCTATTTAATAGCACTTAAGGGACTCCTATAGACCGTCCCTGAAACACCTTTTTGGATGTCCCTGTGATTGTTCTCCTTCATTCAGTTCACTATACAGGAGCCTCTCTGCAAGCCTTTCGCTTTACACATACAAGTAGTGCATGAATGCCTGGCATGTTGGCTCTGGATAGCACTTATCTGTGAAATGGTCCTTCCAGCGGATATGCAGTATGCGTCTCAGACAATTTATGTGGAAATGATTTAACCTCCTGGCATCAGCAGCGTAGACAGTCAAGCTCTCACATGCATAGAGCAGGGTAGAGTAAATAGCGGCATGGTAGACCTTCAGCTTTGTCGTTATGCTGATTCCCCTACGGTTCCACACTGTTGAGCGCATTCAGCCTAAAGCGGTCCTGGTCTTTGCTATTCTATTAGTCAGCTCATCGGCAAGTTACATATCTGAACTAGCATTTGCAGATGATGTGGCCCTGATCATGAAATCCGAAGCACATCTCCAGATCAACTTGCAGGTCTAGGAAGAAAAGTTGAAGAAGAGAGGAATGCACATCAGCAACTCCAAAACAAAAACCATGGTGATCGCTAGAGATGAGAAGAGACATCAGATAACCCTGGGAACACGAGCACTGAAGCAGGTCAGCAGCTTTAAATATCTAGGAGTGGTAATAGATAGCAGGGGAGGAATCAAAGAGGAGTTAACTGCACGAAGGGCAGCAGCAGGTAGACTTTTCCATGCAATAAACAGAGGTTTCCTCAGTAAAAGAGAAATAAGCAGGAAAACAAAGATGGATGTATACCGCTCGACCTATGTGCCTGTCCTGACATATGGATGTGAGTCATGGGCAATGACTACAGCCCAAGAAAGGCAATTACAAACTTCAAAAATGAGGTACCTAAGAAAGGCCGTTCAGGTGACGAAAAGGGACAAGATCCGTAACCAGACAATACGTGGCAATCTCGAAGTTCAACCCCTGCAGACACGAGTGGAGCAGTCCCAACTAAAGTGGTTTGGCCATGTCTGTAGAATGGAAGAAGATCGGATACCAAAGTGGTCATGGGAGATAAAAAGTAAAGGATACAGACCCCCAGGACGTTCCAAAGTACGTTGGGAAGACAACATACGACAGTCCCTAAGTGATAGAGGGCTGGATTGGAAAGAGGCCAGGAAAAAGACGGCGAATAGAGCAGTGTGGCGTTCTCTCTGGCAAACCTCTACACCTCACGGTAGAAGAGAAGCGACTAAGTAAGTAAGTAAGCTCATCAGCAACAGTTACTGATCTCAACAGTGTACTTCCAAGGTAGAAAAATTGCTCAACCCCTTGTAATTTCTGTCTTTTCACTGTAACCACTGGCTGTTTATATGCTGTGCCTCGTGGTGGCCCCTTGTAATTTCTGTCCCTTCACTGTAACCACTGGCTGTTTATATGCTGTGCCTAGTGTTGGCATTGTACATAATATACAGATCACAGTTTTCTTCTCGACCTTTCTCCTGTAGCTATGAAGCTGCAAATATCATGTCTAAAGTTTCTCAACCAGCACTGAATCCATGCTGACTTTCTGGGAGATCATGGTCTATCTTAAAATGTTTGTTCTGACCAAATGGGAAACCGAACATACTGGTTACACCAAAAACTATGCCTATTACCAGTTGAACAGAAGAGAGCAGGTCGTTGTCTTCAGACTTCGCACTGGCCACAATAGACTAAGGTACCACCTATTCAACAAATTAAAGATAGGTGGTACCGACGAATGCCCGTGCGGTACCGGTAAAATGACCGCTGAACATCTGCTGCAGAACTGCCCGACATACGAGGATCAGAGAGAGCAGATGTGGCCATCACCAGTGGAACTGCAAGACAAGCTCTATGGCAGTGTCGACAGCCTCAGGATGACCGCCGCTTTTTTCGAAAAAATAATGGTTACTGTCTGACTGCGTACGAAGAAGAAGAAAATGTTTGTTCAGGCAAATGAGCAGTATGCATGCAAGGATCTCGCCAGCGATAGACAGCAACGAAATTCAGCAATGATTGTCACATTCCTGACTACCTTTTCTCTCACAGATATGTACTATCAACACATCTTTCATTTGTTGTGGGAATAAGCCCACATGGAGCAGAAGAGTTCAGTGAGCCTCCTAGTGAGGCATGTTCCAGCTGCTATTTTGCGTCTTTCTCGGGAGAAAGAGCTTTGATGGCCTTGTCTACTTGATCTTCAGTGATGAGTTTATCCATGGCCATGTTCATTTCTACCCGAGGCTTATGTTGAATGACCTCTTTATTTATGGATGATGAACTGTTAAGTATGTTGCTGAAATGTTCTGTTCTGTCAAGTTCTGTTATCAGCACTCCATCAACATTGCATACTGGAGAGTTACCAGAAGGCTGTGGGCCATAAAGTGTTCTCAGCGCCTCGTATAACCTTTTGGGGTCATGTGCATCAAACACCTCTATCTCCATCTGCTTAGACAAGAATCCTGTAACCCCCTGATGAGTCTTGTTTTGAATATTCTTTGAGTGCTAGTGAAGGTCGTTTTCTTTGACAAGGACAAATTTTGGACAAAATGTGTCATTTATCCTGTACGCTTGACATTTTGTATCAAGAAGAATGTTAATTAGGCCACCATTTTAATCGAACCAGTCCTTGACTTTTGCGCAGTTGGACTAAGGTGTTTTAGCGCTGTAGAGTAAACAGTGTCTATTAGGTGTCCCCCAGTTTTGATCAATGCTGGAGTTTTCAAGCTGAATCTCATCCAGTCTGGTTGCCTGCTGCTCAGAAGTGAAGATGTTTCTAGTGGGTTCCCACTCCATCTTCTCCACATTCATCTCCTTTGTGCATTTGTCCCCCAAAGGCACCTCTTGGATTGATCTTTAGAATCAACTTGGTGATCATGAAGCGATGGCCAGTCCAACACTCCGCATCATACACTCTTAGTTATTTTAATATAACTATGACCTCATCATCTGACAATGATGTGGTATTTAGTAACGTAATATCTTTTGGGGAAAATATAAATGAAAAAATCCAATGACAGATGAATTGAAGAGGGGTTTCATGCTATACAAAATTGGCTAATATAACTTTTTCGGCTACCTATTTACTTTTGTTTTTCTTTTCCTATTTATCTCAAGAGAGGCCTGGGTCACTCTGAATTAGTTCTCCAGTGATTATGCTAGTGTCTATGCCACAGTACCATAGCACATCACAGAGGAAATTGTAGCACATCATCTGGTTGGAATCACTCTCCCGAACCAACAGATGCAAAAATCTCCACAATTCTGACATACAACGGTTTACCATGGTGAATGATGCGTTAATCTATGCAGACAAGACAAAATATAGATGGATAGGTCACATGCTGCAATGAAACGATGGTCAATGGAGCACAGAGATAGCAATCTGGTACCCCTGAGGTAAAAAGAGACAGCAGACAAGACCTCCAATGCGTTGTCAGACTCGCTTGCTGTACGTAACATCATTCGAGACACCTCTAGAGAAGTGCTTACACCACGCTGCACTCCCGTGGCCCAAGACAGGATCAGCTGCAGACGAAGCTGGGACCTGCAGCTTCGCTGAGGAACGGGTCATCAAAATCAAGATCCTATTTATACACTGCACTGAAATAAAGATTAATCTCAAGTGCACTCTTTCCTATATGGTCTAAATTTGATTCTTGATGGGACATGAAAGAACAAAACATTATGAATGGAAAAGCAGCAGTGCTGCAGTTCGAAATAAGTAGTGAAACAAATGACCCTGATCAGGACTGGTCCTCTGATCAGAAAAGAGATGGCCAATGCCAACCCCAGATTCATTATCCCAGACACATACAGCACCAGTCAGACTGAGCTAGGGCAACTCCAGTGGGCATGGACCATCCAATCATCCGCTGGTCACTTTGTGACAAATCTTAACGACTGGAGACGAGGTTGGAACCCGTGCAAGATTGACTACATGTTCGAGGACCAGGTCTTTTATGAACTGTTGAACTAGACACACAATTTATTTATGGAAGCCCTTGATTTATGTTTAGTTTTGTTATGTGGTGGAAATTGGTTGTCTACACTACTACAGACTCTACAGAGCCTTCTAAACCAGCAAGTATAAACATGTGTGTCTCTACTGTCAGCTAGAAGTAGAATTGTTTCAATGTCAAGAAACTACCAACTGGCAACCATCGATTGCTAGCACTAGCAGAGTAGTAGGTAGGAAACGGCAGGCTGGTAGTAGGTAGACTGGCAGGGCAAGCTACGGCTTTGAGTCTGACTCTAGTCTCTACTTATACTATTAGTGTTGTGTTGTTCATCCAATGTAATCGAGAAGAACCATTTTGTTAACATTCACTGTTTACATGAGTTCAAAGATGGCTAAATAAGCCAATCAGGGCCCGGAATTGTCTGTCACATTTAGTACAAGGAAATAGGACATCCCCTATAAAAGTTGAAAAAGGGTTGATGTGAGCCAACTTGCAAAGCGATCGTCTCTGTATAGCTTCATTTATTCTTGATGCCTCGTGTCTCTGAACACACTCAGCAATAGTGCTGCACCAGTCTATGTGATTAGTGACAATTCTTTCCCAGTCATCATGGTTAATACCACACTGGATCAGTCATTTCTTAAACGTGTCCTTGTACCGTTTTCGCTTAACACCGCTTCCGCTCTTGCCATTTTGCAGTTCGCCATAGAGCAACTCTTTTGGATGACGTTGTTCTGACAAGCGTACCACATGCCAGCCAATTTTAGCTGTGCTACACATATCATGGTGTGTGTACTGGACATGCCTGATTGCACGAGCACATCTGTATTTGGCACCATGTCCTGCCATCTAATCCTCAGTAGTTTATGCAAGCAGTGCATGTGGAAGTAGTTTAATTTCCCGACATGACGACTATACACGGTCCAGGTCTCACAGGCATATATAAGGGCAGGTAGAACAACTACAGTGTAGGCCTTCATTTTTATTTCTGATCCATCGTCTATCCCACATCTTACTATGAAGTCTGCCAAATGCTGCACCACCCTAGATATTCTTCTATTCACTTCATCATCTATGTGAGGAAAAAATGTACACAAGCTGTGGCAAACCCGTCCATGCATTCTTGCTTGTTATACTCCGTATTTGAATTTAAGGAACAATCATCCGCACAGGCGGATAAGTAAATAAGGCCCAGTCACCCTGTGAATTTTGGTTTTGGTCTTGAACCGTCTCAGATTGAATAGCCCACCGTCAGTGCTGTAGTGAAGCTCCTCCAACGTTGCAATATCACTGTACTGTAGGTATTCTACAGCATGGCAGAAAACATCATACTCAAATGAGTCGGGTCCAGCACACATCCCTGCTTCACACTGTTAGTGACAGTAAAGGGAGCAGAGTATTTTTCCTGATCAATAACTCAGGCATGCATGACATCAACGAATGTTGCCCGGCATCTAAAAACTTGGCCATAACTCTTCACATTATTGACATACCGTTACGATTTATGGTATCAAAGGCATTAGTAGTGAGATCCACAAACGTCGTACTATATCTATACTCACTGGTACTTTAGCGCTGACCGGATATACATTTTTTTAGAACCGGGATTGTCCGTGACCTATGGCGTTGCAATTGTGTTCCCGATAGCCTGCCAACCCTGTGACATGTGTTAAGAATGTTGGTCTAAATGAGAAACCCCACGTTTTTTGAGAGTATATAATGCCATGTAGACGCAGGAGACAAACTGATCAGAGTATAACAGAAAAAAATTTGATTGAGAATTTGCGCTTTCATCTGAATTTCAAGCCATTGAAAAAGGTATGTTTGCATTGCTATCAATAAGCTACTGGGCCAAAGTGCTAAGTACACCAATGGTATTTTAAAACTTTTTCATCCACTTATCTGTATGTTTTGTAAATTTGAGGGCTAGTAGTTTAACTGGCTTGTGAAATTTGATAAACAAGCTAGTCACTTTACCATGCTGGTCCAGGGTTACGATGTTCGCCATTATTTTTTTCTCCTTGACCAGTCTGTTCTGATTACAATTAATAAGTTTTAGACATAGGTACTTCACTAATTTGAAACATGGTCATGGTTAAATTATTTGATTGATCTTTATCACTACAATCATGTTCTGCAATTACATTTGATTAACATTGCTCATACTTATAATATTTTTTTTTTTTTTAGAAACTACAGATATACAATATTGATGATAATATGTGGCTTTGCCTCTAGCTTTATAACTGTGATCTCATGCATTTCATTTAATTATATACAGGCAAACGATGGCATTTTCCACAAGTGCCTTGATACCTTGAGGGCGGTACAGCAGGATCCATCGTACATCATCTCCACTGAGAAAGATGCCTTCGGTGAACTCATCACTTCTGATCAGGAGTTGTTCGGTCTTAGAACATTTGTCAATTTAGATAAATCGACTGTTATAATTAAACATCTGGCTGGAGCCTTCATCCTCAAGCTTGAAAGCCAACCGGCTCCATACCTGACTGGAGCTTTGTCAAATCCAACAGAAACCATGCTGACGGATACGGCTTCAGCCCCAGTTCATAACATGAGTTCCAAAAGGGCTCTTGGTATGATGGATGCTTTATGGCGGAGAGCACCCAACGCAACCCTTGGTTTCATAGACGGAAAGGTAAAAGGGATTCAGAACAGAACGCTTGAGTGGTTGGAAACATTCTCCGACTCCATGCAGAAGGATCTGGTCCAGTTTGCCATTAGTCATGGAGCCACTATGAGGTTGCAGCAGGCAGAGAGAGTAGAGACTACAGATGAAGTTCGTGTCACAAGACAGAAGCTCATAGCACAGAAAAAAGATATGTGTTAGGAATAAGCTTCAGAGACTGACAGAGCAAGGAATTGTTAAGAAGAAGCCAATCTTAAATTTACTAATGTTTAAAAAGTTAGACACAACTGTGAAAGATAAGTTTCAGTTATTCATTAACAATTTTTCATCTATTATAGGAAGTGAACTCCAACATATATGGCATGATAGAGGCACAGATGTTGTATATCACAAAAAAGTGAAGTCGATCAAGAGCAGGACAAAACGAGGCTAGAGCATTATCTGCTTGACCTGTACAGGTCCGTGTTAATCAGCAGAGGATGATTTCGATATGACAGTAGCGCAGTTCCTTGTCGACTTTGCCGAAGGCGACATCAGATTTGCATGATTTCCTAAAGTAAATTTGTTCCATGGTCAAACTGTAGGTAGATTCTCTTTTTATTTATAACAACTGTTTCAGATCCCATTTTCAAAATTATTAGACAACAGATGAACTTCCTCCAGATGATGGTGATGTAATCTGAGCTGATTTCGCTCTCTTGGTACATCAAGTACGAATAATCAAGTACGAATAATCAACTTTAATTAATTTGCAAGTATTTTCCAAGGACCTTCTGTAATTATATTCTATTTGTGTGTTACATAGCAATTTTGTAAACTTTTTTTGGTTAGCTCTTTGAGGACGTGGCAGTATATCCATCTTTGATGCCATGTATTTCCTGTCACTGTTTTCTATTTATCATATTACGTGGAAAATATAAACATATCATTATTTATGGAATAGTCAAAAACAAAACTACACACAATTACAACAACAATTAACATATCAGACTTACCCAATAAAGACTGTTAATCCATATATTTTGTTGTCTGTGACAAACTTGTTTGTAAACTACATCCATTAATGAACTAAACTGCATATTATACCTGCCTCCTGTTAAATATGTGTGATAATTTGTCTATGTTAAATTGATCAGTTGTTTCCAGATTACGACATGCCAGTTACTCATTCTTTCAGACAAGGATTACAACATGCCAGTTACTCATTCAGAAAAGGATTACAACATGGCGGTGACACAGTTCCTTACTATTTTGTTTTTGATGATGCCACATTTGAATAATCAATTGTAACTTGTAAGCATATTCCATGGACCTTCTGTAAGTATATTCCTTATATTTCTAATATGCTTTTCATTTCTAAAATTCTTTTTATTTCTAACAATGTATATTCCATAATCTTGTAAAAACATGGGGGGGGAAAAGAGAGGAGGTGTATGTGTGTGTGTGTGTGTGTGGTGGTGGTGTGAATTTGTGTAATAATGTAATAATTTGTTCTGTATACTTATTCTGCGAGTATTTGATTGAAATAACAGCATACAATGAATGTATTAATACTCCTCTCAAAAAGACAGTCAAAACAATATTTCACATGTGGTGTAACATAAAGAAAAAAATATTGCAACATTATTTTAGTTGCGAATTATGCAAATGAGGTCGCCATTTTTAATATTAAGTAGTTCCTGCCTTTTTTAAAAATCATGCAATTACCGTCAGCAGTTGTAATTTGTTCTCCCGAATATAAAAATGTATGGTTTAACAGGTGTTCAGTTATAACTGGTCGAGATAATCAATATATTGTCCACTCCCCTCTACTTTTTGGAATCAACTTTCCCCCTAGTCCCTTGTTTATATTTTTTTATATATCCCTGTATAGCCATTTTGCAGATTTTTTAAATACAAAAAAATGTGTAACTTCCTTGGGGGGTCGACATAGAGACCTGGTTGATATATCATTGGAAAACTTTTTTCTACGGCTTTCTAATAGTTGTATTTGTAATGCTGTACTATAGTCTTAGAGTCAATTTGAAAATTCCACTAAAGTACCATATGTGAGCTAGGTGAACACAGATGGGCTGGTCAAGGGCACTGTACCAGCTCCTCAGGAGAAACATTCATATACTCTGGGATGGGCAAAGGTGGAAAAAGCGGGGTCGGCTTTATTCTGTCAAAGAAGACGGCACCTTCACTACTCGGTTACAATCCAGTCAACAACCAAATAATTGTAATCAGACTAGAGAAAAAGACAAGAAATTTAACAATAATTCAAGTGTATGCACCAACATCAGCAGCAGACGATTGCGAAATGGATGATTTTTATAACACCTTGCAAGAAACGATTGAAAAAGTTGAAAAAAAGAGATATCTTGATCATCAATAGCGATTTCAATGCGAAAGTCGGAGAGGAAAGAACCGAAGAGGAGAGAAGTGTTCGAGGACCTTTTGGTTATGGACACAGAAATGAGCGAGGAGAAAAACTTGTTGAATTCTGCACAGAAAACAACCTCTCCATTGCCAACACCTTATTCAAACAACCTCCACATAGACTATACACGTGGACCTCCCCTGATGGCAACAGCAGAAACCAAATAGATTACATCCTAGTGCAACAAAGATGGAGATCAAATGTGCTGGCAACAAAAATGCCGCCAGGAGCAGACTGCGATACGGACCATGAATTACTGTTTGCAGTTTTCAAAACAAGACTACGTAGGATCAACAAAGGTTGCCAGCCAATACGCCTCGATGTAACAGCAATACCTAATGAATACAACATCTAAGTAGAAAACAAATTTGAGGCGTTGCTTGCGGTACAGGAAGAAATGACACCAGAGGAGTTGACATCGTATGCCAGGGATATTTTGATCTCGACAGCGAAAGAAATAATTCCCAAGATATCGCAAAAGAAAAATAGCTATATAACAGAGGAAACACAGAAACTCATTGAAGAAAGGCAAGGATTAAAATAAATGGGAAGTAAGGTGACCAACACAGCATATAAAAAACTGCGCAAGAAAAGTTAGAAGAGAAATGAGAAAAGATAAAGGACGATACATAGTGGAAACGTGTAAGGATATAGAAAACCTACAGCAACAAGGCAGAGAGAGATGCATTTAAGGCGATAAGAACACTGACAAGGGAGTTCCATCTGGTTCCATTAACAGAAACCAAAGACATACTGAATAGATGGAGAGAGTACTGCAGAACCATGTATGGTGATAGTACAAAGAGCTCAGTTACAATCCTACCAAAGGATGAGAAAGAACCTGAACCAACATTGGAAGAAGTACGCTCTGCAATTAAAAGCCTGAAAAATGGAAAATCCCCATGATGTGATGATATCCAAGCAGAGCTAATACAAGCAGGAGGAGAGGCAAGTGCTCGAGTCTATCACAAGCTGTGTAAACAGATATGGCACAGTGCAGAGTGACCAGAAGCATGGAAGCTGTGCATGAACTACCGACTATCGCGCTAATTAGCCACGCTAGCAAGATACTCTTGCGAATCCTATTAAGTACGATAGAGAAAAGCTTTGAATCTGAAATTCACGTAGTCCAGGCAGTTTTTAGGAAAGACAGAGGGACCAGGGACTACATATTCAATTTAAGGAATATCTACGAAAAATATAGAGAGTTTAATGTAGACCAGTACACATGTTTCATTGATTACACCAAGGCCTTCGACACGGTAAAACATCAAAATATGTGGAGAATCATGAAGGAAATGAGGTTTCCTTTGCATATAGTCCATCTCATTGGAACATTATACCAAGATCAACAAGCCGCTGTCCGAGTATCTGGGCAAACATCAGATTGGTTTGTGGTACAAAAAAGGGAGTCCGACAGGGATGTATCCCCTCACCTTATCTGTACAACATATATGCAAAATGCATAATGAAAAATGTTCGAGAAGACGAGAACATTGAAAGTTTCGACCCATTTACAATTGAGGGTACGAGATTCCAGAGTTACGATACGCAGATGACACTGATACTATCAGGAAGTACAGAAGGGCTAGAGCAGCTACTTTCAGCCATTAATGGACATAGTAAAGATCAAAACCTGTTCATAAACATAAATAAAACAAAGATAATGACCACCGACAAAACACAATGTCAGCATAAATTTACACTGAGTGGTGAGGAAATAGATCAGGTTACACATTTTGAATATCTGGGCTCCAGAATTGACAAAAATGGCGATTGCTCGAAAGAAATCAGAAGACTAGCTATGGCAATGCAGAGACTGAACAGCCTGAAGAAATTATGGCAGAGCACCAACAAAATCATAAAAGTAAAAGTCTTGAGAGCCTGTGTTTTTCCTGTGACAGCTTATGGCTGTGAATCATGGACGATTACCTGATTACCAACACCTCCAGACAAAGAATCGAATCCATCGAGTCAAAATGTTACAGAAAGATCCTCAGAATACCCTGGACAGAGAAAACAACAAATGCAGACATTCGGCAAGAGTTGAGCATAGAGGAGAACTGGTTTATCAATTCGATTTTGGCTAGAAAATGCAAATACTTTTTTGTCACATCAAGAGACACAGCGGTCTTGAGAGAATGGTGATGGAAGGTATGGTGAGACAAAAGAAGGGGTAGAGAGACCAAGAAAACGATGGCAACCAAGATATCCAGGAATGCCTGCGTATGACTGTTGCGGAGGTTGGAGTTTTGGCAAGAGAACGAGTTTCTTTCAGACAGACTGTGATGGGAGCGACGTTCTACAAAGGACATGCTACATCACACATGATGATGACTAAAGTCAGACTAAAGTACCTAATTAGTTAGTAACTACTAGTACTAGTAGTAGTACAGTGGAGTGGGTCAGGGATTAGAAAGATGCGGGAGTGATCCCCTTATTCAAAAAGGGCAAAAAGGCAGATCCAGCAAACTATAGACCTGTGAGCTTAACGAGCATAGTCTGTTAATTGTTAGAGTCAATAATCAAAGAAAACATTGTAATGCATTTAGACAAATTTAATCTAATTAGAAATAGTCAGCATGGGTTTACCAGAGGGAGATCATGCTTAACAAATCTATTAGAATTCATGGAGGAGGTTACCAAAATGTTAGATAAAGGGGAGCCAGTGGATGTTATTTATCTGGATTTTGCAAAGGCCTTTGATAGAGTACCTCATCAAAGATTATTTCGAAAATTAAAATCACATGGAATAGGTGGGGAAGTTGCCAAATGGATTGAAAATTGGTTAACGGGAAGAAGGCAAAGGGTGGGTATAAATAAGGAGTACTCTGAGTGGTGTGAAGTGAAAAGTGGAGTGCCACAGGGCTCGGTTTTGGGACCAATTTTATTCTTGATATTTATAAATGATTTGGACATAGGTATGGGATCCATTATTGCAAAATTGGCTGATGACACAAAACTATGCAGTAGTGTCTCATCTAAAGCAGAAGTGGATATGTTGAGGTCGGATTTAGATAAAATTCGAGAATGGTCTGTAATCTGGCAAATGGAGTTTAATGTAGATAAATGTACAGTCATCCACATGGGTAGATCCAATATGGAACATAATTACAGAATGGGAGAGAACAATATTAGAAAGATGGATAAAGAAAGGGACTTAGGGGTTATAATAGATCATACATGTAAGGTGAGGGAGCAAGTTCAGGTAGCAGTAAAAAAGGCAAATGCAATGTTACGGATGATAAAAAGAAATATTAAACATAGGAGCAAGGAAGTGATAGTCAAACTGTATAAAGGATTAGTTAGACCTAGATTGGAGTACTGTGTACAGGTGTGGAGTCCTTATCAGAGAGGGGATATAGACATGCTGGAGAGAATACAAAAAAGAGCGACAAAGCTGATAGTGGGATACTAGAATTACAGTTATGAAGAAAGATTAAAAAGAACTGGCCTTCAGTGTCTAGAAGAGAGAAGAATTCGTGGTGACTTTATTCAGGTGTATAAGATGATCAGAGGAATGGATAAAGTAGACTATAACAAGTTTTTTAAAGTACAACCACCAACAAGGACAAGAGGGCACAGCTACAAGTTGACTAAGGAGAGGTCCAGATTAGATATTAGGAAGTATTTCTTTAGCCAGAGAGTAGTGAATGCTTGGAATGCATATTGCCAAGTGAGGTGGTGGAGGCTGGGACGGTCAATCATTTAGTCAATGCATTTAAGAACAGATTGGATGCGTACAGCTTCTAGAGGAAGGTGATGTAAATGGAACTGGTTGTATACAGTATACAGACTCTGCAGAGTCTTCTAAACCAGTATAAAGACGTTAAGTTAAGTTACTAGTTAGTACACTAACAGTAACACACACCAAACAGTAACACACTACACTCACTAACTCAGGAACTTGTAAGAAGTACTTACTCGGTGACTGAGACTGACTGTGCGCATGAATAACTCTTTAATGTAAATAAGAAAAATCATATTGGCTAATTTTCTTAAATGCAGATATTATACCTTCAAGTAAGAAAATGGTAGACAGGCTTGTTTTGCAAACTAGCTCTTGGCATAATACGATGATTGTCTCGCTCTCTAGTCCATTAATGAGGTGCTCTCGTATTTCGGAAGATACGAAAATCATCATCATCATCTGGTTATCAGTCTGATGACTGGTTATAAGGTTTTCTGATTATGTATCTCCATTTGACACTATCTTCTAGTTGATCAGTCCTGAGACTGGTTGTTTGGTTGTCTGAGTATGTCTCTTTATTTGACCCTATCCTCTGCAGTTCTCTTCATTGCATCATGCTCGTACATTGCATCATGCCACTGCTTGCCTCAGATGTAAAGGCGATTCTTGGTAGCTCAGGTACCCTCTCCCCTTGAATCATGGCCTCTAGTATCTTCTGTAGAAGATTTTCATGTTTCATATTGTGACACAAGTCAACTCAACTGACGTTTTTTGTATCATATGCAATATTTGTCTCTGTGCGCATTGTCATTGGATCTTCCTTCTGTCCAACTCACTCTTTCCATTCTACGGTAGCACCACATTTCAAACGCTTCCAAGCTTTTTTCATCCTTCTTTGCCAGTGTCCATGTTTCTGCCCTATACAATGCAATTGACCATATATGAGTGGGGATTATTCTATCCTGATATTCTTTGAGGTTAACAGTTTCTAGTTTTCTCTTAAACCCTTTTTTGCCATTGCAATCCGGCGTAAGACAAGGGTGTGTGCTTTCTCCTCTGTTGTTTGGCTTGGCTTGGCTTGGCTTCGTTCGTTCTCAATCTCCCGCTACCAAGCACTAAATGGGCTTAAGTAGCAGAATGTAGTCTAGAGAACGGAATGCGTTATGTCGTAGTTTACAGCTTGACTGCGATATTTGCACCTTTCGGTCCAACACATCCGACTTCAGCAAGCATTTTTTTAGTACAAGGTTAGCATTCCCTCTTCGATCCCTTCTCCTTAGCCAGTCTGTCCTGCTGCAGCATGTTATCCAGGATCATCTCGTGGAGGTGTAGAAGGGTCTTGGCAGCTATAGTTCGCTGGCCTTGACGCTAGCAGTCAGCTATGGGTAGCTGACCACTGCAGCTCATGCGCTGCTCAGCATCTTGATCCCCAAAATTGAGAGATCTGAAGCAGAACATAACTCAATACACAAATTACTCTTTGCAGATTATCAGTGTTTGCTGTACGACGATGAAAACAAACTGCAAAACCACATGAACGCGCTTGCGACTACCTGTGCTAAATACAAAATGCGAATTAGCGAGAACAAAACATAAACTGTGATGATCAGTAGAACTCCTGGGCCACTCAAGATAAGTCTAAAGGATATTGCTCTTCAACAGGTCCATGAGTTCAAGTATGTGGGCAGTATTTTTTCGGCAGACTGCAGGATCGACAGGTAAATCAAGACAAGGTGTCAGAAAGCATCTGCGGTGACTTATCAGCTGTCCCCATTGCTTAGACACCCAAGCATTAGTTTGGCAACAAAGCAACAGCTGATAAACAGTATATTTATGCTGATTTTGTGCTACCAGTGCCAAACATGGCCTCTGTCAAGGACGTGCGAGAGCAGAATTTCGACTTGTGAAATGAAGTGTTTGAGGAAAGTCATCGGTATTACCAGAAGAGACAGAATGCGGAATGACGACATTCGAAGTATGGTCGACACTACGTCTTGCGCCGAATACATTTCCAGGCAGAACATAAGTTGGTTTGGTCATATCATGAGAATGCACCCTCATCATCTTCCACTGATGCCTTAGAATGCTGGTAGATCTGGCTGTAGGGCAAAGGGGCGGCTGTGAGGTAGGTGGATAGATGACATTAGAGTGATTGTGCAACGACAAGGGCTCACATTGACCGACGCAATGCACTTGGTGCAGGATAGCCGACTCAAGCTCCCCACGTCGCTAAACGGCACAAGTGGAAAGAAAACTAACTAACTAATCCTTGTCTTAATTTATGTCTCATTGCGAGCATGTTCTGTTATGGTTTGCCCTAAATGTGTAAACTTTTGACTTGTTCGATTATTTCTCCATTGATGGATATATTTATTTGCCTATGTTGCTTGGATATTACCAAAGTCTTTGTCTTCGATGTGTTTATTTTCATGTCAAACTCATTGGCCGGGCATTACATTTTTCAAGCAGCATTTGCAATGTTCCTACTGATCCTCTCACTATCGCTTGGTCATCGGCAAATTTGATGGTATTAACTTTCATACCATTAACTTTGACAGCCCTATTACAACTCCACATGACCTTTATTATCTCAGAATATGTGTTACAGAGACTCGGGGAAAGCAAGCAGTTCTGTCGTACCCCCTGTCGTATGGAAACTGGATCCGTGAGACCTTCGGCGACTGAAATAATCACGTCTTGATCTTCATACAGGCTCGGGATTAACTTGATGAGTGGTTTTTCTATACCTATTTGCTGCATAATCTTAAACAGTTTGCTCCAAAAATAGCATGCCGCAAATTGTGCACCTAAGACAACGTAAATGCGCTCCCAAAGTGAAGGGAAAGTTGTTGTTTTTTTTTGCTTAAATGTTTGCCTCACTAGTTTCTACTGGCGGAGGCGCGCCATTTTCCACCCCAGACCGTAGTCCATTGGGCGATATCAGGACGCATACACCAATGCTTGGATGCATGCGTGTGTCTGTATGTACCTATGCTAGGTTTGTGCGCCCTCAGAAGCTAGCCCAACCAAAGTGCAATGGAAGGGCATCACCATGAGGTCGCGTGTGAAAGTTGTGCAAGGGTGTGACTGTAGGACAGAGTCAAATGAAACAGAGTGAGATGAGAGAAGGGGAAGAGATGCCCCCAGGGTGAAGCCCCTATTTCCTGAGGGGAAAGTAGTTTTTGTCCCGAAGTTTTATATGTAATTTTACACTTAAAATAGAAGATCCCGATCACAATAACATTTGTTTGCTTTTTAAAGTAAATTATTTCATATGGACATATTATATGAATATATGAATTTATTATATTACGACCAGTATTTATCATTTCCCAAATGATTTCGTAAATCAGTTGAATAAATTAAAATAATCCAAGTCATGAAAAAGTTGCTGGAACTTCTTGGGAAGCAGATGAACATGTATTAGGGAAACAAATGAACATGTATTAAAGAAACTGTATGCTCGATATGTGAGACCAGTACTAGAATATAGCATTACAGCATCGGCAGCTACAGCCAAATTGAATTTTGGAAAATTTAGTAGAGTTCAGAACCAAACACTGAGAATCAGAAGAGGAAGACATGAAAACCACACTTATTTGAGAACTAGGAACGAATTCAAATCTACAACCAATGGTGGACAGGTGGAACAACTTAACTTAACATCTTTATACTGGTATAGAAGACTCTGCAGAGTCTGTATACAACCAGTTACATTTATATCACCTTGCTCTAGAAGCTATACGCATCCAATTTATTCTTAAATGCATTAACTGTCCCAGCCTCCACCACCTCTCTTGGCAATGCATTCCAAGCATTCACAACTCTCTGACTAAAAAAATACTTCCTACTATCTAATCTGGACCTCTCCTTAGTCAACTTGTAGCTGTGCCCTTTTGTTCTTGTTGGTGGTTGTATTTAAAAAAAACTTGTTATAGTATAATTTATCCATTCCTCTGATCATCTTATAAATCTGTATTAAGTCAAAACGAATTCTTCTCTCTTCTAGACACTGTAGGCCTGTTTTTTTAAAATCTTTCCTCCTAACTGTAATTCTGGAGTCCCACTATCAGCTTTGTCGCTCTTTTTTGTATTCTTTCCAACATGTTTATATCCCCTCTATGATAAGGCCTCCACACCTGTACACAGTACTCCAATCTAGGTCTAACTATTGCTTTATAGTTTGACAATCACTACCTTGCTCCTATGTTTAATATTTCAGCAAGGTTATACAGCAAGGTGAGAAATTCAGTAGGTTGATGTACCAGAAAATACAAGGATTTGGAAGGCACAGACTGGAGCGGAAGAATTTTGTAGCGTTGGTATAAAGAAACTAGGGAGCAGGTCCTAAAGATAACACAATACAATACAATACAATAGTACGCTTAGGCGACCAGGGAGTGACCACGACTCAAGGCCGCGTCCCGCGTATGTTAATGAGGCCAAGAATAGTTTGGAGCTCATCATTTGAGAGATTTAAGAGCATATCGTTAGTGAGTCGCTCTCGTCCAGCGGCTCTATCTTTCTTACATTTTTTTAGGGTCATCTAAAGTTTTGAAAGCTCTGCCTGGATGTCATTCCGGTTAAGTGTCACTAATCCCTGACATTGTATGCACTTGCATTGGTACACTGTAAACCCTGTAATGTGGAATGGGATGTCCTTTGGCAGCATTGTTTCTTGGATGAGTGCCACATGAATTTCAAGATCCATCAGAAGCTTAGTCAGTTCTAGCTTTTTATTTCTAATTCCTGATATGTTGAGCTGGAGGATGCGTAGTGATTGTTTATTACTGATGATCCTGGTAGCATACCTGTCTCTGCTCTCCCGAGGTGTGGAAAAGCAGCGCGGGTCTTGGTAACCGAGGCGATCTCGCATAAAGTATGTTGTCTTAGAGGCATCATGATTGCGATTGAGGGTTATGGACTAGAGTATCCCCGAAGGGACGGCAGTCATGTGTGTCGGTGTCCCAGGATCGTCACATCCTGCCAGGGACATATCATATTCATCTGGAGGCGGCTATCTCATCACTCTTCCGTCAGTTTTGCCAGCCCATCGGTAGTGATGGTATGTGTGGCATCCCCCACTACCTGGAAGATCGTCACGTCCTGCCAGCCCATATGTAGTGATGGTATGTGTGGCATTCCCCGCCACCTGGAAGATCGTCACGTCCTGCCAGCCCATCTGTAGTGATGGTATGTGTGGCATTCCCCACCACCTGGAAGATCGTCACGTCCTGCCAGCCCTTATGTAGTGATGGTATGTGTGGCATTCCCCGCCACCTGGAAGATCGTCACAAAGAGGCAGAGATGCAATGTTCGCTGGTCTGCGTCTCTTAGTCATCTAACAGGATAAATGATAAAAGACAAAATGTGAAGAACGAGACGAGAATGCATTTTACCCATGAAGTGGGAACGGATTGGTGCAGCCCAGAGCATGTACAACTCGCCGGTGGGTTCTGTAGCTACATCTAAAAGACTCCACCTGCTCCTCTGCCATTTTGTCTGGCCCCATCTTCAAGGACCTGTCTAGCTTATGTAACCCTGCCAGGAGTAAAACTCCCGCCGACATAGCTCCTTGGTTTGTTGGAGCGCGCAAGCTCTCCAACCTCGGCAAGGTAGGCCTACTTATGGAGAGTCCCTAACGGTATAGACAAGTACCCGTTTACAAATGAACTACTTCACATTTGGGTAGACTAGGGCGTGTCGGTAGCGGGAGTTGAATCCAGAAACTCTGATGTCAAATGTTTTTTGTGACTTTGTGGCCAACGCTGAGTTGGCTCATGATTGTGATTTGATGATAATGATAATTATGTAATCTCCACAGCTCTGAGCTGATAGCTCTTTACAGCCCAATGTCCTCTGTACACAAGCAAGCATTTTCTTCAGTCAGGGTTCGTATAATCTCTGATGTCCAAGAGGCCTAATGCTGTAACAAATAAGTACATTTAAGTGGAACACACACAAAAACCATAGAATACAAAAAGAAACTCCATATGACCAGATAATTCAGAAGGCGAACAGTGTCCACTATCAATTTGCACCGATCTTAAGACACCATAGAGTGCTTCTTTCAAATACGAGGAAACTGATAAATACACTATGTATTCTTACATTACCTTACCAATGTCAATCTTGGTCCTTACTAGCAACTGATAGAAGTAAGATCTAGAGCTGTGAGAATTGCAGACGGAAAGACAATCCGTGACCGAATCGGGAACACCACGCTATGACAGACAGTTGGGACACACCCAGTTAGTGCTTACTTTGACGCTCAACAAATCAAGTGGTTTGGTAATTTAGTCAGAATGCATTGTGACCAGCCTGGATCAAAAACATATCATATGCAGGTCTCCGGTCGACGAACAAGATGCAGACCTCTACATTGAAGGATCAAGGGTGTCCCTTACACTCTCACTGCTGCACCTATCTAGAGCACACGCCTCCCATTTGGCGATAACAAGAAATCTACGTATCCCGCCTGTAATTGACACGGTACGGTCAGAATGAAAGATATAGACGAATTCTTCGAGTATACTCGCAGGGAGGCAGTTCAATGTGTCGGTACGCCTGAATCATTACGTATTTCAGAGACGTAGCACACGCATCTGAGTCGGCCATCGAATCATTCCTCAGTCAGTCATACCAGCAGTATTTTTTGTCGGGGCCAGCGAACCAGAGCTACCAAGACCCTTTTACACCTCCACGCGGTGATCCTGGACAACAGGCTGCAACTGAGCAGAATGGCTAAGAAGAAGAAATCGAAGAGGGGAGGCAACCCGTTCTCAAAAATGTCATCTGAAAACAGATGTGTCGGACCGAAAGCTGCAAATATCACAATCAAAATGTAAACTGCGACACAATTAATTCCCTTATCCGGACTACATCCTGTTACTTGGAAAGCTCTTTTCATGGCTTGGTAGCGTGATATTGAGAACGAACGAACAAAGAAGAAGTGGTCATACCAGCTCTTGTATTTACGTTTGACTATCCTTTAGTTAGCCAATCTTGAAACTGCCTTTGAGGTCTGAGCATGTCTCTCCATTTGATCCTATCCTTATGTTGATCAACCCTAAGACATGTTGTAATGGTGTCCAAGCATGTCTTACTAAGTGATTGTATTCCCTAGTTGATCAGTCCTAAGACTGGTTGTAAGATTGTCTGAGCATGTCTCTCCATTCGATTACATCCGCTTGTTGATCCGTCCTGAGTCTGGTTATAAGATTATCTAAGCATGTCTTACTAAGTGATTGTATTCCCTAGTTGATCAGTCCTAAGACTGGTTGTAAGATTGTCTGAGCATGTCTCTCCATTCGATTACATCCGCTTGTTGATCCGTCCTGAGTCTGGTTATAAGATTATCTAAGCATGTCTTACTAAGTGATTGTATTCCCTAGTTGATCAGTCCTAAGACTGGTTGTAAGATTGTCTGAGCATGTCTCTCCATTCGATTACATCCGCTTGTTGATCCGTCCTGAGTCTGGTTATAAGATTATCTAAGCATGTCTTACTAAGTGATTGTATTCCCTAGTTGATCAGTCCTAAGACTGGTTGTAAGATTGCTTGAGCATGTCTCTCCGTTTAATATATCCGCTTGTTGATCCGTCTAGAAACTAGATGATATGTTGATAGGGTGCCTGAGCAAGTCTCTCCATTTGACCCTAACTTCAGCAACTTTCTACATTTCTACAAAACTCCACATATAAATGTTTCTGCATGCCTGAAATGTAAAAATGAGTCTTGATCGACGTATAGAAGACCGATATGCCGCATGTTGTGTCCCATCCCTTTCTCTCTTAGATCTATAGAAGACTGATATGCCGCATGTTGTGTCCCATCCCTTCTTTCTCCTTAAGATCCTCTATAGAAGACTGATATGCTGTATGTTGTGTCCCATCCCTTCTTTCTCCTTAAGATCCTCTATAGAAGACTGATATGCCGCATGTTGTGTCCCATCCCTTTCTCCCTAAGATCCTCTATAGAAGACTGATATGCCGCATGTTGTGTCCCATCCCTTCTTTCTCCCTAAGATCCTCTATAGAAGACTGATATGCCGCATGTTGTGTCCCATCTCTTCTTTCTCCCCAAGATCCTCTATAGAAGACTGATATGCCGCATGTTGTGTCCCATCACTTTCTCCCCAAGATCCTCTATAGAAGACTGATATGCCGCATGTTGTGTCCCATCACTTTCTCCCCAAGATTCTCTATAGAAGACTGATATGCCGCATGTTGTGTCCCATCACTTTCTCCCCAAGATCCTCTATAGAAGACTGATAAGCCGCATGTTGTGTCCCATCACTTTCTCCCCAAGATCCTCTATAGAAGACTGATATGCCGCATGCTGTGTCCCATCACTTTCTCCCCAAGATCCTCTATAGAAGACTGATATGCCGCATGTTGTGTCCCATCCCTTTCTCCCTAAGATCCTCTATAGAAGACTGATATGCCGCATGTTGTGTCCCATCCCTTTCTCCCTAAGATCATTTATAGAAGACTGATATGCCGCATGTTGTGTCCCATCCCTTTCTCCCTAAGATCCTCTATAGAAGACTGATATGCCGCATGTTGTGTCCCATCCCTTTCTCCCTAAGATCCTCTATAGAAGACTGATATGCCGCATGTTGTGTCCCATCCCTTCTTTCTCCCTAAGATCCTCTATAGAAGACTGATATGCCGCATGTTGTGTCCTATCCCTTCTTTCTCCCTAAGATCCTCTATAGAAGACTGATATGCCACATGATGTATCCCATCCAACTGAATCTTCAGCCCCCCCCCCCCCCCCCCCCCAATCATGTTCAATGTAGCTCTCATCGCTGAGGACATTATCATTGGATCATCTTGCTGCTTAATTCACTCTTTCTATTCTACCAAATCTCCCCATTTCAAACGGTTCCAACCTTTTTTATATTCTTCGTTGCTGGTCTATGTTTCAACCCCATGCAGTGCAATTTGACATACACACGTAGTCAGTATTCCTTTTCTCAGTTCTATCCTGGTATTCTTTGATGCCACCAATGTATGTTTATTTGTGAAAGTCATTTTTTGCCAATGCAATCATTGTCTTAATGTCTGTTTCATTTAGACATCTTCTTTGATGTAAGGGTTATAGATGTAGGGGTTACAGATATAAGAGTTATAGATGTAAGGGTTATAGATGTAAGTGTTATAGATGTAAGGGTTATAGATGTAAGGGTTATAGATATAAATGTTAGAGATGTCAGGGTTATAGATGTAATGGTTATAGATGTAAGTGTTATAGATGTAAGAGTTATAGAAAAGGAGAAAATGTCATTCCAATAATAAGACACTCCTGACGAAGACGAAATGTTAGAAACGTCATTGTACAAGGTCTCGCGTTTTTTAATTTTGATGCTATGACCAGTTTCGTGTCATTCATAAGAGTTAGTCAGGTACTCAATTGAGCCTGGGTAGATGTGAGCGAAACAAGTAACTTTGCTCCAAGATGTGTTCTACCACTCAGCTGCTCAAAAGCTACTTATGCAAACAGCTAAATTAAGATGTCAGACACAACGTACACGGAAGGCCAAAGGATAATAAATAACAAAGAAAGTTAGTGTTATGTTAAGAAACTACGTCATTGCACTCAGACCGACCCATAGGCGCCCATACCCCGTCAGCCAATGGCGAATCGAGCAGATACTGATGGTTTCTGTAGCTTGCTGGTTTTACACACTTAGGTTCCGTAATATTTAGGCCTCTCTATGATGTACTCGCGAATTATTTCAAAATCTTGCAATCTGTGCAATACAATTTCATCGGCTGCAGTGTCGTCGTCCAAAAGGAGGTCATTGATCAACTTCAAAATATCACCTCTACCAATTGCTAATGTCCTCACTGTGGCAGAGCCACCTGTTTTGTTCTATCCTTTTCACTTCCTTATCCAATCCATCTTCATCAATCATATGGCACGGGTACCAATCTGCAGTCTATAACATATACACATTGTTTCTCATATCCTGGTTCCTGGGACCAATCAGCATTTCATAGCAGAGTCCTACTACACAACAGCTAAATATAATCGATTACAACTAAATTAATCTTTATTTTTCAGCAACTGTTACAGCAGGGAGACAGTCCCCACACTGTGGATATTAATACCCTTGCTTCTGTTCTACTCTAAAATTATCTAACAAACCTAATTTTGACGTTAGTTGTACAGTACGCAGGTGGGAGGACGGTGATATGTTCTCAGGTTTCCTTCCTTTATAAACTAAAACTGCATCTGGAAGTGAAATGAACTAATCATATTTATCAGGCAGTCCTGCCTCTGTACGGGACTTGTTCACTTGGATCACTATACAACCAGGTTTCCTTCCTTTCTAAACTAAAACTACATCTGGAAGAGAAATGAACTAATCATAGTTATCAGGCAGTTCTGCATCTGTACTGGACTTGTTCACTTGGACCACTATACAACCAGGTTTCCTTCCTTTATAAACTAAAATTACATCTGGAAGAGAAATGAACTAATCATAGTTATCAGGCAGTTCTGCATCTGTACTGGACTTGTTCACTTGGACCACTATACAACCAGGTTTCCTTCCTTTATAAACTAAAATTACATCTGGAAGAGAAATGAACTAATCATAGTTATCAGGCAGTTCTGCATCTGTACTGGACTTCTTCACTTGGATCACTCACTATACAACCAGGTTTTCTTCCTTAACTTAACTTAACGTCTTTATACTGGCTTAGAAGACTCTGCAGAGTCTGTATACAACCAGTTCCATTTACATCACCTTCCTCTAGAAGCTGTACGCATACAATCTGTTCTTAAATGCATTGACCGTCCTTGCCTCCACCACCTCACTTGGCAATGCATTCCAAGCATTCACAACTCTCTGGCTAAAGAAATACTTCCTAATATCTAATCTGGACCTCTCCTTAGTCAACTTGTAGCTGTGCCTTCTTGTCCTTGTTGGTGGTTGTACTTTAAAAAACTTGTTATAGTCTACTTTATCCATTCCTCTGATCATCTTATACACCTGTATTAAGTCACCACGAATCCTTCTCTCTTCTAGACACTGTAGGCCAGTTCTTTTTAATCTTTCTTCATAACTGTAATTCTAGTATCCCACTATCAGCTTTGTCGCTCTTTTTTGTATTCTCTCCAGCATGTCTATATCCCCTCTCTGATAAGGACTCCACACCTGTACACAGTACTCCAATCTAGGTCTAACTAATGCTTTATACAATTTGACTATCACCTCCTTGCTCCTATGTTTAATATTTCTTTTTATCATCCCTAACATTGCATTTGCCTTTTTTACTGCTACCTGAACTTGCTCCCTCACCTTACATGTATGATCTATTATAACCCCTAAGTCCCTTTCTTTATCTATCTTTCTAATATTGTTCTCTCCCATTCTGTAATTATGTTCCATATTGGATCTACCCATGTGGATGACTGTACATTTATCTACATTAAACTCCATTTGCCAGATTACAGACCATTCTCGAATTTTATCTAAATTCGACCTCAATATATCCATTTCTGCTTTACATGAGACACTACTGCATAGTTTTGTGTCATTAGCAAATTTTGAAATAATGGATCCCATACCTATGTCCAAATCATTTATATATATCAAGAATAAAATTGGTCCCAAAACCGAGCCCTGTGGCACTCCACTTTTCACTTCACACCACTCAGAGTACTCCTTATTTATACCCACCCTTTGCCTTCTTCCCGTTAACCAATTTTCAATCCATTTGGCAACTTCCCCACCTATTCCATGTGATTTTAATTTTCGAAATAATCTTTGATGAGGTACTCTATCAAAGGCCTTTGCAAAATCCAGATAAATAACGTCCACTGGCTCCCCTTTAACTAACATTTTGGTAACCTCCTCCATGAATTCTAATAGATTTGTTAAGCATGATCTCCCTCTGGTAAACCCATGCTGACTATTTCTAATTAGATTAAATTTATCTAAATGCATTACAATGTTTTCTTTGATTATTGACTCTAACAATTTACAGACTATGCTCGTTAAGCTCACAGGTCTATAGTTTGTTGGATCTGCCTTTTTGAATAAGGGGATCACTCCCGCATCTTTCCAATCCCGTGGAACAATCCCTTGTGCAAGTGATTGAGAACATAATATAGCCAATGGTTGTGCTAATTGGTCTCTAATTTCAAACAGCAATTTTGGATGAATACCATCTTGACCTAGACATTTATCCACTTTCAACCCCTCCAATTTTGTAAAAACCATTTCCTCTGTAATACAGATTGATCCTAATCCTGCTGTATCCATGTCTCTTTGAAAAATATCTACAGGCTCTGGGATCTTGGAGCAGTCCTCTTTTGTGTACACTGTGCCAAAGTAGTGATTGAGTAGATTTGCTGCCTCCCTATTTTCACTTATTTGTTTCCCTGTGCTGTCTATGAGAGGGCCTACTTTGTCCTTTGATCTTTGTTTATTTCTAACATAAGAGAAGAAGCTTTTACTATCAGTCTTGATCCTCTGAGCAAGTTTCTTTTCGAAGTCTATCTTTGCTGTTTTATTCGCTTTCTGAGATATGTATTGCTTGTCCAAATATTTTAAATGTTTCTTTTGATTTACCTGCCTCTATATATTTTTTCCATGCTTTATTTTTAGCTCTTCTACATTTAACTACAATTTTAGTGATCCACTTTTTACGCTTGGGGTTTACCTCCCTATATGGAACACATTCCTCTTTTAGCGTTTCGAGAACTTCTTTAAAACTCTCCCACTCCTGTTCAACATCTGTTCCTCTGACAATATGTTCCCAGATTATGTGGTTCGCTGCCTCTTTCATCCTCTTAACATATGGCTTAGAGTAGTCATATGTTCGCGTGTTTATGTTCACTTCACTTCTTTCCCTGCAATAAGATCCCATCGGATGATTTGATGGTCACTTGAGCCAAACAGTTCCTTTATAAACTAAAACTACATCTGGAAGAGAAATGAACTAATCATATTTATCAGGCAGTCCTGCATCTGTCTGTCAGGATGTTGTTCGTCTCTGGTCCCAGATGTCCACCCCAAATCCCAAGTCACTGCCTTGATATTCATTCTGATACTGGGCGTTGTTGTCAAGTATGCACCGCTTCTCTCAACAACGACCCTGCCTCTCTCTCTATCTCTATTGTTCCCTCCCTCTCTCTCTCTCTAGCAAAGAAATTCCGACCGGCTTTCTTACCGCATAGCACAGATCCATCGGTATCTATGGCAAACATCAGACTTCTTGGCGTTTTCAATTAGTTGTTTAACCTCAAATTCCTCTTTCTCGTTGAATCACTTTCTACATTCTTTCCGGTGGGGTATAGTTATATCGTAAACTGTATAACCTCTTTGCCGTTGGTTATAAATGTTAGCCAAGCCGTTGACATGTGTATGACAGTCATTAACAGACAAACAAAAAAAGTAATGTTAGATGAACAAACAAACAAAATGTAATATTGAAAATATATCGTGAAGTTTATTAAGATTCTTGACTTACAAAGTTGTACAAAACAATGTTAATATCCACAAAATTCAAGGAGTTTGTCATAAGTCTTTACCCTGACCATGAAGGAGTAGGAGGAGAGAGTTGAAATTTGGCTTATTCCTTCTCAATGTAGCCACCACCTGAATTTATACATTTCTGCCATCTCTGCTTGACCTTGAAAAGACCTTCAGAATAAAGTAACCTATTTTTCGAACTAAACCAGTTATCACAAGCCAGTATGACATCTTCGTCACTGTCAAGATGATTTCCTTTCAGCTGTTTTGGGACAATAAAAAATTATAATGGAGCTAAATCCGGAGGTTATGGTGGGTGTGGAAGAATTTCAATATTCAAATCGCTGGCTGTTTGCAGCACAAGCCTTGCTTTACAGGAGGGCGCGTTGTCTTGAATCAAAGGCATAATTTGAGTGCGCTCTATCCCTCGTTTTCTGGTCATAGTCTTTCTTAGTTTGGTAAGGAGATCTGCATAATAGTGCCCATTAACTGTGTTGCCATGAGGCAGGTAATCTTTCAATATGACACCTTTGACGTCCCAAAAAACAGTCAGCATCACTTTTCTTGCAGATTTCTGTGCTCTTTGCTTGACATGTGTTGGTGAGCCCGGGGTTTTCCACTGCATGCTGGGAATTTTGGATTTTGAGTCATAATGGTGAACCCAAGTCACATCTACTGTCACCACGGTCGGCAATATGTTTTTCGACCGACACATTTTGAGCACATGGGCTACAGCAATCAACCCTTGTTTGTTTCTGTTCACATGTCAGCAGACGCAGGACCCAACGAGCACACACTTTTCTCATGTTCAGTCCATTGTGTCAAATTCTAAAAACTGTACTTTCATTCAGTTTTGTCGACCTAGATGTCTCTGCAATTGTCATTTTCCTATCCTGGTCAATGATTTTCTTCACTTTTGCAGCATTTTCATCGCTGCACTCTGAGGATGGTCTTCCTGATCTTGGAAGATCAGCAACATAGAAACGGCCACACTCAAACTGCCTACACCAGTTTTTTTTACAGAAGCATACAAAGGACAGAATTCCTCAAACACTGGTTCCATCTCCCTGTGTATTTCTGTAGGTGATTTTCCCTGCAACATCAAAAATTTTATCACAGTTCTGGCTTCTGATTTCTACATTGATATGACAAACCCTTAGAGTAGCAGATCCGGTCAATGAGGTGTGTTGCGCCATGCACCATACCGGGTAAACCCGTTGAGAAGGGACATTCATACTTCTCAAGTCCAGTACAAATTGAATGAGCTATATATGTGCTAAATTTCAACTTTATCCTCCTACTCCTTAATAGTCATGGTAAAGACTTATGACAAGCCCCTTGTACACTAAACAAATTATATTTACAAAAAAATACAATAAACATTACACTTGATATAAAATATTTTCACCAATGAAACAACAAGATGTGCAAAAGGAATATAAAGCACCGAGCTCAAACTTGTGAAATAGCTTCAACAATATAGGACAACGTATCTTTTTGTTGCTCTCATCAGCATAGGCGTCAGTCTCTATAGACCATGCGCGTGGCGTACTGCGAGTTTTGTCCAGATCTGTCCCCTGTATTTCGACACGGCTATTGCTGTAACGGCCAATCCGCGAGTGACAGTCCCAGCCAAAGATCGTGCAACCATGCTGAGGTAGTTGGCGTGTCTGGCTGTTCCTTGAACGCATCATTTTATCTCTTTTATCTTCAATCAGAAGGCCTTTGCCTTAGCAGCACTATTCCTCCTTCCAACTGACTGTCTCCAAACAGTTCGATCCTGAGCAATTTTTTCCAAGCCTTCGGATGTTCCTTTTTATGTTCCTCTTGCATACGTCCTTGAATCGCAGTGTGGTACGACCGATTCTTCTAACTCCAATGGCTAACTGTACATAAAGGATATCCTTTGCCAGTCTCTCATCTTCCATGCGGTAAACATGCCAAACTATCGAAGACGACGCTGGCTCAACAGCGAGTACATGCTGTGAGTGTTTGCTCTTTGTAAGACCATATTATGTGGTACTCTCTTTTGTCATCCAATCCCCAATATACGCCGTACACACCTCATGTGAAAGGTGTTGATCCGCCGTTCCTGTCTAGTACAAGTGCTCCAAGTCTCGCTTCCATACATGAGACTGTCAAGAATGCAGGTCGGAAAGACATGAACCTTAGTGTAGTGAGACAGTGCAGTGTTCTCCAAGATTCTCTTGGTCATGCGGGCCATGACGGTACTCGCCTTGTCAAGCCTACTGTATATCTCCTAACCGAGCGAGAGAGTTGCTGATGGCAGACTCCAGATAAATGAAACTGTTGACGACCTCCAGACCTGGGGGAGGAACCTACCTCCTACCAGGCGCGTCAGCAGGGTTGCGGATTGCTGAAAGGCCTCCTAATTTGGAGGTTAGCTGCGAATAAATAAGCAGCCGTGGACAAAAACGAGTCGGCAGGCATGGAGGCTGTAAGGAGGCAGCCCCTCCACCATGCAAAGACACAACAGGCTAATCACCTGTTTGTCTTAAAAAAAAACAACTGATTACAAGTCAAAACATAGAGAAAACTGGACAGACCTCAACGGCGACGAACAGGTGAGAAAAAAGGACCACAATTTACGGAACATGGAATGTACGAAGTATAAACGGAAAAGAACCTGAACTAATAGAGGAGATGAAGAGAGCAAAATTGACAGTCCTGGCACTTACAGAAACAAAGAAGAAGGGACAGCGCGTTCTGGACCATGATGGCAACATGCTATACTACAGCGGAGTTCCCATGAGTGAACGAGCCAGAGCAGGGGTTGGCTGTATAGTGAATAGTAACAACAAAGCAAATATTAAAGGATGGAAATTCATTTCAGAAGGATTGATGGTTCTAAGTCTACAAGAGGAGGATAGTCAAATGGATATCGTCACTGTGTATGCACCAAACGAAGATGAGAGCACTGACATAAAAGATGCATTTTATGAGCTCCTTCAAAGGACCATTGACGATTGCCATAATGAAATACTTCTCCTTGGAGACTCAACGCAAGAGTTGGAAACGACTATTCTAGACGGGATGGAGTGATCAGTAGGTATGGAGAAGATGTCTTAAATGACAATGGAAAACGACTACTGAGATTCTGCAGAGACCAAACCTTTGCATTACAAATACAAGGTTTCCACACAAGCGTATCCATGCCTACACAAGATGCGAGCCGGCAAGAAATGAAAGATCTATAATTGACTATGCGATAGTGAGGAAAACTGATTTCACGCATGTAAAGGATGCTAGAGTGTTCAGAGGACCAGAGATAGGAAGCGACCATTACCTAGTTAAAATAAAGAGAGAAATTGGAAAACACTATTCAGCCAGGCAACACCCATTAGCAGGCATGAGACATAATACACGAAGAGAAAATAAAATTAAGGCTTACAAACTACGAGAACCAGATGTTAAGAGGAGATACCAAGGGGTCATAACAACAGCAATAGAAAGGATAGAGGAATCTAAAGAAGATTTGGAAATGCTCTGGGTAAAATTCAAAGACATTCTCAAAGAGGCTGCAGCAGAGGCATGCGGTCAAACCAAAGAAGGGTGGAAGAGAAAGAGTACACCATGGTGGACAGAAGAAATGAAAACAATAATACGAGAAAAGAAAAAGGCATGGAAGCAATACCTAGGGGCTAGGAATACAGAAGAACAAACAAAGAAATATAAAGAATATGTAAATTTTAGAACAGAAGCAAAGAAGACTGTGCTCAAGGCCAAACAGAAATTCTGGGAAGAATTTGGAGAGAAACTGGAAAATAATGCTGGAGAAAACCAGAAACTGTTCTACAAGACCTTAAAGAACATGAGGAAGGAAAAGGAATGCCCCCTGAAATTTGTTAAAGATAAACAAGGTGCGCTGTTGACCGCCCCAAAAGAGGTAATGAACAGATGGAAAGAATATTTCTCAGATCTCCTTGGAGTGGAGGAAAACCAAGCTCTGGAAGTAACAGTCCCAATTCAAGAAGAGGGAGCTATGGAGGGAAACGATAATATCACAATGGAAGAACTAAAGGCAGCATTGGAGAAAATTAAGATTGGTAAAGCGGCAGGACATGATAGTATAACACAAGAAATGGTTAAATACATGGGAGCGGCAGGAGAGATGCTATTCATGAAGATTCTCAAGGCAGCTTGGCGCCACAAGAAGATACCAAGAGACTGGGAGGTTGCAATAATAATACCAATATTTAAAAAGGGCGACAATCGACAATGTGAAAATCACAGAGGTATTTCCCTTCTCAGTGTCCCCGGGAAAGTCTACTCTGGGATTCTAGAACGGCGATTAAGATGTCTAGCAGAGTCAAACATGGATGAAACTCAATGTGGGTTTAGGGCAAACATAAGTACTCAAGACCTTATCTTTACACTCAGACAGCTAAGTGAAAAGGCTCTTGAATATGATAAAGAGATGCATCTCTGCTTTTTGGATTTGGAGAAAGCATTTGATAAAGTTCCTTGGAACAAACCCTGGGACTGCCTGACAAGGAACAACATCCCAGGACCCCTGATCTCTGCCATACAGAGTTTCTATAAAACATGCAGAAATTATGTGCGGACATCAAATCAAAAGTCAGGAGAGTTCAAGACCACTAGAGGAGTAAGACAGGGGTACATTCTATCACCGTACCTTTTCATACTCCTCGTGGATGAAGTCATCAAAGCCTGCAAGGAACGGACGAAAATATATGAAGTAGGGTACTGGAAGATGAGACTAAGTTATATATCGGAACTAGCATTTGCAGACGATGTGACCCTGATCACGAAAACCGAAGCACATCTCCAGATCAACTTGCAGGTCTGGGAAGAAGAGTTGAAGAAGAGAGGAATGCACATCAGCAACTCCAAAACAAAAAACCATGGTGATCGCCAGAGATGAAAAGAGACATCAGATAACCCTGGGAACACGAGCACTAGAGCAGGTCAGCAACTTTAAATATCTAGGAGTGGTAATAGACAGCAGGGGAGGAATCAAAGAGGAGTTAACTGCACGAAGGGCAGCAGCAGGTAGACTGTTCCATGCAATAAACAGAGGTTTCCTCAGTAGAAGAGAAATAAGCAGGAAAACAAAGATGGATGTATACCGCTCGACCTATGTGCCTGTCCTGACATTTGGATATGAGTCATGGGCAATGACTACAGCCCGATAAAGGCAATTACAAACTTCAGAAATGAGGTATCTAAGAAAGGTGGTTCAGGTGACGAAAAGGGACAAGATCCATAATCAGACAATACATAGCAATCTTGAAGTTCAACCCCTGCAGACACGAGTGGAGCAGTCCCAACTACAGTGGTTTGGCCATGTCTGTAGAATGGAAGAAGATCGGATACCAAAGCGGTCATGGGAAATCAAAAGTCAAGGACGCAGACCCGAGGACGTCCCAAAGTGCGTTGGGAAGACAACATACGACAGTCCCTAAGTGATAGAGGACTGGATTGAAAAGAGGCCAGGAAAAAGACAGCGGATAGAGCAGGGTGGCGTTCTCTTTGGCAAACCTCTATACCTCACGGTAGAAGAGGAGCGACTAAGTAAGTAAGACGACCTCCAGAGTGACGCCATCAATCTATGGAGAAGGTAGTGGTAATACCCTGTTGCTCTGATGTAGTAAAAATATACACTTCTCCATCTTACAAAATTTATTTCTGAGCAATGTTTAAGAAGAAGAGTTGACGGAAGTTGAGCTGTCGTAAGTCGAGCTGTAGTAAATCGAACTGTCGTAAATCGAGTTTTCATGATCCTAATAGTCGTACGTCACATATATATTTCACGTAAACACAATATTACCCAAATGGTTGTCATGTTCATTAAAAAAAACCATCCACACAGTTTAAAAACGGTTAATGGATACAAAACATATCCCACATTTAATGTATTATTAAAAACACCTGCTACTTTATAAAGTTACTGAAGATCTGAAGGAGCTGGTGGCAGAGTGGATATGACACCAATCTTCTGACCAAGGGGAGACGTGTTCAAAACCTTGGTAATGAATATGGTTTTACTTTAAAGAGCAAACTGTGAACCGTGTTCGCACACTCCGCAGCGCTTGTCGTGGCAAGCAGCCTTTATTCTACAGCTCTTTAAAATGTAATTCCATAAAGGGAACAAAAAATATAATAATATAAAGTTGATACTTTAACATTTTCAGAGCTTTATAAGTTGAGAGAACCACATGTTGAGGTTCACAGGGTCACGTGAATCATCAAAATTCTTCTAACAAAGCCCCAACACTCGAAACTTACAACCTGTCTATGTTCTACCGGGACTCAAAGTGAAGCACACAATAATCAAACATTTCGTAATCCATAATTATTTATTTTCTTCTGCTTCTTCATTCGACTGAAAATAATGATTAAGTAATCATTAATATTACTAAACCATCAATCCTAAGATAGCTACAAGATTCACTCATGGACAATGTAGGAACAAGAAAGGCAGTTACATTATTTCAAAACACACGGACAAATAATGTAGAAGGGCAGAACATTTTAATGTCAGGCAGGCAAATACTTCATATAGGCTGTGGATATTCTTTAATAACACATAGACAGTTTGAACACAGGTATAGTTACATTATTATATATATTTAATAAGCAAGCTGTTTGCCAAAAGCGTAACGGTAGGCCTTAACGTGTTCCTTTAGCTTCTGGAAGAGGTCACAAGGTGCAAGTTTAGCGATGTACGATTGGTATGGTAAAATGTCGTCAAACGTAAGGCGCTCCGATGCAGCCACTGTTTTTGACTCGTGTGTGGGCGAGCATTGACGTGCTCAAGAATTGCGAGTGTTAGCATGCTATAATCCGTCCTTTAATTCAGACACAAGGTCCGAAGCAATTATCTACTAAACTGCATGTCAGATCCAAATGATTTTTTGCAAGTAGCCTTAGAACATCTATGACGTTTAGTAAATGTATGTAAATGTGATGTATTTTGACAAATATATTCATTAGGCTATATTAAAAGCAACCTCACTGAATTGGACATAATTTTAACATGTATATGGTACACATTCGTGCTGTTTTTAAAATATATGTTTTGACATTCAAATAGACTGAGTAAAAACAAATTCCTGATTTTTTCCGTGCACAAATTAGACACTTTGTCCAGTGCGGAAAACAACCAAGGTCATTGATGTGAAACTGCCGTTCAGCATAAGTGTATCCCGATATTATAGGTTGTGGTGTTGTTATTGTGATATATAGTTGCTTTTCAAAAGTTACATTGATATCAACTTCAAAATGAGTTTGAAGTGTACATTTATAAATATGCACAAGGTTACCGTTTTACTATACCAGCCTTACCGCAGGAAATCTAAGATGGGTCATTTATATTGCGATATTTATGACCCAGAGAAATGAACGCAATTGGCGCTTAGTCTGGACAGATCATACTTTTGCCGCTGTATTAAACAGGAGTCAGGGCACTCATATCAAGCAAGGTAGGAAAAGGAAATTTGACGATTTTGACAAAGATTAAATAAAACGGGAGATTTTGAAATTGTTGACGAAAAATAAACTTGTTTCTCTCTGGATCCTAAAAATAAGATTGCATTCTGACTGCAGTACTGAAATTTCTAAAAGTACTCTTTGGAAAATTGTAAGAGCGCCGACTTTACATTCAGGAAAACTTTAGGCGCCAGGAATATTATATGTACAAAGCTACATTTTATTGCTACCAGAAGCAAATACCTGAGACAGATACATGAACAGCGTAGGCAAGGCTATAGTATTGTATACTTTGACAAATCATGGGTCAATGCTCACAACACCTATGGTAAAGAATGACAATCAGTTGAGGTGAACAGAAAAGACAAATTCCAAGCAGCAAAGTGCAGTGCATTGTGCTAACGTATGCCGGAAGCAGTGAAAAAGGACTTGTCCATGACGCTGAACTATTTTTCCAATCAAAAAGTACGGATGTAAAGACTTTCACACTTAAATGAATGAACACATTTTCAGACACTGGATGACGAATGATCTGCTTGAAATTCTGGATAGACCGTTATGCCTAGTAATGGATAATGCATCCTATCACAATGCAGTATCAGAGGAAAACAAAGTATCAACTACATCAAATACAAAAGCTCAAATTAGAACATGGCTTGCTAAGGAAAAAGTTAATTTCAAGACCCGTATTTAAAGCCCGAGTTGTTGCAGCTTGCGAGGAAGACAAATAATACAAAGGTGTATCAAATTGACAAAATCATTGAAGAGTACGGTCACACTTGTCTACGACTACCTGCATATCATGCGCATCTAAACCCTATAGAGCTTGTGTGGGCTAAAGACAAAGCACAAGTTGCCGAACGGAACAGGACATTAAAAATATATGATGCTGAAGTGCTGACACATGAGTACCTTTCAAAAATAGACATTCAGTTCTGGAAGAAGTGTGTTGAACATGTGCTCCGGTAAGAAGAACAGTACTGGCAATAAGATGGATTTGTCCAGCCAGTAACAATTATCAACCTCTTTTAATCGACAGATTCAGAATGATTAATATAATCTTTTGTGGATATACTGATTAGCAGACAGATGAATTAGCGTATATTTATCAAAACAATTAAGTGTACATACAATGACAACAAATACATTTCAATATTCAAATGCTTTAAGCAAGATGAATAATAGAACTTTGGGGGCTAAGAGCTGTACTAACTGTTGCATATTGGTGCCATTTTTGCGATTGTACATAAAGGCAAAACAAACAATCAATTGATCTATCATAAAAAACAAGCCTATGAACAAAATACGGCGAGAAATTAAGCTGTGTACTATCAAATCTGAAATTTAATGCCATTTCTTTGCAATGGTCCTAAAAGATCAAAGGAATTCGCCGATGTGCAAAATTCTTAACATCTATGGACTAAATAATATCAATGTTTGGGACAGCGTGTGCTAGTGGTTAAGTGACACGGCTCACAACCGAAGGTGCTAAGTTCGATCCCCATCACAGCACCGGCCGTTACCCCAGAGAAGCAAACCCTTAGAAAATGCAGGAGAAAGCAAACCCTTACATAAAATGGATGCTGAAGTCGGATGCACTGGGCCGACAGGCGCAAAATAAAAACCACAGTGCAACGTACACTGCCTTGTGGAATAGATAAATAGCGCAAACAAAAAAAACAAAAAAATATATAAATGTTTTAGCGTCATGGATATTACAAAGCTGCATGCAAAAAATCATTTGGATCTGACATGCAGTTTTGTAGAAAATTGCTTCTGATCTTGTTCATGAATGAAAAGACGGACTAAAGGGACCCATCTGGCATATACTTTCCTATACTCAAGACGGGCATGAATAATGTGATGGACTGGCTCAATCGAAATCATAAGCCTTGCGGCGACATCTTTCTGCTTGACACGGCGATTGGCACGAATCAATTCCTCCACGCGATCTTGATACTGTACCTACACAGATGTGATCGGTCGTACGCTGCGAGCCTTGTCATGCAGGTTCGTCGTGGCTGGATTGTCGCCTTTTACAGTCTGTGCCCCCCTTTCTGGCAGTACTGACATCAAGGCGTCACCATATACTGCAGTCATTCTTCGATGTATGTCGTGTGTGCACACAACCTTCCGCCGTCAGTAATTAAATCACAGCACATTGTTTCAACGGTATTTCAATGTATGACGCCATTTTACTGTCTGCTGTGCCCATGCGTTACATTCCAGACGCATGCCACTACATGTCCCTAAAGTCACTTCCTTAGAGATTATTTTCACATAGGTGTCACATGGAAAAATAAAGGCAGCAGAAAAGAATGCGGTTCGTACAGAGGTATATCCCTCCTTAGCCATGTAGGGAAAATTTATGTGCGGATCTTAGAACAGAGAGTTCGAGCCTCTGTTAAGTAATTCACAATGTGGGTTTAGAAAAGGCAGGGGTTGCACGGATGCGATATTTGTACTAAGACAGTTGAGTGAAAAGTCCATAGAGTATGGCAAAGAACTAAATTCATTGATCAAGAGAAGGCTTTTGATAGAGTTAACCGGAAGAAATTATGGGGCGTTTTGGAGGAGTATGGTGTTACGGGGCAGTTACTGGACAATATAAGATTCATGTACGCGTATAGCGAAGGGACTGTTAGAACACATGTGGGGCAGACAAACTGGTTTCCAATAAAGAGCGGAGTCCGGCAAGGTTGTGTGCTTTCACCCCTACTATTCATCATATACATGGACAAAATTACACGGTGGGCAAATCCATCTGAAAAATCTCTACACGAATTGATCTTTGCGGACGATCAGTGCCTCTTCTATAGGGACCAGACTGATTTACAACGTCACGTGACAAGCCTCGACTCAGCCTGCGTAAAATATGACATGAAGATAAACGGCGACAAGACAGTAACTATGACAATCAACCGCCTACCAATGCATCGCAGCTACCACACTGGGGGCAAAATACTAAAACAGGTACAGGAGTTTACATATCTAGGAAGTGTCTTCACTGACGACGGCAGGTTTGACAGAGAGGTAGAAACTAGAATCCAAAAAGGAAATAAGATGCAGTACCAATTGGCACCGATACTGAAACACCGAAATGTCGCCATGGCCACAAAACGGAAGTTAATCAACACCTTGATCATCCCTACGCTGTGTTATCAGTGGTTAACATGGACACAACTAGACAGGCATAGGTGTAAGATTGAGACTTGTGAGATGCGAGGGATCAGAAATGCTGCAGGAAAGACAATTTGGGACAGAATCAGTAACGACGCACTTAGAAAAATAGTGGGGACTACACCAGTATACCACTATATTGAAGCACAGAGGGTAAAGTGGTTCGGGCATCTGACTAGAATGCATTATGAACAACTAGCAGCGAAATCATATTTCTTGAAGGTGGATGGTCCTCAAGCAAAAGGGCGACCACGACGTCGATGGATCGAAGGGGTCAAGGAAACTCTCCAAAAGTTCAATATGACAACCACACAAGCCTCCCTCCTAGCGCAAAACAGAAATCTACTCATACCTCCTCTCTGCGACGCCGCAAAGTAAGAGCAGTGGGACAAAAGAAAGAAGTCACATGGCTACTAGAATAGTTTTGTTCTATTATCAATTATTACATTACCTTCTGCGCCAGTAGAACAAATATGTCACATTCCTGAAAGCCAACCAACTATATTATGTATGCATCATGATTATTGCATGGATGTACCAACGCGGACCTATGTGCCTTGGCCAGTCCATTCCGGCACATCACAGGTGGGTGACTTCGTGGAAGAATACAGTAACATAGCAACCAAAACGTTGTTCTACGTGCACATCTGTTGACAAGCATGCGCACTACATGTCTAACCTATCAATGCGTGTGTGATATCGCAGCCTACACGATGTTCCAAAGCATATTTTTATATCGACCTTTTTCGTTACGGATCGTACCCTTTATTGAAATCGTTAGTACCCGTCGTTTCATTGCTCTCTTAATTTAAAGGAGGGTCCCAGAATCTGCTGGCTTAATGGTGTTGAAGGAATACAAGGCTGCTATATGTTGTCTAGAGATTACGTGGTCAATGCTGTGGGTGAAATGTATCGCTTGGCTTAGAGGCATTCATCCTAGTTGGTTTCCTCTCCAAGCTTGATGTCCAGCTTTTGGCACTACGTATTTTAAGGCATTGTGTTTGACTTATTTATTTTCAGATCAGCAGTTCGGCCACCCTCATTTAGGTCGTGGAAGAATTGCAGTAGCAGCTGGAATGAGTGCGATGTTGTAAACCATCAATCTTAGGTGCTATCACTCAGAATTTTATGTCTGCGTTTACTACTGTACCCTTGCTCTTTCTCGAGGTTTCTACAAGGCAGTGGAGTTGTTGTCCGTAGCTGGTGACGTATTTGTTAGTTGCTCGAGGCGTCCGTTGATAATTTCAAGACCCGGTCTAGCCAGCCCTACCTGGCACTTGTGGGTTTAGAATCATCAGAGTTCCTCCTCTCCTAGGCACACTGTATGAGCATCGTCTACCAGGGTTTAGAAAGAGTTTATATTATCTTAAAATGGCTGCTAGTCAAGATTAACTGGCTAATCTATCCACTCGGTTATACAGCCGTGTACCCGGTTACGCCCCACAGCAGGCTTTGAAAGAAACAGAGGGCATTTGTGAAGTTACTGCAGGGAAACAATAATAGCGAGAACAAAACAGAAACTATGATGATCAGTAGAACTCCTGGGTCACTCAAGATAAGTCTAAATTATATTGCTCTTCAACAGGTCCATGAGTTCAAGTATTTAAGCAGTATTTTTTCGGCCGACGGTAAGATCGACAGGGAAATTGAAACTAGGTGTCAGAAAGCATCTGCGGTGACTTATCAGCTGTTCCCATGGCTTAGACACCCGATCATTAATTTGGCAACAAAGCAACAGCTGATAAACAGTATATTTATGCCGATTCTGTGTTACCAGTGCCAAACATGGCCTATGTCAAGGGCGCGCGAGAGCAGAATTTGGACTTGTGAAATGAAGTGTTTGAGGAAAGTCGTAAGTGTAATTAGAAGAGGCAGAATGCGGATAGACAACATTCGAAGTATGGTCGGCACTACGTCTTGTGTGGAATACATTTCCAGGCAGAAAATAAGTTGGTTTGGTCATCTCATGAGAATGCACCCTCATCATCTTCCACTGATGGCTTACAATGCTGGTAGATCTGGCTACAGGGCAAGGGGGCGGCCGCGAGGTAGGTGGATAGAGGACATTAGAGTGATTGCACAGCGAGAAGTGCTCACATTGACCGACGCAACGCATTTGGCGCAAGATCGACGACTTAAGCTCCCCACGACGCTAAACGGCACAAGTGGAAAGAAAACTAACTAACTAACTAACTAACACAATAATATAGGATAGGCAATTTGCAAGGAAACTCCTGCCCAGCAAGCCGAATTGTGGATTCAGTAGCGATTTCTACAATTGTAATGAAGAGGCTATAAGTGAACTTCACTTTCCTTTAACGAGCCGAAGTTTCTTAAATGTTGTTAAAAAGACACTACCACCTGACACACTCATGCTTGAATTCGTTCGACTAGGAAAGACGTGTTCGGGCAGCCAGTATAGAAGCGCAACCAGATGTTTAAAGCAGAGAGAATAACCAGTATCAGTTACGCATCACGTTTGTCAATCATGCAGTATAACTTGTTTCAGCCTTGCATTGTTTTGTTCAGTCACTGAACTGCAGACATATTCAATGAGAGCAGTAACACACATGATGATGACGATCCGCAATCACAAAGATAGACACATTTTTATTAGTGTTGTTAGTGTTATTGTTTTCCCACAAGCCACTTTCCATTCATATACACCGAGGAGTACGACACGGAGATACCATCTCCCCAAAACTGTTTCAATTTGTCCTTGAGCAAGTTTTTAGGTCTCTAAGCTGGCAGTATCGATGTGTCAACATAGATTGGTGAGATGCTCTCACATCTAAGTTTTGCAGACACCATTGTGATGTCCAGATACTGGATTGCAGAAGCAGAACAAAGTTCACACCAGACGAAAAAAACAGGCAATGCAATTGACCTTAAGATAAATAGAAAGAACACTCAATTTATACTATACACTTTCTGCTCTACTGGGGATGTGCGATTGGAAGCTGAGCCCATCAAAAATGACAATTCAAACATCTACCTAGGTCAGCGAATCAACAATTACCACAACTCTGATAAGGAGATCGAACGTATAAGAGCCTGCTGGTTGGCCCATTTTAAACCGCATTCAACAGATACTCCAGCAGATGACGGGCGAAAAAGCCAGGGCTCAAGCCTTCAATTGCATGGTTATTTCAGCTAAGGTGTATAGGTGTGCAATTTGGAGTATGGGTGTGAAGTTTGGAGTATGGGTGTGAAGTTTGGAGTATGGGTGTGAAGTTTGGAGTATGGGTGTGGAGTTTGGAGTATGGGTGTGAAGTTTGGGTTATGGGTGTGAAGTTTCGAGTATAGGTGTGAAGTTTGGAGTATGAGTGTGGAGTTTGGAGTATGGGTGTGGAGTTTGGAGTATGGGTGTGGAGTTTGGAGTACATGCAAATATGACGAAGAGAAGCTTCGAATTACCGAAAGAGCAATGGAGCATATAGTCCTAAATATCTCCCTAAGAGAAATCCCTTTCCAAACTGAGTTACGGCATGTTGCCGACTCACTACGAAATTGCAGATGGGCCGACCATGTGGTCCGCATAACCGACGATAGATGGATGAGGTTGGTGTCTTTCGTGGACGTAACGCACTTTGACCATCATGGCATTCCTTAAAGACAAAGAACAGGCACAGATTCAAGCAGCTCTTGTCTACCTGGCATCAGCCAACTTTGTGTGATTGAATCCAACAGATTCAAGCAGCTCTTGTCTACCTGGCATCAGCCAACTTTGTCTGACTGAATCCAACAGATCCAAGTAGCTCTTGTCTACCTGGCATCAGCTAACTTTGTCTGACTGAATCCAACAGATTCAAGTAGCTCTTGTCTACCTGGCATCAGCCAACTTTGTCTGACTGAATCCAACAGATTCAAGCAGCTCTTGTCTACCTGGCATCAGCCAACTGTGTCTGACTGAATCCAACAGATTCAAGCAGCTCTTGTCTACCTGGCATCAGCCAACTTTGCCTGATTGAATCCAACAGATTCAAAGTAGCTTTTGCCTACCTGGCATCAGCCAACTTTGCCTGATTGAATCCAACAGATTCAAAGTATTATTATTATTATTACTACTACTACTACTATTATTACTACCATTATTGTGCATACTACGTTATAATATATATTATTCCAATAAACATTGTGTATACACGTTTGATTGATTGTAAATAATCATATTTGCAACACGCAAGTTAATTGGGAATGTTGAATAGAAAATATTCTACAGCCATAAGCATCAACAAAATAAAGCAAATACTAAAATGGGATCGGTCACTGAGCATCACCAATGATGTTAACATCGCTTGCTGACCGGGAAAGGTAATAGACAAAAAAATCGATCTTAATTGTTTATCTAAAATCCACTATCGTTTTCGAAACCCTTAGCAAATGTATACGTCTAAGATGTATGGGATATATAGCTGTAACCCGGTTTTGCAGGATATGCTAGTTAATACCATCATCAATCTATTCCTTTGACATGTATTCGATATTTCAGTGTAACTATTAGTGGCTCCCATTTATTTTGAACAGAAAACACTTGAGCAAACAATACTGCCCCGGATATCACTGTTTTAAATGTGGCATGTGAATTTCTGAGTGGTCAAACCAAGGTGCTTCTAACCTCAAAGAGACTGGGTTCGCTTCCTGCTAGTGACGTGTCGGCCAAGCTGTACATGGAAACCCGACATTTAGCTACTTAGGTCATTCAGAAGAGATATTGTTTTTCCATCAAACAACAAACAATAAATATGTTTCAAACACACTTTATCCCCGTTTTATCAGCAGTGTCTGTTATAATTCTACATTTACATATCACATGCACAGAATCCATAAAGTCGAATTGCTCACTAAGCTATGACATATTGCATGCTCTTCCCTCCCAGGCTTGTCATTTGATCTAACGTACCACCAATCTAAACAGATTTGTCTCAAAATTGGTTGCTAACATTATAGTTGGTTGAATCTAACATGCATTCATCCACCTTTTCGCCCCTGGAATGTGAACAAGTGTAAAATATAATGCCATAATTTATTTCAATAAACACGAATACACAAGCAGGCATGCAAGATGGGACGTGATACATGTACACCACATAAAAGTTGGACATTTGAACCTTACTGTTAGTATCTGATTTGTCTTACATGAAGTTACAACATGTAAGCTATTTCGTTTCTAATGTAAACTAAATATAGACTCGGTAACTTGTTCAAGGGTGGAGTAATGTCTGTATCGATATAAATTTGTCATGGTTAGCAAGTGGTGTTTGTGTGTGTGTATGTATGTGTGTGTGCATGCATGTATATTTATTTAAATACACACCCATATCTTTCCATATTTCAAATATTCTGCCAAAGATGGATATGACGGAACGAAGGGCGCAAATATCGCAGTCAACCTGTAAACTAGCGACACAACGTATTTCGTTCTCCGGACTAAATTCTGCTACTTACAAAGCCCTGTTTAGAGCTCAGTAGAGGGAGGTTGAGAACGAACGCAGAAGAAGGAGGAGGAGGAGGATATAAGACGTTTCCGGACAATGTTACATCCCACTGTGCTATCTGTCTGATAGTTGTTGGTTTCAATCGTGTGTATTTCTATAGCTCTTCTTTAGTGGCATCTGTCCGTCATAGTTTTGTCCATCCCTGTATCTCCATTGTTTATAATTGTATGTGTATGAGACTTAGAGGTTTTGCAGGTTTTCTTGTGTGTCCAAATAATTGAGTTCTTTGTAAATGAATTTCAGTTCACTTCAAGTGTCATTTTTACAACAAAATGAGAATTAGGACAGATGACAGGTGCCCATGTGGAGAGCATGTCATGACCGTGGAACACATCCTGCAAAGCTGCACGCTCACGCAGGAAAAGAGAGAACAATACTGGCCTCGTGAGATTGCAGTGATGGCATGTGTAATGTCCGTTCATGTGATAGACGTATAGAAATGATCTGATTGATTTGTTTCATCAATTCTCTTGGCACCCCTAACGACTAAAAAATGTCCCCATGTGTTTTATTTTTTATCCATGTAATGGGCACCGTTCTGCAAAATATCAACATTACAATGCCACCAACTGCCATCTACATCCTTGCGTGCATTCTTCACCATACGAATTGCGATTTTTAAAATTTAAAGTCTCCGGATTGACATCATACATATGGAACTGAGGAAACAAATGGAAGTTGCTAGTCACAGGTTGATATCTGAACCGGATGTACATATAGCCCTAGTTACATCTGCCCTGCTCGTTTGGATTGCTTGCAGTAGTGTGTTGCCCTTACCTCTGTGAATTACCTCTGACCTTACTTTGTGTCCTTCCATAAAAAAAAATATCAAAGAATTTGCATCATATTTGATCAGAAGCTTGTATGTTTATGACAATCATACTTAGCACCGATTACTTTCAGTTCTTAATGTGTAAGATGCTTCTGTTAATATAGACAACATACTACATTTTGGAGAGAGTCGAAATGAGCCTCCAAGTAGATTGCTAATGGCGCATCAAATGGACGTACCTGGAAAATACTCTTCAGCCGGTCAACTCAGTCACTATCGAAGCAACATATATCATACAACAGCCATCATGTTATTTTTAACATCAAAGTACTATCTATGCCAAAACTATGTGCACATCACACATTTGATGGTTTGATGGCCCAAGAGACACGCCGTGCAATCACTGACCTACATCCAAAGAGTGACGGAATGTAGCTTGCTGCGAATAGACCATATGAGCAACAAGGGTGTCCCATTTTTGAGACACCAGACGTTCTGTGAGTCAAACGTCCAGAGGAAATACAGAGATTATCACAATTCAAAAGTTATCATGTCTAATCACATCCCTTTATGTGAGTCATCCAATCAATATTTTATTCGAAGCGCCTGTAACTTCATTAAAATATTCACCGGCTATTTTGTATTATCACAACATTGAATGGGGGTTACAATTAATGCCGTGGTGCTGGAGAATTAGACATATCGGATTATGGTTCTTGCATTTCCCCAAAAATGTCACCATCCTTTAAGAGTTGCTGACGGCAAAGATGATACAATCCTGACAACATATTTTTAAGCGACGATATACAAATAATGGAGTATTAGAAATGTCACACTGGCCTCAACTCGATGAAGGGGAAACTGAACTGCTCATCCAAGTGACAGAGAACAGACACCGCACTGGGCGCAGGTAACGAAGGTTTCAGGACGATTATCCACTGGTATAAGTGGACAACTTGCTGATGAGTGATTGAAGGGTGAGTTGATGTAGATACAAAATCAATATAGAATGGCACTAGGAAGATCTCTAGCATACATCGTGTACAACATATATACCGACGACCAACCTACGACAAATCGGTAATGAAATTCATGTATGCCGACGTCACATCAGTTGCTGTCTTAGATGAAGCATTTGAAGAAGATGAACCCAAACTGACAATCGCTATTGATGTTCTATTGCCAGAAAAATCACTTCAAACCAAACCCCATGAGAACGTGATTTTTAACTAGAAAACAAATGTAAAAAGAAAAATGCAGATTTAGCGGCAAGGACATGAGCTTGAACAAATGCGTGGGTGTAAAGTTGGATCACACGCTGGCCTATGTGATACAATTCCATGAAACAAAATAGAAGACACATGTGAGAAATAATATCATCTGAAAACTGACTGGCGCACCACAAGAAGATACAGGCTAACGATCCAATGTGCCCTATGTTTGGACACCATATGCATTAACAAAACTCAAGGCTACACAAAGTTTCTATTATTGAATACACGTTCTACAGGTTAGGCCCTAAAACATGCCCCATGAAAAATGGTATGAACTGGCTCTGACCCCAGGGTCAAGCACCTCGAGTATCCTTCGTTTCAACACCACTTGCCTTACCTAACACCGAATCACTAAATAGACTTGTGAACTGGTGTACCACTACGCAGATAGAACGTAAAGAGACAGGGATACATGGATGATACAGCATGCGGCTGTGGAACAACACCAGATTTAGACCACCTGATGATCTGCAGTACATGAAACGCAGGCAGAATTCAGTCAAGGCAGAGGCACACGAGATCATATCTTCAATTTGAGAAACATCTTTGCAAAATGCAGAGAATGCAATACTGACCTATATATATATATATGTATTCCTCATAGGTTACACCAAAGCTTTTGACTGTGTACAACTTCAGCAACAATGGCAAATAATGAAAGCCATCTGTTTTGCAACACATCTGATAAACCTAATAGAAACACTTTACAGTGATCAACAAGCCGTCGTCAGAATCAACGAAGGCGTCTCAGATTGGTTTCAGATCCACAAAGGTGTTAGGCAAGACTCCGGAGATCCTTCTCCCCCATTCCTGGGTCAGATGCCATTCCTGTTGATCTCTACAAGGCAGGATGTCATGTGCTGCTACACAAGTTAACAGACCTCTTTTGTCCAATTTGGGATGCAGATCATATGCCGCAAGAACTGAAAGATGCCACCATTGTCCACACGTACAAGCACAAGGGTAATCGTCAATCTTGTCATAACCACATAGGGATCTCCCTGCTGTTGATCGCTGGAAAAATGTTCGCTCAAATTTATCAACCGCTTAACAACTCATCTCGAGCAGAAGCTACTCTCAGAAAGTCAATGTGGTTTCCGAGCTGGTCGTGGGACGGTTGATATGATTTTTACAGCTCGTCAAATGCAAGACAAATACCAGGAACAGCAAGGTGATCTGTACACTTTTGTTGACCTGACAAACGACTTTGACACCGTCAACAGGGACGGACTCAGGAAAATCGTCGCGAAATTCCGATGTCCAGAAAAATTCATTTCGGTTATCCGCCAGTTTTATGATGGCATGTCAGCCCGCGGACCGTTGGACAGCCACACATAGTCAGAGACAATGATGGACGATTACTGATCATACACATTTGCAGTACCGGTACACACAAAATCAACGATACTCACACGCTAGTTAATATATATACCCTGACCATTAAAATGTAACAAACAGATTCATTTTCCAACTTTAACTCTTAAATAACTCCACTTTAATTTTTTATTTTAAATAATTTTGGCCGAGATTTCACCTACACTTTACAAAAAAATAAACACTTATCTAAAATGACATCCCAATACCTCACAATAAAACTACACAACATAATAGAAATATACATCCTCACAGACCCTGGACAGACCAACAAACTCAAAAACGTTACCAAAATACCTTTGCCATTTTCAAACATTCAGTATGGACATACAGAATCCGAACCTTTATTCTATGAGCATACATACGTCCATGATAGCTGTCTCCTTTTGTTTTAGAAAATGTTTACCATATAAAATGCCAGTAATAAATAATGAAGAAATACCAAATTGTGGATGAGCGGATAAGCTGGGTGGGGGATATTTCAATTTCTGAGCAAACTTGCTTCACTTTTTCTGTGGTACAACCAAGATTAAAATACTTGAAAACAATCAATAAACTTTAAAATATGCTGGGATGGTGGATTTTCCAATTTGTGAGCAAAACCTGCTTCACTTTAAGTTTGGTACAAATATGTTGACAATATTTGAAAGCAAATGAAATCAACTTAAAATCTGCCTCATATTGCAAAACCTTGTACTGGAAATTGTATTGTTTTTTTTTCCGTTCACCTTATAGCTCTATTCCCCAAGGCGGTGTGCGTTACACTGTGGTATTTATAGTGCCTGTCGGCCCAGTGTATCCGACTTCAGCATTAAAATTGAATTATAATTATAAGAAAAAGACAAGTATGAATTTTGTTCGTAGATGTTTTGCTACGTGTTTTGTGTGTAAAAGTTGGCAAATGTTTCAGAAATGCCAAGATCAGCAGGGAGAAAAACAGACGGAAACGCCAGAAGACAAATCCAGAAAAACAGACAAATCAGACATTGCCGAGTTCTGAAGCCAAGACTACGACAGTCAGCTCTGGAAAAAGAAAAAGGTTGTGAGATTTGATGTAGCAGAAGAGCCAAGCCGCGAAGAGTCCACAGACAGCCAAGAATACGATAGCAACTACTGTCTAGAAACTAAACTCGTTTTTATATTCCAAAGATTATTACAAGGAGGAAGGAATAAGAAATATGTCCAGACCTCATCCCTCGACCTCTTCTTCTTATTCTTTCATGGATAATTACAATCCACTTTCCATTGTTCCTTTTACATCTGCCGTTATTGCTCAGTCCACCCTGCCCTATATCCAGCCTTCCACGCCAACTGTTATCGTGATATTCCAGTCCCTATAATGTCGCTAATACCAGTCGACATCCTGCTGTCAAGGCACGACCTTATTATGTTGTCTGTATCATCCTCTACTTTGCCGTAACCAGCCACCCTTCTCTTGTCCAGACCAGTGCCTATGTTGTGGTACACACCAGCCTCCTTTGTGTCTTCTATAACAGCCTATATTCTGTTGTACACACACGCATGTATTCTATCGTCAATTCAGATTTCTTATCCACCAGAAACTATTCAGGTCTCTCCTCCACCAGCATCTATTCAGGGTTCTCCTCCACCAGCATCACCTCTGGGTTCTTATTTACTAGCATCTATTCAGGGTTCTCCTCCACCAGCATCAGTTCAGAGTTCTCCTCCATCCAGCATCAGCTCAGGGTCCTCCACCAGCATCTACTCAGGGTTCCTCTCCACCAGCATCTCTTCTTTTTCTTCTGCGTTCGTTCCCAATCTCCCACTACCAAGCCCCGAACAGCGCTTTGTAAGTAGCAGAATGCAGTCAAGAGAACGGAATGCGTTGTGTTGCTAGTTTACAACTTGAGTGCGATATTTGCACCTTTCGGTCCGACAAATCCGTCTTCGGCAGAACCACCATCTATTCAGAGTTCTCTTCCGCCAGCATCTATTCAGGATTCTCCTCCATCAGCATCAGCTCAGGGTTCTCCTCCACCAGCATTTGTACAGGGTGCCCCATCCCCTATTGTTGAACTCTCTTCATCAGCACCTATCCGACCCACACCTGCAGCATACATCCTGTCCTCCCCACCATCCTGTATCTAACCTTAAAAATGACCTACTTTTGAGCCGTCAGGATAATCTTCCATTCATGCATCAACGCTATGCACTAAAAGCCGATAACCCCACTTGTATGAAGTCAAACCAGGTCTGTTTTTCTTTTAGGGAAAAAATAAAATTTTGTAAATAATCAAAATGCCATTTATTTGCCTATATAATCTTCAGCAATGTTTATGCACTTATCCCAGCGTTTAAGTAATGCCTGAAAAGCTTCAGTATAAACGGATTTGTCAGTATGACCGAACCAATCCAGAACGGCCTGTTTCACTTCGTCATCAGTGGGAATTCTTTTTGCAATTTCGAGAGAGGTTATGCATCGATTATCCTAGATAAGGCATTCAACAATCAGTAGATTCATAAGAGTGACTGTTGTGGGTTGAGATCTACCACAGACGGGATCCTCACTCACAGATTACTTAAATGCTGGAATAAGTGCATAAACGTTGCAAGAGAGTATTTCGAAGCATAAATGGTATTTTGAGTTTGTTCTAGCTCCCATGATGTACAACATCAAAACAATGGCCTAGCACCACAGGGAAGTGTTCTAGCTCCCATGATGTTCAACATCAAAACAATGGCCTGGCACAGAGAAGTGTTCTAGCTCCCATGATGTACACCATCAAAACAATGGCCTGGCCCAGGGAAGTGTTCTAGCTCCCATGATGTACAACATCTATACTAACGAACCCATGGACACAATCATTCGAAAATTCATAAACGTTTATGACACAGCGATTGCTTATGTATCTACCCCATCAAAAACAGAGAAGCAAACAGAAAACTACAGATAAGATGGCAAGGTCAGGAGCTCGAACACTGAACGGCCCCAAAATATTTGAGTGTCAAGTTAGACCGTACACTGTCTTACGTAATACACAGCCAGGAAACAAAGTGCAAGATACATGCAAGAAATAGAATTATCCTAAAATTAACTAGTACAACAAAGGGAACACAGTCATCAGTCCTCTGGACATCAGTACTCGCCATGTACCTCTCAGCTGCATAATACACTGCGCTGGTCTGGAGAAACCCTGCCCACGCAAAACTGGATATAGCAATAGACGAGGCAACCCACCCCCGCTGCTAAAATTGACCCTATAATTGGCATAGATATTATTATAATAACTGGAGATTTCAACGCAATTATATGAGCAGAAAGAACAGAACAGGATAAAGAAACACGAGGGCCTTTTGGCATAGGCAAGAGAAACGAAAGAGGAGAAAAACTGACATTTGCTTAACCATGTATGGTCCAACTATCCCAATCTACCCCGCAAAAAAAAGCACGCCGACAGGTCCAACTACCCCGCAGAAACACGCAGAAACTTAATAGTATGCAAAATGTGTGGCATAATGCTAACAAAGAATTAAAATTGAAAATTCTCAGAACATATGTATTCTCCGTGGCAATGTACGGATATGAGAGATGGACCGTCACACACATATTAAGAAAGAGGATCAAAGCGTTCAAGACAAAATGCTACAGAAAAAACCTCAAAATACATTGGGTAAAGAAATTAACAAATAAAACCATCCTGCAAGATTTGAGTTTAAAAGAGAACTGGCTGATAAACCACGTTATGTCTCAGAAACTGAGGTATTTTGGCCACATCAAGCACCATGACGGACTGGAAAAAGCAATTTTGGAGAGCATTGTATCAGGAAGAAAAGGCAGAGACCGACAAAGGCAGACCCCGGGCAGACATATAGAAACCATCATTCAGCAGTCATTAAAGTCCGCTACAGGCGATGATGTTTCTCCACATCTGACAGCCCCCGACAAATCTGGGTAACTCTCCCAGGTAGACACACACCTTGCGAGTACAGCGGAGAGGACTGGCATTGGTCCAGTAAATGCCCACAGAAAAATAAGAAGCCACGCACAAATTACATGGATCAACCACCAACTTTAACCGACGACCTACCATGACCTTTGTCCGACCTCAACCCATCAACAACCTTCTTGTCATCATCATCATCATCAACAACGGTAGCATCGGGTGTGAACCCTTTCCCAACAACCCCATCACCGGTCAAACCCAAAACCATGACTGATGATGGCTTCGTCCAGGTGGAACCCCGACGCAAACGAAAGAGAAACGATCGCCGACGAAGTACCTCACCACCAGAACTCTCGAATGAAACACGTTTTACAGACGTACCTCCTACACCCATGAGGGTTGCTGAACCTGTACCGATCGATAAAGAAGACGAAGACAATCTCCTACCATCAGATCTCCAAGTCCAAATAATTGAAGATACACCCGATACGCCATGCAGTGACGAAAACACAGTATTAACGCAATCAACCATTCAAAATCTGGCCGACCATGACTATCCTACCTACGAGGGTACATCATGGTACAATATGACACCAGACGTCAACCCAGACGGGGAAACCCCAGGTGAAAGCTGAGTATGCCTACTCTCCTTTACCATAGAACAACTCACAAGCAAAAAATGATTAAATGAACAATTGTTTTGGACTTATGCTGCTGTGTATAGCTATAGACAATTATTTTAGTGGTAACAAATTTGTAATTTCCCTATTTTGCATGGCAAGAAAACCTTTTTTTTCTTCATACCTTTACCTCGTATTTGACAAACAAATATTGTGACTATTACAACAAAACAACCATATATAAATCCTTGATATTTGTTTTCTAACACATTATTGTAAATCCATAAATGGTATAATGAAAAAACAACAGCACATAATAAATTAATTAGAAACCACCATCCAAACTTAATTTCACTACAAGAAACACACATACACAAATGGATAGAAACACAACAGTTAACTACTACACTAGAAATCAAATACATGCGGTTATGTTTTTTTTGGGGTTGCTTTTTTTACTTTTTTCTCAAATCCTCGAGGCGGTGTGCGCTGCACTGTGGTTTTTATTTTGCGCCTGTCGGCCCAGTGCATCCGACTTCAGCATGACACATGGTTTCATTTGAGAACTTACACAGAGTTAGCCATACTGCAAACATCGAACCGTTGGACAGCCACACATAGTCAGAGACAATGACGGACGATTACTGATCATTAACATTTGCAGTACACAAAAAATCAACGATACTCACACGCTAGTTAACATATATACCCCGACCATTAAAATGTAACAAACAGATTCATTTTCCAGCTTCAACTCTTAAATAACAATTCCACTATAAATTAATTTTTTTAAATCATCCTTTCCGAGAATTCAAATACACTTTACAAAAAAAAATACACTTATCTAAAATGACATCCCAATACCTCACAATAAAACTACACAACATAATAGAAATATATAGCCTCACAGACCCTGGACAGACCGACAAACTCAAAAACGTTACCAAAATACCCTAGCCATTTTCAAAAATTCAGTATGGACATACAGAATCCGAACCTTTATTCTATGAGCATACATACGTCCATGATAGCTGTCTCCTTTTGTTTTAGAAAATGTTTACCATTTAAAATGTCAGTAATAAATAATGAAGAAATACCAAATTGTGGATGAGCGGATAAGCTGGGTGGGGGATATTTCAATTTCTGAGCAAACTTGCTTCACTTTTTCTGTGGTACAACCAAGATTAAAATACTTGAAAACAATCAATAAACTTTAAAATATGCTGGGATGGTGGCACGACCTTTTTATGTTGTCTGTATCATCCTCTACTTTGCCGTCAACAGCCACCCTTCTCTTGTCCAGACCAGTGCCCATGTTGTGGTACATACCAGCCTCCTTTGTGTCTTCTATAACAGGCTCTATTCTGTTGTACACACATGCATCTATTCTATCGTCAATTCAGATTTCTTATCCACCAGAAACTGTTCAGGTCTCTCCTCCACCAGATCAGCTCAGGGTTCTCCTCCACCAGCATCTATTCAGGGTTCTTCTCCACCAGCATCTATTCAGAGTTCTTCTCCACCAGCATCACCTCAAGATTCTTCACCACCAGCATCTATTCAGGGTTCTCCTCCACCAGCATCACCTCAGGGTTCTTATTTACTAGCATCTATTCAGGGTTCTCCCCCACCAGCATCAGTTCAGAGTTCTCTTCCATCCAGCATCAGTTCAGGGTTCTCCTCCACCAGCATCTGTTCAGGGTGCCCCATCCCCTACTGTTGAACTCTCTTCATCAGCACCTATCCAACCTACACCTGCAGCATATATCCTGTCCTCCCCACCAGCTTATATCTCACCTTAAAAATGACCTAGTTTTGAGCCGTCAGAAAAATCGTCCATTCATGCATCAACGCTATGCACTAAAAGCCGATAACCCCACTTGTATGAAGTCAAACCAGGTCTGTTTTTCTTTTAGGGAAAACAATAAAATTTTGTAAAAAGTCAAAATGCCATTTATTTGCCTATATAATCTCCATCAATGTTTATGCACTTATCCCAGTGTTTAAGTAATGCCTGAAAAGCTTCAGTGTAAATGGATTTGTCAGTATGTCCGAACCAATCCAGGTCAGCCTGTTTCACTTTGTCAGCAGTGCGAATTCTTTTTGCAATTTCGCGAGAGGTTATACATCGATTTTCCTAGATAAAGCGTTCAACAATCTGTATATTCACAAGAGTGACTGTTGTGGATTAAGATCCACCACAGCCGGGATCATCACTCACAGATTACTTAAATGCTGGAATAAGTGCATAAACGTTGCAAGAGAGTATTTTGAAGCATAAATGGTATTTTGAGTTCTAGCTCCCATGATGAACAACATCAAAACAATGGCCTGGCACAGGGAAGTGTTCTAGCTCCCATGATGTAAACAATCAAAACAATGGACTGGCACAGTGAAGTGTTCTAGCTTCGATGATCTACAACATCAAAACAATGGCCTGGCACAGGGAAGAGTTCTAGCTCCCATGATCTACAATATCAAAACAATGGCCTGGCACAGTGAAGTGTTCTAGCTCCCATGATGTAAACAATCAAAACAATGGACTGGCACAGTGAAGTGTTCTAGCTTCGATGATCTACAATATCAAAACAATGGCCCGATACAGGGAAGTGTTCTAGCTCCAATGATCTACACCATCAAAACAATGGCCTGGCACAGGGAAGTGTTCTAGCTCCCATGATCTACAATATCAAAACAATCGCCTAGCACAGTGAAGTTTTCTAGCTCCCATGATGTACAACATCTATACTAACGAACCCATGGACACAATCATACGAAAATTCATAAACGTTTATGACACAGCAATTGCTTATGTGCCTACCTCATCAAAAACAGAGAAGCAAACAGAAAACTACAGATAAGATGGCAAGGTCAGGAGCTCGAACACTGAACGGCGCCAAAATATTTGAGCGTCAAGTTAGACCGTACACTGTTTTACGTAATACACAGCCAGGAAACAAAGTGCAAGATTCATGCAAGAAATAGAATTATCCTAAAATTAACTAGTACAACAAAGGGAACACAGTCATCAGTCCTCTGGACATCAGTACTCGCCATGTACCTCTCAGCTGCATAATACGCCGCGCTGGTCTGGAGAAACCCTGCCCACGCAAAACTCATCGATATAGCAACAGACGAGGCAACCCACCCCGCTGCTTAAATAGACCTTATAATTGACATAGATATTATTATAATAACTGGAGATTTCAACGCAATTATATGACCACAAAGAATAGAAGAGGATAAAGAAACACGAGGGCCTTTTGGCATAGACAAGAGAAATTAAAGTGGAGAAAGACTGACTTTTGCTTAAATAACACTTTCGTAAATAACAAATCCACTATACATTTTTTTTTTTTTTAAATCATCCTACCCAAGATTTCACCTACACTTTACAAAAACATAAACACTTATCTAAAATGACATCCCAATACCTCACAATAAAACTACACAACAGAATAGAAATATACAGCCTCACAGACCCTGGACAGACCGACAAACTCAAAAACGTTACCAAAATACCCTAGCCATTTTCAAAAATTCAGTATGGACATACAGAATCCGAACCTTTATTCTATGAGCATACATACGTCCATGATAGCTGTCTCCTTTGGTTTTAGAAAATGTTTACCCTTTAAAATGTCAGTAATAAATAATGAAGAAATACCAAATTGTGGATGAGCGGATAAGCTGGGTGGGGGATATTTCAATTTCTGAGCAAACTTGCTTCACTTTTTCTGTGGTACAACCAAGATTAAAATACTTGAAAACAATCAATAAACTTTAAAATATGCTGGGATGGTGGCACGACCTTTTTATGTTGTCTGTATCATCCTCTACTTTGCCGTCAACAGCCACCCTTCTCTTGTCCAGACCAGTGCCCATGTTGTGGTACATACCAGCCTCCTTTGTGTCTTCTATAACAGGCTCTATTCTGTTGTACACACATGCATCTATTCTATCGTCAATTCAGATTTCTTATCCACCAGAAACTGTTCAGGTCTCTCCTCCACCAGATCAGCTCAGGGTTCTCCTCCACCAGCATCTATTCAGGGTTCTTCTCCACCAGCATCTATTCAGAGTTCTTCTCCACCAGCATCACCTCAAGATTCTTCACCACCAGCATCTATTCAGGGTTCTCCTCCACCAGCATCACCTCAGGGTTCTTATTTACTAGCATCTATTCAGGGTTCTCCCCCACCAGCATCAGTTCAGAGTTCTCTTCCATCCAGCATCAGTTCAGGGTTCTCCTCCACCAGCATCTGTTCAGGGTGCCCCATCCCCTACTGTTGAACTCTCTTCATCAGCACCTATCCAACCTACACCTGCAGCATATATCCTGTCCTCCCCACCAGCTTATATCTCACCTTAAAAATGACCTAGTTTTGAGCCGTCAGAAAAATCGTCCATTCATGCATCAACGCTATGCACTAAAAGCCGATAACCCCACTTGTATGAAGTCAAACCAGGTCTGTTTTTCTTTTAGGGAAAACAATAAAATTTTGTAAAAAGTCAAAATGCCATTTATTTGCCTATATAATCTCCATCAATGTTTATGCACTTATCCCAGTGTTTAAGTAATGCCTGAAAAGCTTCAGTGTAAATGGATTTGTCAGTATGTCCGAACCAATCCAGGTCAGCGTGTTTCACTTTGTCAGCAGTGGGAATTCTTTTTGCAATTTCGCACGAGGTTTTGCATCGATTTTCCTAGATAAAGCGTTCAACAATCTGTATATTCACAAGAGTGACTGTTGTGGATTGAGATCCACCACAGCCGGGATCATCACTCACAGATTACTTAAATGCTGGAATAAGTGCATAAACGTTGCAAGAGAGTATTTTGAAGCATAAATGGTATTTTGAGTTCTAGCTCCCATGATGAACAACATCAAAACAATGGCCTGGCACAGGGAAGTGTTCTAGCTCCCATGATGTAAACAATCAAAACAATGGACTGGCACAGTGAAGTGTTCTAGCTTCGATGATCTACAACATCAAAACAATGGCCTGGCACAGGGAAGGGTTCTAGCTCCCATGATCTACAATATCAAAACAATGGCCTGGCACAGTGAAGTGTTCTAGCTCCCATGATGTAAACAATCAAAACAATGGACTGGCACAGTGAAGTGTTCTAGCTTCGATGATCTACAATATCAAAACAATGGCCCGATACAGGGAAGTGTTCTAGCTCCCATGATCTACACCATCAAAACAATGGCCTGGCACAGGGAAGTGTTCTAGCTCCCATGATCTACAATATCAAAACAATCGCCTAGCACAGTGAAGTTTTCTAGCTCCCATGATGTACAACATCTATACTAACGAACCCATGGACACAATCATACGAAAATTCATAAACGTTTATGACACAGCAATTGCTTATGTGCCTACCTCATCAAAAACAGAGAAGCAAACAGAAAACTACAGATAAGATGGCAAGGTCAGGAGCTCGAACACTGAACGGCGCCAAAATATTTGAGCGTCAAGTTAGACCGTACACTGTTTTACGTAATACACAGCCAGGAAACAAAGTGCAAGATACATGCAAGAAATAGAATTATCCTAAAATTAACTAGTACAACAAAGGGAACACAGTCATCAGTCCTCTGGACATCAGTACTCGCCATGTACCTCTCAGCTGCATAATACGCCGCGCTGGTCTGGAGAAACCCTGCCCATGCAAAACTCATCGATATAGCAACAGACGAGGCAACCCACCCCGCTGCTTAAATAGACCTTATAATTGACATAGATATTATTATAATAACTGGAGATTTCAACGCAATTATATGACCACAAAGAATAGAAGAGGATAAAGAAACACGAGGGCCTTTTGGCATAGACAAGAGAAATTAAAGTGGAGAAAGACTGACTTTTACTTAAAGAACACTTTCGTAAATAACAAATCCACTATAAATTTTATTTTTTTTTAAAATCATCCTACCCAAGATTTCACCTACACTTTACAAAAACATAAACACTTATCTAAAATGACATCCCAATACCTCACAATAAAACTACACAACAGAATAGAAATATACAGCCTCACAGACCCTGGACAGACCGACAAACTCAAAAACGTTTCCAAAATACCCTAGCCATTTTCAAACATTCAGTATGGACATACAGAATCCGAACCTTTATTCTATGAGCATACATACGTCCATGATAGTTGTCTCCTTTTGTTTTAGAAAATGTTTACCATATAAAATGTCCGTAATAAATAATGAAGAAATACCAAATTGTGGATGAGCGGATAAGCTGGGTGGGGGATATTTCAATTTCTAAGCAAACTTGCTTCACTTTTTCTGTGGTACAACCAAGATTAAAATACTTGAAAACAATCAATAAACTTTAAAATATGCTGGGATGGTGGATTTTCCAATTTGTGAGCAAAACCTGCTTGACTTTAAGTTTGGTACAAATATGTTGACAATATTTGAAAGCAAATGAAATCAATTTAAAATCTGCCTCATATTGCAAAACCTTGTAGTGGAAATTGTATTTGTTTTTTTTTCTCGTTCACCTTATAGCTCTATTCCCCAAGGCGGTGTGCGTTACACTGTGGTATTTATAGTGCCTGTCGGCCCAGTGTATCCGACTTCAGCATTAAAATTGAATTATAATTATAAGAAAAAGACAAGTATGAATTTTGTTCGTAGATGTTTTGCTACGTGTTTTGTGTGTAAAAGTTGGCAAATGTTTCAGAAATGCCAAGATCAGCAGGGAGAAAAACAGACGGAAACGCCAGAAGACAAATCCAGAAGAACAGACAAATCAGACATTGCCGAGTTCTGAAGCCAAGACTACGACAGTCAGCTCTGGAAAAAAGAAAAAGGTTGTGAGATTTGATGTAGCAGAAGAGCCAAGCCGAAAAGAGTCCACAGACAGCCAAGAATACGATAGCAACTACTGTCTAGAAACTAAACTCGTTTTTATATTCCAAAGATTATTACAAGGAGGAAGGAATAAGAAATATGTCCAGACCTCATCCCTCAACCTCTTCTTCTTATTTTTTCATGGATAATTACAATCCACTTTCCATTGTTGCTTTTACATCTGCCGTTATTGCTCAGTTCACTCTGCCCTATATCCAGCCGTCCACGCCAACCGTTATCGTGATATTCCAGCCCCTATTATGTCGCTAATACCAGTCGACATCCTGCTGTCAAGGCACGACCTTATTATGTTGTCTGTATCATCCTCTACTTTGCCGTCAACAGCCACCCTTCTCTTGTCCAGACCAGTGCCCATGTTGTGGTACATACCAGCCTCCTTTGTGTCATCTATAACAGGCTCTATTCGGTTGTACACACACGCATCTATTCTATCGTCAATTCAGATTTCTTATCCACCAGAAACTATTCAGGTCTCTCCTCCACCAGCATCAGCTCAGGGTTCTCCTCCACCAGCATCTATTCAGGGTTCTTCTCCACCAGCATCACCTCAGAGTTCTTATTTACTAGCATCTATTCAGGGTTCTCCTCCACCAGCATCACCTCAGGGTTCTTATTTACTAGCATCTATTCAGGGTTCTCCCCCACCAGCATCAGTTCAAGAGTTCTCTTCCATCCAGCATCAGCTCAGGGTCCTCCACCAGCATCTACTCGGGGTTCTTCTCCACCAGCATCTCTTCTTCTTCTTCTGCGTTCGTTCCCAATCTCCCACTAACAAGCCCTGAACAGGGCTTTGTAAGTAGCAGGATGTAGTCAAGCGAATGGAATGCGTTGTGTTGCTAGTTTACAGCTTTACTGCGATATTTGCACCTTTCGGTCTGACAAATCCGTCTTCGGCAGAACCACCATCTATTCAGGATTCTCCTCCACCAGCATCTATTCAGGGTTCTCCTCCACCAGCATCATCTCAGAGTTCTCCTCCACCAGCATCTATTCAGGGTTCTCCTCCACCAGCATCTATTCAGGGTTCTCCTCCCCCAGCATCTATTCAGAGTTCTCCTCCACCAGCATCTATTCAGGGTTCTCCTCCACCAGCATCTATTCAGGGTGCTCCTCCACCAGCATCTATTCAGAGTTCTCCTCCACCAGCATCTATTCAGGGTTCTCCTCCACCAGCACCTATTCAGGATTAACACCCAACCTGTATCTATTCAGGATTCTTCTCCATCAGCATCTATTCAGGGATCTCCACCACCAGCACCTATTCAGGATTCTTCTCCATCAGCATCAGCTCAGGGTTCTCCTCCACCAGCATCTGTTCAGGGTGCCCTATCCCCTACTGTTGAACTCTCTTCATCAGCACCTATCCAACCTACACCTGCAGCATATATCCTGTCCTCCCCACCAGCCTATATCTCACCTTAAAAATGATCTAGTTTTGAGCCATCAGGAAAATCGTCCATTCGTGCATCAACGCTATGCACTAAAAGCCGATAACCCCACTTGTATGAAGTCAAACCAGGTCTGTTTTTCTTTTACGGAAAAAATTAAATTTTGTAAATAGTCAAAATGCCATTTATTTGCCTATATAATCTACATCAATGTTTATGCACTTATCCCAGCGTTTAAGTAATGCCTGAAAAGCTTCAGTGTAAACGGATTTGTCAGTATGTCCGAACCAATCCAGGACAGCCTGTTTCACTTCGTCAGCAGTGGGAATTCTTTTTGCAATTTCGCACGAGGTTTTGCATCGATTTTCCTAAATAAAGCGTTCAATAATCTGTATATTCACAAGAGTGACTGTTGTGAGTTGAGATCCACCACAGCCGGGATCATCACTCACAGATTACTTAAATGCTGGAATAAGTGCATAAACGTTGCAAGAGAGTATTTCGAAGCATAAATGGTATTTTGAGTTCTAGCTCCCATGATGAACAACATCAAAACAATGGCCTGACACAGGGAAGTGTTCTAGCTTCCATGATGTAAACAATCAAAACAATGGACTGGCACAGTGAAGTGTTCTAGCTCCCATGATCTACAACATCAAAACAATGGCCTGGCACAGGGAAGTGTTCTAGCTCCCATGATCTACACCATCAAAACAATGGCCTGGCACAGTGAAGTGTTCTAACTCCCATGATCTACAATATCAAAACAATGGCCTGGCACAATGAAGTGTTCTAGCTCCCATGATCTTCAATATCAAAACAATGGCCTGGCACAGTGAAGTGTTCTAGCTCCCATGATCTACACCATCAAAACAATGGCCTGGCACAGGGAAGTGTTCTAGCTCCCATGATCTACAACATCAAAACAATGGCCTGGCACAGTGAAGTTTTCTAGCTCCCATGATGTACAACATCTATACTAACGAACCCATGGACACAATCATACGACAATTCATAAACGTTTATGACACAGCGATTGCTTATGTGCCTACCTCATCAAAAACAGAGAAGCAAACAGAAAACTACAGATAAGATGGCAAGGTCAGGAGCTCGAACACTGAACGGCCCCAAAATATTTGAGCGTCAAGTTAGACCGTACACTGTCTTACGTAATACACAGCCAGGAAACAAAGTGCAAGATTCATGCAAGAAATAGAATTATCCTAAAATTAACTAGTACAACAAAGGGAACACAGTCATCAGTCCTCTGGACATCAGTACTCGCCATGTACCTCTCAGATGCATAATACGCCGCGCTGGTCTGGAGAAACCCTGCCCACGCAAAACTCATCGATATAGCAACAGACGAGGCAACCCACCCTGCTGCTAAAATAGACCCTATAATTGACATAGATATTATTATAATAACTGGAGATTTCAACGCAATTATATGACCACGAAGAACAGAAGAGGATAAAGAAACACGAGGGCCTTTTGGCATAGGCAAGAGAAATTAAAGAGGAGAAAGACTGACTTTTGCTTAAATGACACTTTCGTAAATAACAAATCCACTATAAATTTATTTTTTATTTTTTAAATCATCCTACCCAAGATTTCACCTACACTTTACAAAAACATAAACACTTATCTAAAATGACATCCCAATACCTCACAATAAAACTACACAACAGAATAGAAATATACAGCCTCACAGACCCTGGACAGACCGATAAACTCAAAAACGTTACCAAAATACCCTAGCCATTTTCAAACATTCAGTATGGACATACAGAATCCGAACCTTTATTCTATGAGCATACATACGTCCATGATAGCTGTCTCCTTTTGTTTTAGAAAATGTTTACCATATAAAATGTCAGTAATCAATAATGAAGAAATACCAAATTGTGGATGAGCGGATAAGCTGGGTGGGGGATATTTCAATTTCTGAGCAAACTTGCTTCACTTTTTCTGTGGTACAACCAAGATTAAAATACTTGAAAACAATCAATAAACTTTAAAATATGCTGGGATGGTGGATTTTCCAATTTGTGAGCAAAACCTGCTTCACTTTAAGTTTGGTACAAATATGTTGACAATATTTGAAAGCAAATGAAATCAATTTAAAATCTGCCTCATATTGCAAAACCTTGTACTGAAAATTGTATTGGTTTTTTTTCCGTTCACCTTATAGCTCTATTCCCCAAGGCGGTGTGCGTTGCACTGTGGTTTTTATTTTGCGCCTGTCGTCCCAGTGCATCCGACTTCAGCATTAAAATTGTACTATAATTATGAGAAAAAGACAAGTATGAATTTTGTTCGTAGATGTTTTGCTTGGTGCTTGTGTGTAAAAGTTGGCAAATGTTTCATAAATGCCAAGACCAGCAGGGAGAAAAACAGACAAAAACGCCAGAAGACAAATCCAGAAGAACAGACAAATCAGACATTGCCGAGTTCTGAAGCCAAGACTACGACAGTCAGCTCTGGAAAAAAGAAAAAGGTTGTGAGATTTGATGTAGCAGAAGAGCCAAGCCGCGAAGAGTCCACAGACAGCCAAGAATACGATAGCAACTACTGTCTAGAAACTAAACTCGTTTTTATATTCCAAAGATTATTACAAGGAGGAAGGAATAAGAAATATGTCCAGACCTCATCCCTCGACCTCTTCTTCTTATTCTTTCATGGATAATTACAATCCACTTTCCATTGTTGCTTTTACATCTGCCGTTATTGCTCAGTTCACTCTGCCCTATATCCAGCATCTATTCAGAGTTCTTCTCCACCAGCATCACCTCAAGATTCTTCACCACCAGCATCTATTCAGGGTTCTCCTCCACCAGCATCACCTCAGGGTTCTTATTTACTAGCATCTATTCAGGGTTCTCCCCCACCAGCATCAGTTCAAGAGTTCTCATCCATCCAGCATCAGCTCAGGGTCCTCCACCAGCATCTACTCAGGGTTCTTCTCCACCAGCATCTCTTCTTCTTCTTCTGCGTTCGTTCCCAATCTCCCACTACCAAGCCCTGAACAGCGCTTTGTAAGTAGCAGGATGAAGTCAAGCGAACGGAATGCGTAGTGTTGCTAGTTTACAGCTTGACTGCGATATTTGCACCTTTCGGTCTGACAAATCCGTCTTCGGCAGAACCACCATCTATTCAGGGTTTTTCTCCGCCAGAATCTATTCAGGATTCTCCTCCACCAGCATCATCTCAGGGTTCTCCTCCACCAGCATCTATTCAGGGTTCTCCTCAACCAGCATCTATTCAGGGATCTCCACCACCAGCACCTATTCAAGATTCTCCTCCATCAGCATCAGCTCAGGGTTCTTCTCCACCAGCATCTGTTCAGGGTGCCCTATCCCCTACTGTTGAACTCTCTTCATCAGCACCTATCCAACCTACACCTGCAGCATATATCCTGTCCTCCCCATCAGCCTATATCTCACCTTAAAAATGATCTAGTTTTGAGCCATCAGAAAAATCGTCCATTCATGCATCAACGCTATGCACTAAAAGCCGATAACCCCACTTGTATGAAGTCAAACCAGGTCTGTTTTTCTTTTACGGAAAAAATAAAATTTTGTAAATAGTCAAAATGCCATTTATTTGCCTATATAATCTACATCAATGTTTATGCACTTATCCCAGCGTTTACGTAATGCCTGAAAAGCTTCAGTGTAAACGGATTTGTCAGTATGTCCGAACCAATCCAGGACAGCCTGTTTCACTTCGTCAGCAGTGGGAATTCTTTTTGCAATTTCGCACGAGGTTTTGCATCGATTTTCCTAGATAAAGCGTTCAACAATCTGTATATTCACAAGAGTGACTGTTGTGGGTTGAGATCCACCACAGCCGGGATCATCACTCACAGATTACTTAAATGCTGGAATAAGTGCATAAACGTTGCAAGAGAGTATTTTGAAGCATAAATGGTATTTTGAGTTCTAGCTCCCATGATGAACAACATCAAAACAATGGCCTGGCACAGGGAAGTGTTCTAGCTCCCATGATGTAAACAATCAAAATAATGGACTGGCACAGTGAAGTGTTCTAGCTTCGATGATCTACAACATCAAAACAATGGCCTGGCACAGGGAAGTGTTCTAGCTCCCATGATCTACACCATCAAAACAATGGCCTGGCACAGTGAAGTGTTCTAGCTCCCATGATCTACAATATCAAAACAATGGCCTGGCACAATGAAGTGTTCTAGCTCCCATGATCTACACCATCAAAACAATGGCCTGGCACAGTGAAGTGTTCTAGCTCCCATGATCTACACCATCAAAACAATGGCCTGGCACAGTGAAGTGTTCTAGCTCCCATGATCTACAACATCAAAACAATGGCCAATAGTACAACAAAGGGAACACAGTGATCAGTCCTCTGGACATCAGTACTCGCCATGTACCTCTCAGCTGCATAATACGCCGCGCTGGTCTGGAGAAACCCTGCCCACGCAAAACTCATCGATATGGCAACAGACGAGGCAACCCACCCCGCTGCTAAAATTGACGCTATAATTGACATAGATATTATTATAATAACTGGAGATTTCAACGCAATTATATGACCACGAAGAACAGAAGAGGATAAAGAAACACGAGGGCCTTTTGGCATAGGCAAGAGAAATTAAAGAGGAGAAAGACTGACTTTTGCTTAAATGACACTTTCGTAAATAACAAATCCACTATAAATTTTTTTTTTTTTTTTAAATCATCCTACCCAAGATTTCACCTACACTTTACAAAAACATAAACACTTATCTAAAATGACATCCCAATACCTCACAATAAAACTACACAACAGAATAGAAATATACAGCCTCACAGACCCTGGACAGACCGATAAACTCAAAAACGTTACCAAAATACCCTAGCCATTTTCAAACATTCAGTATGGACATACAGAATCCGAACCTTTATTCTATGAGCATACATACGTCCATGATAGCTGTCTCCTTTTGTTTTAGAAAATGTTTACCATATAAAATGTCAGTAATCAATAATGAAGAAATACCAAATTGTGGATGAGCGGATAAGCTGGGTGGGGGATATTTCAATTTCTGAGCAAACTTGCTTCACTTTTTCTGTGGTACAACCAAGATTAAAATACTTGAAAACAATCAATAAACTTTAAAATATGCTGGGATGGTGGATTTTCCAATTTGTGAGCAAAACCTGCTTCACTTTAAGTTTGGTACAAATATGTTGACAATATTTGAAAGCAAATGAAATCAATTTAAAATCTGCCTCATATTGCAAAACCTTGTACTGAAAATTGTATTGGTTTTTTTTCCGTTCACCTTATAGCTCTATTCCCCAAGGCGGTGTGCGTTGCACTGTGGTTTTTATTTTGCGCCTGTCGTCCCAGTGCATCCGACTTCAGCATTAAAATTGTACTATAATTATGAGAAAAAGACAAGTATGAATTTTGTTCGTAGATGTTTTGCTTGGTGCTTGTGTGTAAAAGTTGGCAAATGTTTCATAAATGCCAAGACCAGCAGGGAGAAAAACAGACAAAAACGCCAGAAGACAAATCCAGAAGAACAGACAAATCAGACATTGCCGAGTTCTGAAGCCAAGACTACGACAGTCAGCTCTGGAAAAAAGAAAAAGGTTGTGAGATTTGATGTAGCAGAAGAGCCAAGCCGCGAAGAGTCCACAGACAGCCAAGAATACGATAGCAACTACTGTCTAGAAACTAAACTCGTTTTTATATTCCAAAGATTATTACAAGGAGGAAGGAATAAGAAATATGTCCAGACCTCATCCCTCGACCTCTTCTTCTTATTCTTTCATGGATAATTACAATCCACTTTCCATTGTTGCTTTTACATCTGCCGTTATTGCTCAGTTCACTCTGCCCTATATCCAGCCGTCCACGCCAACCGTTATCGTGATATTCCAGCCCCTATTTTGTCGCTAATACCAGTCGACATCCTGCCGTCAAGGCACGACCTTATTATGTTGTCTGTATCATCCTCTACTTTGCCGTCAACAGCCACCCTTCTCTTGTCCAGACCAGTGCCCATGTTGTGGTACATACCAGCCTCCTTTGTGTCTTCTATAACAGGCTCTATTCTGTTGTACACACACGCATCTATTCTATCGTCAATTCAGATTTCTTATCCACCAGAAACTATTCAGGTCTCTCCTCCACCAGCATCTATTCAGGGTTCTCCTCCACCAGCATCACCTCTGGGTTCTTATTTACTAGCATCTATTCAGGGTTCTCCTCCACCAGCATCAGTTCAGAGTTCTCCTCCATCCAGCATCAGCTCAGGGTCCTCCACCAGCATCTACTCAGGGTTCCTCTCCACCAGCATCTCTTCTTTTTCTTCTGCGTTCGTTCCCAATCTCCCACTACCAAGCCCCGAACAGCGCTTTGTAAGTAGCAGAATGCAGTCAAGAGAACGGAATGCGTTGTGTTGCTAGTTTACAACTTGAGTGCGATATTTGCACCTTTCGGTCCGACAAATCCGTCTTCGGCAGAACCACCATCTATTCAGAGTTCTCTTCCGCCAGCATCTATTCAGGATTCTCCTCCATCAGCATCAGCTCAGGGTTCTCCTCCACCAGCATTTGTACAGGGTGCCCCATCCCCTATTGTTGAACTCTCTTCATCAGCACCTATCCGACCCACACCTGCAGCATACATCCTGTCCTCCCCACCATCCTGTATCTAACCTTAAAAATGACCTACTTTTGAGCCGTCAGGATAATCTTCCATTCATGCATCAACGCTATGCACTAAAAGCCGATAACCCCACTTGTATGAAGTCAAACCAGGTCTGTTTTTCTTTTAGGGAAAAAATAAAATTTTGTAAATAATCAAAATGCCATTTATTTGCCTATATAATCTTCAGCAATGTTTATGCACTTATCCCAGCGTTTAAGTAATGCCTGAAAAGCTTCAGTATAAACGGATTTGTCAGTATGACCGAACCAATCCAGAACGGCCTGTTTCACTTCGTCATCAGTGGGAATTCTTTTTGCAATTTCGAGAGAGGTTATGCATCGATTATCCTAGATAAGGCATTCAACAATCAGTAGATTCATAAGAGTGACTGTTGTGGGTTGAGATCTACCACAGACGGGATCCTCACTCACAGATTACTTAAATGCTGGAATAAGTGCATAAACGTTGCAAGAGAGTATTTCGAAGCATAAATGGTATTTTGAGTTTGTTCTAGCTCCCATGATGTACAACATCAAAACAATGGCCTAGCACCACAGGGAAGTGTTCTAGCTCCCATGATGTTCAACATCAAAACAATGGCCTGGCACAGAGAAGTGTTCTAGCTCCCATGATGTACACCATCAAAACAATGGCCTGGCCCAGGGAAGTGTTCTAGCTCCCATGATGTACAACATCTATACTAACGAACCCATGGACACAATCATTCGAAAATTCATAAACGTTTATGACACAGCGATTGCTTATGTATCTACCCCATCAAAAACAGAGAAGCAAACAGAAAACTACAGATAAGATGGCAAGGTCAGGAACTCGAACACTGAACGGCCCCAAAATATTTGAGTGTCAAGTTAGACCGTACACTGTCTTACGTAATACACAGCCAGGAAACAAAGTGCAAGATTCATGCAAGAAATAGAATTATCCTAAAATTAACTAGTACAACAAAGGGAACACAGTCATCAGTCCTCTGGACATCAGTACTCGCCATGTACCTCTCAGCTGCATAATACACTGCGCTGGTCTGGAGAAACCCTGCCCACGCAAAACTGGATATAGCAATAGACGAGGCAACCCACCCCCGCTGCTAAAATTGACCCTATAATTGGCATAGATATTATTATAATAACTGGAGATTTCAATGCAATTATATGAGCAGAAAGAACAGAACAGGATAAAGAAACACGAGGGCCTTTTGGCATAGGCAAGAGAAACGAAAGAGGAGAAAAACTGACATTTGCTTAACCATGTATGGTCCAACTATCCCAATCTACCCCGCAAAAAAAAGCACGCCGACAGGTCCAACTACCCCGCAGAAACACGCAGAAACTTAATAGTATGCAAAATGTGTGGCATAATGCTAACAAAGAATTAAAATTGAAAATTCTCAGAACATATGTATTCTCCGTGGCAATGTACGGATATGAGAGATGGACCGTCACACACATATTAAGAAAGAGGATCAAAGCGTTCAAGACAAAATGCTACAGAAAAAACCTCAAAATACATTGGGTAAAGAAATTAACAAATAAAACCATCCTGCAAGATTTGAGTTTAAAAGAGAACTGGCTGATAAACCACGTTATGTCTCAGAAACTGAGGTATTTTGGCCACATCAAGCACCATGACGGACTGGAAAAAGCAATTTTGGAGAGCATTGTATCAGGAAGAAAAGGCAGAGACCGACAAAGGCAGACCCCGGGCAGACATATAGAAACCATCATTCAGCAGTCATTAAAGTCCGCTACAGGCGATGATGTTTCTCCACATCTGACAGCCCCCGACAAATCTGGGTAACTCTCCCAGGTAGACACACACCTTGCGAGTACAGCGGAGAGGACTGGCATTGGTCCAGTAAATGCCCACAGAAAAATAAGAAGCCACGCACAAATTACATGGATCAACCACCAACTTTAACCGACGACCTACCATGACCTTTGTCCGACCTCAACCCATCAACAACCTTCTTGTCATCATCATCATCATCAACAACGGTAGCATCGGGTGTGAACCCTTTCCCAACAACCCCATCACCGGTCAAACCCAAAACCATGACTGATGATGGCTTCGTCCAGGTGGAACCCCGACGCAAACGAAAGAGAAACGATCGCCGACGAAGTACCTCACCACCAGAACTCTCGAATGAAACACGTTTTACAGACGTACCTCCTACACCCATGAGGGTTGCTGAACCTGTACCGATCGATAAAGAAGACGAAGACAATCTCCTACCATCAGATCTCCAAGTCCAAAAAATTGACGATACACCCGATACGCCATGCAGTGACGAAAACACAGTATTAACGCAATCAACCATTCAAAATCTGGCCGACCATGACTATCCTACCTACGAGGGTACATCATGGTACAATATGACACCAGACGTCAACCCAGACGGGGAAACCCCAGGTGAAAGCTGAGTATGCCTACTCTCCTTTACCATAGAACAACTCACAAGCAAAAAATGATTAAATGAACAATTGTTTTGGACTTATGCTGCTGTGTATAGCTATAGACAATTATTTTAGTGGTAACAAATTTGTAATTTCCCTATTTTGCATGGCAAGAAAACCTTTTTTTTCTTCATACCTTTACCTCGTATTTGACAAACAAATATTGTGACTATTACAACAAAACAACCATATATAAATCCTTGATATTTGTTTTCTAACACATTATTGTAAATCCATAAATGGTATAATGAAAAAACAACAGCACATAATAAATTAATTAGAAACCACCATCCAAACTTAATTTCACTACAAGAAACACACATACACAAATGGATAGAAACACAACAGTTAACTACTACACTAGAAATCAAATACATGCGATTATGTTTTTTTTGGGGTTGCTTTTTTTACTTTTTTCTCAAATCCTTGAGGCGGTGTGCGCTGCACTGTGGTTTTTATTTTGCGCCTGTCGGCCCAGTGCATCCGACTTCAGCATGACACATGGTTTCATTTGAGAACTTACACAGAGTTAGCCATACTGCAAACATCGAACCGTTGGACAGCCACACATAGTCAGAGACAATGACGGACGATTACTGATCATTAACATTTGCAGTACACAAAAAATCAACGATACTCACACGCTAGTTAACATATATACCCCGACCATTAAAATGTAACAAACAGATTCATTTTCCAGCTTCAACTCTTAAATAACAATTCCACTATAAATTTATTTTTTTAAATCATCCTTTCCGAGAATTCAAATACACTTTACAAAAAAAAATACACTTATCTAAAATGACATCCCAATACCTCACAATAAAACTACACAACATAATAGAAATATATAGCCTCACAGACCCTGGACAGACCGACAAACTCAAAAACGTTACCAAAATACCCTAGCCATTTTCAAAAATTCAGTATGGACATACAGAATCCGAACCTTTATTCTATGAGCATACATACGTCCATGATAGCTGTCTCCTTTGGTTTTAGAAAATGTTTACCATTTAAAATGTCAGTAATAAATAATGAAGAAATACCAAATTGTGGATGAGCGGATAAGCTGGGTGGGGGATATTTCAATTTCTGAGCAAACTTGCTTCACTTTTTCTGTGGTACAACCAAGATTAAAATACTTGAAAACAATCAATAAACTTTAAAATATGCTGGGATGGTGGCACGACCTTTTTATGTTGTCTGTATCATCCTCTACTTTGCCGTCAACAGCCACCCTTCTCTTGTCCAGACCAGTGCCCATATTGTGGTACATACCAGCCTCCTTTGTGTCTTCTATAACAGGCTCTATTCTGTTGTACACACATGCATCTATTCTATCGTCAATTCAGATTTCTTATCCACCAGAAACTGTTCAGGTCTCTCCTCCACCAGATCAGCTCAGGGTTCTCCTCCACCAGCATCTATTCAGGGTTCTTCTCCACCAGCATCTATTCAGAGTTCTTCTCCACCAGCATCACCTCAAGATTCTTCACCACCAGCATCTATTCAGGGTTCTCCTCCACCAGCATCACCTCAGGGTTCTTATTTACTAGCATCTATTCAGGGTTCTCCCCCACCAGCATCAGTTCAGAGTTCTCTTCCATCCAGCATCAGTTCAGGGTTCTCCTCCACCAGCATCTGTTCAGGGTGCCCCATCCCCTACTGTTGAACTCTCTTCATCAGCACCTATCCAACCTACACCTGCAGCATATATCCTGTCCTCCCCACCAGCTTATATCTCACCTTAAAAATGACCTAGTTTTGAGCCGTCAGAAAAATCGTCCATTCATGCATCAACGCTATGCACTAAAAGCCGATAACCCCACTTGTATGAAGTCAAACCAGGTCTGTTTTTCTTTTAGGGAAAACAATAAAATTTTGTAAAAAGTCAAAATGCCATTTATTTGCCTATATAATCTCCATCAATGTTTATGCACTTATCCCAGTGTTTAAGTAATGCCTGAAAAGCTTCAGTGTAAATGGATTTGTCAGTATGTCCGAACCAATCCAGGTCAGCCTGTTTCACTTTGTCAGCAGTGCGAATTCTTTTTGCAATTTCGCGAGAGGTTATACATCGATTTTCCTAGATAAAGCGTTCAACAATCTGTATATTCACAAGAGTGACTGTTGTGGATTAAGATCCACCACAGCCGGGATCATCACTCACAGATTACTTAAATGCTGGAATAAGTGCATAAACGTTGCAAGAGAGTATTTTGAAGCATAAATGGTATTTTGAGTTCTAGCTCCCATGATGAACAACATCAAAACAATGGCCTGGCACAGGGAAGTGTTCTAGCTCCCATGATGTAAACAATCAAAACAATGGACTGGCACAGTGAAGTGTTCTAGCTTCGATGATCTACAACATCAAAACAATGGCCTGGCACAGGGAAGAGTTCTAGCTCCCATGATCTACAATATCAAAACAATGGCCTGGCACAGTGAAGTGTTCTAGCTCCCATGATGTAAACAATCAAAACAATGGACTGGCACAGTGAAGTGTTCTAGCTTCAATGATCTACAATATCAAAACAATGGCCCGATACAGGGAAGTGTTCTAGCTCCAATGATCTACACCATCAAAACAATGGCCTGGCACAGGGAAGTGTTCTAGCTCCCATGATCTACAATATCAAAACAATCGCCTAGCACAGTGAAGTTTTCTAGCTCCCATGATGTACAACATCTATACTAACGAACCCATGGACACAATCATACGAAAATTCATAAACGTTTATGACACAGCAATTGCTTATGTGCCTACCTCATCAAAAACAGAGAAGCAAACAGAAAACTACAGATAAGATGGCAAGGTCAGGAGCTCGAACACTGAACGGCGCCAAAATATTTGAGCGTCAAGTTAGACCGTACACTGTTTTACGTAATACACAGCCAGGAAACAAAGTGCAAGATTCATGCAAGAAATAGAATTATCCTAAAATTAACTAGTACAACAAAGGGAACACAGTCATCAGTCCTCTGGACATCAGTACTCGCCATGTACCTCTCAGCTGCATAATACGCCGCGCTGGTCTGGAGAAACCCTGCCCACGCAAAACTCATCGATATAGCAACAGACGAGGCAACCCACCCCGCTGCTTAAATAGACCTTATAATTGACATAGATATTATTATAATAACTGGAGATTTCAACGCAATTATATGACCACAAAGAATAGAAGAGGATAAAGAAACACGAGGGCCTTTTGGCATAGACAAGAGAAATTAAAGTGGAGAAAGACTGACTTTTGCTTAAATAACACTTTCGTAAATAACAAATCCACTATACATTTTTTTTTTTTTAAATCATCCTACCCAAGATTTCACCTACACTTTACAAAAACATAAACACTTATCTAAAATGACATCCCAATACCTCACAATAAAACTACACAACAGAATAGAAATATACAGCCTCACAGACCCTGGACAGACCGATAAACTCAAAAACGTTACCAAAATACCCTAGCCATTTTCAAAAATTCAGTATGGACATACAGAATCCGAACCTTTATTCTATGAGCATACATACGTCCATGATAGCTGTCTCCTTTGGTTTTAGAAAATGTTTACCATTTAAAATGTCAGTAATAAATAATGAAGAAATACCAAATTGTGGATGAGCGGATAAGCTGGGTGGGGGATATTTCAATTTCTGAGCAAACTTGCTTCACTTTTTCTGTGGTACAACCAAGATTAAAATACTTGAAAACAATCAATAAACTTTAAAATATGCTGGGATGGTGGCACGACCTTTTTATGTTGTCTGTATCATCCTCTACTTTGCCGTCAACAGCCACCCTTCTCTTGTCCAGACCAGTGCCCATGTTGTGGTACATACCAGCCTCCTTTGTGTCTTCTATAACAGGCTCTATTCTGTTGTACACACATGCATCTATTCTATCGTCAATTCAGATTTCTTATCCACCAGAAACTGTTCAGGTCTCTCCTCCACCAGATCAGCTCAGGGTTCTCCTCCACCAGCATCTATTCAGGGTTCTTCTCCACCAGCATCTATTCAGAGTTCTTCTCCACCAGCATCACCTCAAGATTCTTCACCACCAGCATCTATTCAGGGTTCTCCTCCACCAGCATCACCTCAGGGTTCTTATTTACTAGCATCTATTCAGGGTTCTCCCCCACCAGCATCAGTTCAGAGTTCTCTTCCATCCAGCATCAGTTCAGGGTTCTCCTCCACCAGCATCTGTTCAGGGTGCCCCATCCCCTACTGTTGAACTCTCTTCATCAGCACCTATCCAACCTACACCTGCAGCATATATCCTGTCCTCCCCACCAGCTTATATCTCACCTTAAAAATGACCTAGTTTTGAGCCGTCAGAAAAATCGTCCATTCATGCATCAACGCTATGCACTAAAAGCCGATAACCCCACTTGTATGAAGTCAAACCAGGTCTGTTTTTCTTTTAGGGAAAACAATAAAATTTTGTAAAAAGTCAAAATGCCATTTATTTGCCTATATAATCTCCATCAATGTTTATGCACTTATCCCAGTGTTTAAGTAATGCCTGAAAAGCTTCAGTGTAAACGGATTTGTCAGTATGTCCGAACCAATCCAGGTCAGCGTGTTTCACTTTGTCAGCAGTGGGAATTCTTTTTGCAATTTCGTGAGAGGTTATACATCGATTTTCCTAGATAAAGCGTTCAACAATCTGTATATTCACAAGAGTGACTGTTGTGGATTGAGATCCACCACAGCCGGGATCATCACTCACAGATTACTTAAATGCTGGAATAAGAGTAATAAACGTTGCAAGAGAGTATTTTGAAGCATAAATGGTATTTTGAGTTCTAGCTCCCATGATGAACAACATCAAAACAATGGCCTGGCACAGGGAAGTGTTCTAGCTCCCATGATGTAAACAATCAAAACAATGGACTGGCACAGTGAAGTGTTCTAGCTTCGATGATCTACAACATCAAAACAATGGCCTGGCACAGGGAAGAGTTCTAGCTCCCATGATCTACAATATCAAAACAATGGCCTGGCACAGTGAAGTGTTCTAGCTCCCATGATGTAAACAATCAAAACAATGGACTGGCACAGTGAAGTGTTCTAGCTTCGATGATCTACAATATCAAAACAATGGCCCGATACAGGGAAGTGTTCTAGCTCCAATGATCTACACCATCAAAACAATGGCCTGGCACAGGGAAGTGTTCTAGCTCCCATGATCTACAATATCAAAACAATCGCCTAGCACAGTGAAGTTTTCTAGCTCCCATGATGTACAACATCTATACTAACGAACCCATGGACACAATCATACGAAAATTCATAAACGTTTATGACACAGCAATTGCTTATGTGCCTACCTCATCAAAAACAGAGAAGCAAACAGAAAACTACAGATAAGATGGCAAGGTCAGGAGCTCGAACACTGAACGGCGCCAAAATATTTGAGCGTCAAGTTAGACCGTACACTGTTTTACGTAATACACAGCCAGGAAACAAAGTGCAAGATTCATGCAAGAAATAGAATTATCCTAAAATTAACTAGTACAACAAAGGGAACACAGTCATCAGTCCTCTGGACATCAGTACTCGCCATGTACCTCTCAGCTGCATAATACGCCGCGCTGGTCTGGAGAAACCCTGCCCACGCAAAACTCATCGATATAGCAACAGACGAGGCAACCCACCCCGCTGCTTAAATAGACCTTATAATTGACATAGATATTATTATAATAACTGGAGATTTCAACGCAATTATATGACCACAAAGAATAGAAGAGGATAAAGAAACACGAGGGCCTTTTGGCATAGACAAGAGAAATTAAAGTGGAGAAAGACTGACTTTTGCTTAAATAACACTTTCGTAAATAACAAATCCACTATACATTTTTTTTTTTTTTAAATCATCCTACCCAAGATTTCACCTACACTTTACAAAAACATAAACACTTATCTAAAATGACATCCCAATACCTCACAATAAAACTACACAACAGAATAGAAATATACAGCCTCACAGACCCTGGACAGACCGATAAACTCAAAAACGTTACCAAAATACCCTAGCCATTTTCAAAAATTCAGTATGGACATACAGAATCCGAACCTTTATTCTATGAGCATACATACGTCCATGATAGTTGTCTCCTTTTGTTTTAGAAAATGTTTACCATATAAAATGTCCGTAATAAATAATGAAGAAATACCAAATTGTGGATGAGCGGATAAGCTGGGTGGGGGATATTTCAATTTCTAAGCAAACTTGCTTCACTTTTTCTGTGGTACAACCAAGATTAAAATACTTGAAAACAATCAATAAACTTTAAAATATGCTGGGATGGTGGATTTTCCAATTTGTGAGCAAAACCTGCTTGACTTTAAGTTTGGTACAAATATGTTGACAATATTTGAAAGCAAATGAAATCAATTTAAAATCTGCCTCATATTGCAAAACCTTGTAGTGGAAATTGTATTTGTTTTTTTTTCTCGTTCACCTTATAGCTCTATTCCCCAAGGCGGTGTGCGTTACACTGTGGTATTTATAGTGCCTGTCGGCCCAGTGTATCCGACTTCAGCATTAAAATTGAATTATAATTATAAGAAAAAGACAAGTATGAATTTTGTTCGTAGATGTTTTGCTACGTGTTTTGTGTGTAAAAGTTGGCAAATGTTTCAGAAATGCCAAGATCAGCAGGGAGAAAAACAGACGGAAACGCCAGAAGACAAATCCAGAAGAACAGACAAATCAGACATTGCCGAGTTCTGAAGCCAAGACTACGACAGTCAGCTCTGGAAAAAAGAAAAAGGTTGTGAGATTTGATGTAGCAGAAGAGCCAAGCCGAAAAGAGTCCACAGACAGCCAAGAATACGATAGCAACTACTGTCTAGAAACTAAACTCGTTTTTATATTCCAAAGATTATTACAAGGAGGAAGGAATAAGAAATATGTCCAGACCTCATCCCTCAACCTCTTCTTCTTATTTTTTCATGGATAATTACAATCCACTTTCCATTGTTGCTTTTACATCTGCCGTTATTGCTCAGTTCACTCTGCCCTATATCCAGCCGTCCACGCCAACCGTTATCGTGATATTCCAGCCCCTATTATGTCGCTAATACCAGTCGACATCCTGCTGTCAAGGCACGACCTTATTATGTTGTCTGTATCATCCTCTACTTTGCCGTCAACAGCCACCCTTCTCTTGTCCAGACCAGTGCCCATGTTGTGGTACATACCAGCCTCCTTTGTGTCATCTATAACAGGCTCTATTCGGTTGTACACACACGCATCTATTCTATCGTCAATTCAGATTTCTTATCCACCAGAAACTATTCAGGTCTCTCCTCCACCAGCATCAGCTCAGGGTTCTCCTCCACCAGCATCTATTCAGGGTTCTTCTCCACCAGCATCACCTCAGAGTTCTTATTTACTAGCATCTATTCAGGGTTCTCCTCCACCAGCATCACCTCAGGGTTCTTATTTACTAGCATCTATTCAGGGTTCTCCCCCACCAGCATCAGTTCAAGAGTTCTCTTCCATCCAGCATCAGCTCAGGGTCCTCCACCAGCATCTACTCGGGGTTCTTCTCCACCAGCATCTCTTCTTCTTCTTCTGCGTTCGTTCCCAATCTCCCACTAACAAGCCCTGAACAGGGCTTTGTAAGTAGCAGGATGTAGTCAAGCGAATGGAATGCGTTGTGTTGCTAGTTTACAGCTTTACTGCGATATTTGCACCTTTCGGTCTGACAAATCCGTCTTCGGCAGAACCACCATCTATTCAGGATTCTCCTCCACCAGCATCTATTCAGGGTTCTCCTCCACCAGCATCATCTCAGAGTTCTCCTCCACCAGCATCTATTCAGGGTTCTCCTCCACCAGCATCTATTCAGGGTTCTCCTCCCCCAGCATCTATTCAGAGTTCTCCTCCACCAGCATCTATTCAGGGTTCTCCTCCACCAGCATCTATTCAGGGTGCTCCTCCACCAGCATCTATTCAGAGTTCTCCTCCACCAGCATCTATTCAGGGTTCTCCTCCACCAGCACCTATTCAGGATTAACACCCAACCTGTATCTATTCAGGATTCTTCTCCATCAGCATCTATTCAGGGATCTCCACCACCAGCACCTATTCAGGATTCTTCTCCATCAGCATCAGCTCAGGGTTCTCCTCCACCAGCATCTGTTCAGGGTGCCCTATCCCCTACTGTTGAACTCTCTTCATCAGCACCTATCCAACCTACACCTGCAGCATATATCCTGTCCTCCCCACCAGCCTATATCTCACCTTAAAAATGATCTAGTTTTGAGCCATCAGGAAAATCGTCCATTCGTGCATCAACGCTATGCACTAAAAGCCGATAACCCCACTTGTATGAAGTCAAACCAGGTCTGTTTTTCTTTTACGGAAAAAATAAAATTTTGTAAATAGTCAAAATGCCATTTATTTGCCTATATAATCTCCATCAATGTTTATGCACTTATCCCAGCGTTTAAGTAATGCCTGAAAAGCTTCAGTGTAAACGGATTTGTCAGTATGTCCGAACCAATCCAGGACAGCCTGTTTCACTTCGTCAGCAGTGGGAATTCTTTTTGCAATTTCGCACGAGGTTTTGCATCGATTTTCCTAGATAAAGCGTTCAATAATCTATATATTCACAAGAGTGACTGTTGTGAGTTGAGATCCACCACAGCCGGGATCATCACTCACAGATTACTTAAATGCTGGAATAAGTGCATAAACGTTGCAAGAGAGTATTTCGAAGCATAAATGGTATTTTGAGTTCTAGCTCCCATGATGAACAACATCAAAACAATGGCCTGGCACAGGGAAGTGTTCTAGCTTCCATGATGTAAACAATCAAAACAATGGACTGGCACAGTGAAGTGTTCTAGCTCCCATGATCTACAACATCAAAACAATGGCCTGGCACAGGGAAGTGTTCTAGCTCCCATGATCTACACCATCAAAACAATGGCCTGGCACAGTGAAGTGTTCTAACTCCCATGATCTACAATATCAAAACAATGGCCTGGCACAATGAAGTGTTCTAGCTCCCATGATCTTCAATATCAAAACAATGGCCTGGCACAGTGAAGTGTTCTAGCTCCCATGATCTACACCATCAAAACAATGGCCTGGCACAGGGAAGTGTTCTAGCTCCCATGATCTACAACATCAAAACAATGGCCTGGCACAGTGAAGTTTTCTAGCTCCCATGATGTACAACATCTATACTAACGAACCCATGGACACAATCATACGACAATTCATAAACGTTTATGACACAGCGATTGCTTATGTGCCTACCTCATCAAAAACAGAGAAGCAAACAGAAAACTACAGATAAGATGGCAAGGTCAGGAGCTCGAACACTGAACGGCCCCAAAATATTTGAGCGTCAAGTTAGACCGTACACTGTCTTACGTAATACACAGCCAGGAAACAAAGTGCAAGATTCATGCAAGAAATAGAATTATCCTAAAATTAACTAGTACAACAAAGGGAACACAGTCATCAGTCCTCTGGACATCAGTACTCGCCATGTACCTCTCAGATGCATAATACGCCGCGCTGGTCTGGAGAAACCCTGCCCATGCAAAACTCATCGATATAGCAACAGACGAGGCAACCCACCCTGCTGCTAAAATAGACCCTATAATTGACATAGATATTATTATAATAACTGGAGATTTCAACGCAATTATATGACCACGAAGAACAGAAGAGGATAAAGAAACACGAGGGCCTTTTGGCATAGGCAAGAGAAATTAAAGAGGAGAAAGACTGACTTTTGCTTAAATGACACTTTCGTAAATAACAAATCCACTATAAATTTTTTTTTTTTTTTTAAATCATCCTACCCAAGATTTCACCTACACTTTACAAAAACATAAACACTTATCTAAAATGACATCCCAATACCTCACAATAAAACTACACAACAGAATAGAAATATACAGCCTCACAGACCCTGGACAGACCGATAAACTCAAAAACGTTACCAAAATACCCTAGCCATTTTCAAACATTCAGTATGGACATACAGAATCCGAACCTTTATTCTATGAGCATACATACGTCCATGATAGCTGTCTCCTTTTGTTTTAGAAAATGTTTACCATATAAAATGTCAGTAATCAATAATGAAGAAATACCAAATTGTGGATGAGCGGATAAGCTGGGTGGGGGATATTTCAATTTCTGAGCAAACTTGCTTCACTTTTTCTGTGGTACAACCAAGATTAAAATACTTGAAAACAATCAATAAACTTTAAAATATGCTGGGATGGTGGATTTTCCAATTTGTGAGCAAAACCTGCTTCACTTTAAGTTTGGTACAAATATGTTGACAATATTTGAAAGCAAATGAAATCAATTTAAAATCTGCCTCATATTGCAAAACCTTGTACTGAAAATTGTATTGGTTTTTTTTCCGTTCACCTTATAGCTCTATTCCCCAAGGCGGTGTGCGTTGCACTGTGGTTTTTATTTTGCGCCTGTCGTCCCAGTGCATCCGACTTCAGCATTAAAATTGTACTATAATTATGAGAAAAAGACAAGTATGAATTTTGTTCGTAGATGTTTTGCTTGGTGCTTGTGTGTAAAAGTTGGCAAATGTTTCATAAATGCCAAGACCAGCAGGGAGAAAAACAGACAAAAACGCCAGAAGACAAATCCAGAAGAACAGACAAATCAGACATTGCCGAGTTCTGAAGCCAAGACTACGACAGTCAGCTCTGGAAAAAAGAAAAAGGTTGTGAGATTTGATGTAGCAGAAGAGCCAAGCCGCGAAGAGTCCACAGACAGCCAAGAATACGATAGCAACTACTGTCTAGAAACTAAACTCGTTTTTATATTCCAAAGATTATTACAAGGAGGAAGGAATAAGAAATATGTCCAGACCTCATCCCTCGACCTCTTCTTCTTATTCTTTCATGGATAATTACAATCCACTTTCCATTGTTGCTTTTACATCTGCCGTTATTGCTCAGTTCACTCTGCCCTATATCCAGCATCTATTCAGAGTTCTTCTCCACCAGCATCACCTCAAGATTCTTCACCACCAGCATCTATTCAAAGTTCTCCTCCACCAGCATCACCTCAAGATTCTTCACCACCAGCATCTATTCAAAGTTCTCCTCCACCAGCATCACCTCAGGGTTCTTATTTACTAGCATCTATTCTGGGTTCTCCTCCACCAGCATCAGCTCAGGGTTCTCCTCCACCAGCATCTATTCAGGGTTCTTCTCCACCAGCATCTATTCAGAGTTCTTCTCCACCAGCATCACCTCAAGATTCTTCACCACCAGCATCTATTTAGGGTTCTCCTCCACCAGCATCACCTCAGGGTTCTTATTTACTAGCATCTATTCAGGGTTCTCCCCCACCAGCATCAGTTCAAGAGTTCTCATCCATCCAGCATCAGCTCAGGGTCCTCCACCAGCATCTACTCAGGGTTCTTCTCCACCAGCATCTCTTCTTCTTCTTCTGCGTTCGTTCCCAATCTCCCACTACCAAGCCCTGAACAGCGCTTTGTAAGTAGCAGGATGAAGTCAAGCGAACGGAATGCGGAGTGTTGCTAGTTTACAGCTTGACTGCGATATTTGCACCTTTCGGTCTGACAAATCCGTCTTCGGCAGAACCACCATCTATTCAGGGTTTTTCTCCGCCAGAATCTATTCAGGATTCTCCTCCACCAGCATCATCTCAGGGTTCTCCTCCACCAGCATCTATTCAGGGATCTCCACCACCAGCACCTATTCAAGATTCTCCTCCATCAGCATCAGCTCAGGGTTCTTCTCCACCAGCATCTGTTCAGGGTGCCCTATCCCCTACTGTTGAACTCTCTTCATCAGCACCTATCCAACCTACACCTGCAGCATATATCCTGTCCTCCCCATCAGCCTATATCTCACCTTAAAAATGATCTAGTTTTGAGCCATCAGAAAAATCGTCCATTCATGCATCAACGCTATGCACTAAAAGCCGATAACCCCACTTGTATGAAGTCAAACCAGGTCTGTTTTTCTTTTACGGAAAAAATAAAATTTTGTAAATAGTCAAAATGCCATTTATTTGCCTATATAATCTACATCAATGTTTATGCACTTATCCCAGCGTTTACGTAATGCCTGAAAAGCTTCAGTGTAAACGGATTTGTCAGTATGTCCGAACCAATCCAGGACAGCCTGTTTCACTTCGTCAGCAGTGGGAATTCTTTTTGCAATTTCGCACGAGGTTTTGCATCGATTTTCCTAGATAAAGCGTTCAACAATCTGTATATTCACAAGAGTGACTGTTGTGGGTTGAGATCCACCACAGCCGGGATCATCACTCACAGATTACTTAAATGCTGGAATAAGTGCATAAACGTTGCAAGAGAGTATTTTGAAGCATAAATGGTATTTTGAGTTCTAGCTCCCATGATGAACAACATCAAAACAATGGCCTGGCACAGGGAAGTGTTCTAGCTCCCATGATGTAAACAATCAAAATAATGGACTGGCACAGTGAAGTGTTCTAGCTTCGATGATCTACAACATCAAAACAATGGCCTGGCACAGTGAAATTTTCTAGCTCCCATGATGTACAACATCTATACTAACGAACCCATGGACACAATCATACGAAAATTCATAAACGTTTATGACACAGCGATTGCTTATGTACCTACCTCATCAAAAACAGAGAAGCAAACAGAAAACTACAGATAAGATGGCAAGGTCAGGAGCTCGAACACTGAACGGCCCCAAAATATTTGAGCGTCAAGTTAGACCGTACACTGTCTTACGTAATACACAGCCAGGAAACAAAAGTGCAAGATTCATGCAAGAAATAGAATTATCCTAAAATTAACTAGTACAACAAAGGGAACACAGTCATAAGTCCTCTGGACATCAGTACTCGCCATGTACCTCTCAGATGCATAATACGCCGCGCTGGTCTGGAGAAACCCTGCCCATGCAAAACTCATCGATATAGCAACAGACGAGGCAACCCACCCTGCTGCTAAAATAGACCCTATAATTGACATAGATATTATTATAATAACTGGAGATTTCAACGCAATTATATGACCACGAAGAACAGAAGAGGATAAAGAAACACGAGGGCCTTTTGGCATAGGCAAGAGAAATTAAAGAGGAGAAAGACTGACTTTTGCTTAAATGACACTTTCGTAAATAACAAATCCACTATAAATTTTTTTTTTTTTTTAAATCATCCTACCCAAGATTTCACCTACACTTTACAAAAACATAAACACTTATCTAAAATGACATCCCAATACCTCACAATAAAACTACACAACAGAATAGAAATATACAGCCTCACAGACCCTGGACAGACCGATAAACTCAAAAACGTTACCAAAATACCCTAGCCATTTTCAAACATTCAGTATGGACATACAGAATCCGAACCTTTATTCTATGAGCATACATACGTCCATGATAGCTGTCTCCTTTTGTTTTAGAAAATGTTTACCATATAAAATGTCAGTAATCAATAATGAAGAAATACCAAATTGTGGATGAGCGGATAAGCTGGGTGGGGGATATTTCAATTTCTGAGCAAACTTGCTTCACTTTTTCTGTGGTACAACCAAGATTAAAATACTTGAAAACAATCAATAAACTTTAAAATATGCTGGGATGGTGGATTTTCCAATTTGTGAGCAAAACCTGCTTCACTTTAAGTTTGGTACAAATATGTTGACAATATTTGAAAGCAAATGAAATCAATTTAAAATCTGCCTCATATTGCAAAACCTTGTACTGAAAATTGTATTGGTTTTTTTTCCGTTCACCTTATAGCTCTATTCCCCAAGGCGGTGTGCGTTGCACTGTGGTTTTTATTTTGCGCCTGTCGTCCCAGTGCATCCGACTTCAGCATTAAAATTGTACTATAATTATGAGAAAAAGACAAGTATGAATTTTGTTCGTAGATGTTTTGCTTGGTGCTTGTGTGTAAAAGTTGGCAAATGTTTCATAAATGCCAAGACCAGCAGGGAGAAAAACAGACAAAAACGCCAGAAGACAAATCCAGAAGAACAGACAAATGAGACATTGCCGAGTTCTGAAGCCAAAACTACAACAGTCAGCTCTGGAAAAAAGAAAAAGGTTGTGAGATTTGATGTAGCAGAAGAGCCAAGCCGCGAAGAGTCCACAGACAGCCAAGAATACGATAGCAACTACTGTCTAGAAACTAAACTCGTTTTTATATTCCAAAGATTATTACAAGGAGGAAGGAATAAGAAATATGTCCAGACCTCATCCCTCGACCTCTTCTTCTTATTCTTTCATGGATAATTACAATCCACTTTCCATTGTTGCTTTTACTTCTGCCGTTATTCCTCAGTTCACGCTGGCCTATATCCAGTCGTCCACGCCAACCGTTATCGTGATGTTCCAGCCCCTATTATGTCGCTAATACCAGTCGACATCCTGCCGTCCAGGCAAGCCCTTATCATCCTCTACTTTGCCGTCACCAGCCACCCTTCTCTTGTCCAGACCAGTGCCTATGTTTTGGTACATACCAGCTTCCTTTGTGTCTTCTATAACAGGCTCTATTCTGTTGTACACACACGCATCTATACTATCGTCAATTCAGGGTTCTCCTCCACCAGCATCTATTCAGGGTTCTCCTCCTCCAGCATCAGTTCAGAGTTGTCCTCCATCCAGCGTCAGCTCAGGGTCCTCCACCAGCATGTACTCAGGGTTCTTCTCCACCAGCATCTATTCAGGGTTCTCTTCCACCAGCATCACCTCAGGGTTCTTATCCACTAGCATCTATTCAGGATTCTCCTCCACCAGCATCAGTTCAGAGTTCTCCTCCATCCAGCATCACCACAGGGTTCTCCCCCACTAGCATCAGTTCAGAGTTGTCCTCCATCCAGCATCAGCTCAGGGTCCTCCACCAGCATCTACTCAGTGTTCTTCTCCACCAGCATCTCTTCTTCTTCTTCTGCGTTCGTTCTCAATCTCCCACTACCAAGCCCTGAACAGCGCTTTGTAAGTAGCAGGATGTAGTTTGGAGAACGGAATGCGTTGTCGTTAATGTACAACTTGACTGCGATATTTGCACCTTTCGGTCTGACACATCCGTCTTCTGCAAAACCAGCATCTATTCAGGGATCACAACCACCAGCACCTATTCAGGATTCTCCTCCACCAGCACCTATTCAGGATTCTCCTCCATCAGCATCAGCTCAGGGTTCTCCTCCACTAGCATCTGTTCAGGGTGCCCCATCCCCTACTGTTGAACTCTCTTTATCAGCACCTATCCAAACCACAACTGCAGCATATATCCTGTCCTCCCCACCAGCCTATATCTAACCGTAAAAATTACCTACTTTTGAGCCGTCAGGAAAATCTTCCATTCATGCATCAATAGTATGCACTAAAAGCTGATAACATCACTTGTATGAAGAGCGTTCAAGTCAAACTAGTTCTGTTTTTTTTTAGGGAAACAATAAACGTTTGTAAATAGTCCAAATTCAATTTATTTGTCTATATAATCTCCATCAATGTTTATGCACTTATCCCAGTGTTTCAATGCCTGAAAAGCTTCAGTGTAAACGGATTTGTCAGTCTGTCTGAACCAATCCAGGACAGCATGTTTCACTTCGTCATCAGTGAGAATTCTTTTTGCAATTTCGCGAGAGTTTATGCATCGATTTTCCTACATAACGCATTCAACAATCTGTATATTCACAAGAGTGACTGTTGTGGGTTGAGATCCACCAGTCGGGATCATCACTCACAGATTACTTAAATGCTGGAATAAGTGCATAAACGTTGCAAGAGAGTATTTCGAAGCATAAATGGCATTTTGAGTTCTAGCTCCCATGAAGAACAGCATCAAAACAATGGCCTGGCCCAGAGAAGTGTTCTAGCTCCCATGATGTACACCATCAAAACAATAGCCTGGCCCAGGAAAGTGTTCTAGCTCCCATGATGTACAACATCTATACTAACGAACCCATGGACACAATCATTCAAAAATTCATAAACGTTTATGACACAGCGATTGCTTATGTGCCTACCCCATCAAAAACAGAGAAGCAAACAGAAAACTACAGATAAGATGGCAAGGTCAGGAGCTCGAACACTGAACGGCCCCCCAAATATTTGAGCGACAAGTTAGACCGTACACTGTCTTACGTAATACACAGCCAGGAAACAAAGTGCAAGATTCATGCAAGAAATAGAATTATCCTAAAATTAACTAGTACAACATAGGGAACACAGTCATCAGTCCTCTGGACATCAGCACTCGCCATGTGCCTCTCAGCTGCATAATACACTGCGCTGGTCTGGAGAAACTCTGCCCACGCAAAACTCGATATAGCAATAGACGAGGCAACCCACCCCCACTGCTAAAATAGACCTTATAATTGACATAGATATTATTATAATAACTGGAGATTTCAATGCAATTATATGAGCAGAAAGAACAGAAGAGGATAAAGAAACATGTGGGCCTTTTGGCATAGGGAAGAGAAATGAAAGAGGAGAAAAACTGACTTTTTCTTAACCATTTAAGATCCAACTACCCTAATCTACCCCGCAAAAAAAGCACGCCCACAGGTACAAATACCCCGCAGAAACACGCAGAAACTGAATAGTATGTAAAATAAGTGGCATAATGCTAACAAAGTTTAAAATTGAAAATTCTCAGAACATGTGTATTCCCTGTGGCAATGTATGGATATGAGAGATGGACCGTCACACACATATTAAGAAAGAGGATCAAGGCAAAATGCTACAGAAGAAACCTCAAAATACATTGGGTAAAGAAATTAACAAATAAAGCTATCCTGCAAGATTTGAGTTTAGAAGAGAACTGGCTTATAAACCACGTTATGTCTGAGAAACTGAGGTATTTCGGCCACATTTCTGGAGGGCATTGTATCAAGAAGAAAAGGCAGAGACCGACAAAGGCATAGATGGACACAAGACATCAAGGACACCCTAAACATGAACATGGAGCAGGCAGGTAGACTGACTACTGGTCGCGAATACTATCGAATGGCTGTGACGAGAGCGACGTTCTGTAAAGAACATGTTACATGATGATGATTATGATGAATTGGCATAGCTCCACCTAGACACCCAATGTTTGGACATCAGGAGCAGATCACAAGACTCAAATTGAAGTATAGTTTTCTTAAATCAACAAAGCCCATACAGTCAAGCCCTGAAAAACGTCGCACTCAATTATGACACTAAATGATACAGTTACCAGGGATCGAGCTTCAGGTGGAATCTGGCCCTGGACATCACTTTCTCTACTCAATTTAGAAGACAATAAATATACTTCCAACTGGTGTATCACGACGGAGGTATAACATGAAGAGATGTGGACTCTCAGAAGACAATGCATGTAACTGCGGTGTGTTACAAGATCCATATCATCTGATGATTTGTCCCAACCTCCCGGATACATGTTACGAGAGCGATTTGCTGAAGACGAACAACAGGGCAATTCAAGTCGCTGAACACTGGATGAACGCTATATGGTGTTGTGCTTGGCCACTGACAGTATGTACTGTGAACTGTTCGGCCGTCCATATTAATAATAACAGCCGTCCATAGCAAGCGATGATGACAGTAGCAATCAGACACGTTGTGTTGCACCTCATCACTGAGTCAGGAGGTGGCTGTATAGTCTAATTCTGGCACAGAAAGCCTTTCCATGTATGTTGCATTCAAGGTCAGAATTGGACATGTCAGTTGTTGAGTCGTTACGCAATGTGCGTTTTCTCTGCGCCTCAAAGGCCTTGTGCTACTCAGCAATGGAAGCACCTCAAATAGTGGTTCAACGCCATGCCTGGCGATACTGCACCAGGCATTCCCAATAGTTTATATCGAAGTTCATGGGTGTCAGAGATATTCTGAGGGACTTTTTAAAACGCTTCTTTTGCCCACCAAATAGAAGTGTACCCTCTTAACCTTATCATACATTAGTTGTTTGGGAATGCGGTTGTCTGGCATTTGCACGACATGATCAGAGGACCCCTCCCCCCAACTAGGTCTTTTAGATCAGTGTGTGGATGCTTTGCATTTTCGCCTTCGTGAGGATTTCGGTGTCTGGTACCCAATCCTGCCACCGTATTCTGAACAATCTGTGAATGTTGTTTCATTTTCTAGCATGCCTGATGAACACAGTCCACGTCTCACTAGACTTTACGTTTCATGTCAAGGCTAAGACAGCTCCGATCACAAACACTGTTTTGCAGCCTCCAAAGGCAGCACTGGCCTTGGACATTATGTTTGCTGGCCTAAGAGTCAACAGTAGTTTCCCTGAAAAGAGTATTGCCAAGGTAAGTGAAGCTGTCAACTGATTGGAGGCGCTCGTATTTCTGAGTTGCGATGTGCGTCACTCGGGGCAGGCTGAAACATGATTTCGGTTTTTTTGTTGTATTAATTGTAAAATCAAACATGTCACAGGCTGTAGAGAATTTGTTCACATATGTACGCATGTCTCTTTAAGGTGATGGCAGTGAGGGCGCAGTCATCAGCAAAAAGTAAGTTATAGATGGTAATGTCCTTTACCTCGGTATAAATCACTATACCAGGAACAACAAGCTAAGGTCAGAATAGCCAGCGAAACGTCAAAATGGTTGGAAGTTAAAAAGGGCGTAATACAGGCATGCATACTCTCCCCTTATCTATTCAATATATATGCTGAATATTTAATGAATAACGTCAAAAACTATAAAAGTTATGACAAGTTCGAGCCATTAACAATCAGTGGGAACAAGATGACACAGTTGTTCTCTCAAGGAGCACTGCTGGACTGAAATGGATGATCCTGTCGGTAAAACAACACAGCAAAGACCAAAATCTATACCTGAATATAAGTAAAACCAAAATACTGAGCACAAACAAGACAAAGACCAAAGCTAAAATTATTTTAGAAAGTCATAAGTTTTGAGTACCTCGGCTCAATTGTAAGCAACAATGGAGATTGCCTGAAGGAAGTCAGATGGAGAATGGCTATGGCAATGTAGAGGTTGAATAAAATGAGAAACTTATGGCAGAACTCTAATAAAATTACTAAGATAAAAATCCTGCAAATTTGTATCTTCCAGGTGGCATTGTATGGAGGACCCCAGTTCATCTTCATCAGCACACTCGGGATGTGAGGAAAGCTTCTGTAACCTGCAACTTAACGTGCATTTCAGGGCGCACTAAACAGTAAACCTACTTATTGAGGCATTAGCAAACAACGACATCCGTTCGTTGCCACCTGGATGATGCAAGTTCGCAGGACTTTTATCTTCGTAATTTTATCAGAGTTATGCCATAAGTGTCTCCTTTTATTCAAACTCTGATAAGCGATAGCCATTCTTCATTTAATGTACGGATGTGAAATGTGGACCACGACACAAACATTTAAGAAAAGAATTGTTTCTTTTGAACTAAAATGTGTAAGCATAATTCAGCCAAAGCTATGCTCCTCAACGTGGAAAATAACCTGATGAGATTGTCAGGTTCCGGTGAGTAGGCTGGGCTGCCTTCAACTCAATCAAGATGGCAACAGATGCCACATAAGACACCAGACTATAAGCAGACCTATTTGATTCAGTGGCCCTACCAGCGCTAACTATGAAAGTGAAACCTGGTCTCTGATAAATTCCATGGAAAACCAGCTAAGGACAACGCATGACTTGCTTTGAGCATCGTCTAGTGGGCCTATCACTAAAACAACAGCGCCAGATTGGCCTACACAACAGTGACATCTGAGCAATGTCACATGTCAAGGATGTCCTACAGCAAAACAATAACACCAAGCATCACTGGGCTGACTATGTAGTCAGACAGACAAGATAAGCACTGTAGCACAACAACCACTCTGTGGTATCCGCGCAGCAAAAAGATACCTGGAAGATCCTTTGGTGGCAAGAATCGCTCAAGATGCACTACAACATTGGCGATCCTAACAAAATACAGGCTAACTGTCCACTGGGCAACTGGTGCCTGAGACAGAACCAATTGGAACCTGAGCTGGGACCCGTACAAGACCCAAACAATGCAGTACTGTCCGAGCCCAGCCCACTAATCAGAGAAATGCATGTATCGGATACCACAAGAGTTGCAACCAGCACAAGGGCAACTACGCTTATAAAAGTGCAGATAGATTAAGATAACACATCCAACTTTACACCCTAAAGGGTAAAATAGTGGCAAAGAGAGCTAATGCAACCTCAGTTATTCAATCCAGTTGTTCATAACAAGTATTAAGAAGCAACCCTGGCACAAACTTGATTTCAATGACGATTTTGTTAAGTATCATCTCTGAATTGGACATTTGCAATGGACTTCCACCAAGCTGTTTCGTGCCATGATAGTATGATCCGACATCTACAATCAATGGCATTAGTGTGTCGTCACATAGCGACCAAGATGGCGATGCCTTTTTGAGTACTCTGTAAAAGACAGTTGAAAATAAACTTTTTGGTTTTTCTTCAGTTATAAACTGAATATGATTCTTCTTCTTCTTCGTTCGTTCTCAATCTCCTACTACCAAACCATGAAAGGGCTTAAGTAGCGGAATGTAGTCCAGAGAACGGAATGCGTTGTGTTGTAGTTTACAGCTTGGCTGCGATATTTGCACCTTTCGGTCCAACACATCCGACTTCAGCAAGCAGTTTTTGAGTACTGGGTTAGCATTCCCTCTTCGATCCCTTCTTCTTAGCCAGTCTGCCCTGCTGCAGCCTATTATCCAGGATCACCGCGTGGAGGTGTAGTAGAAAGGTCTTGGCCGCTATGGTTCGCTGGCCCTGACGCTAGCAGTCAGCTATGGGTCGCTGACCACTGCAGCTCATGCGCTGCTCAGCATCTTGATCCCGAATATGATTCAACCTTTAAATAAAGAGTCTGGACACATGCTACTGGTATTTATGTTGGCTAGAAGCATGTTACTACCAGTTGGTGTGTATTTCATCATTTAGAGGCAAGTCGGATTCATGAGTTTGTCATTATTTTCCTGTGACATTTGATATGAATGTAGCGATTGTATGGATTTGACGGTTGTCTACTGTAAAGCTATTTACCTTATCTGTAATACTTTTTGTCCTTATATGTGGAACATTTAATAGTCAGGGTGACGCAAATGGATTACCAGCAACGATCTACTAGTTATGCAGTTGTCATTGTCAATGATGAAATTTGTGCGACTTGTATTTTTTGTTACGCCCATGTCATCACAATTTGGCTGGATTACCTCCACTACTTTCTGTTGGTTTCAGATAATCCTGATTAATCATGTTGCGTCTGTCACTATGTGGGTGGCCTCGACTTTCACTCTGTGACAACACTTTGTGATTATCTGGAACACTATTTGGTACTTACAGTTTCCAGTGCCATTTGTTATGAACATTGGTTGGTTGGTTGATTGATTATTGATCCAGCGGCCTATGGGCTCCTGCGCTTTGGTCCAATGCCATATAGTAGTATCTGCAAGTGTTTGTGACACGTTTAGTGCCGTACAAAGTATTCCACTTGTCTGGCCTCAGAGGAAGAAGCTCTCTCCTAACAAGGGCAAGCGCCGGATATTCAAAAAGATGATGTTCAACAGTTTCATAGGGATGTGTGCACAGCCAACACTCTGGAGTATGTTCTGGTTGGATTATGTTCAACAGTTTCATAGGGATGTGTGCACAGCCAACACTCTGGAGTATGTTCTGGTTGGATTATATTCAACAGTTTCATAGGGATGTGTGCACAGCCAACACTCTGGAGTATGTTCTGGTTGGATTATGTTCAACAGTTTCATAGGGATGTGTGCACAGCCAACACTCTGGAGTATGTTCTGGTTGGATTATGTTCAACAGTTTCATAGGGATGTGTGCACAGCCAACACTCTGGAGTATGTTCTGGTTGGATTATGTTCAACAGTTTCATAGGGATGTGTGCACAGCCAACACTCTGGAGTATGTTCTGGTTGGATTATGTTCAACAGTTTCATAGGGATGTGTGCACAGCCAACACTCTGGAGTATGTTCTGGTTGGATTCTGTTCAACAGTTTCATAGGGATGTGTGCACAGCCAACACTCTGGAGTATGTTCTGGTTGGATTCTGTTCAACAGTTTCATAGGGATATGTGCACAGCCAACACTCTGGAGTATGTTCTGGTTGGATTATGTTCAACAGTTTCATAGGGATGTGTGCACAGCCAACACTCTGGAGTATGTTCTGGTTGGATTATGTTCAACAGTTTCATAGGGATGTGTGCACAGCCAACACTCTGGAGTATGTTCTGGTTGGATTATGTTCAACAGTTTCATAGGGATGTGTGCACAGCCAACACTCTGGAGTATGTTCTGGTTGGATTATGTTCAACAGTTTCATAGGGATGTGTGCACAGCCAACACTCTGGAGTATGTTCTGGTTGGATTATTTTCAACAGTTTCATAGGGATGTGTGCACAGCCAACACTCTGGAGTATGTTCTGGTTGGATTATGTTCAACAGTTTCATAGGGATGTGTGCACAGCCAACACTCTGGAGTATGTTCTGGTTGGATTATGTTCAACAGTTTCATAGGGATGTGTGCACAGCCAACACTCTGGAGTATGTTCTGGTTGGATTATGTTCAACAGTTTCATAGGGATGTGTGCACAGCCAACACTCTGGAGTATGTTCTGGTTGGATTATGTTCAACAGTTTCATAGGGATGTGTGCACAGCCAATACTCTGGAGTATATTCTGGTTGGATTATGTTCAACAGTTTCATAGGGATGTGTGCACAGCCAACACTCTGGAGTATGTTCTGGTTGGATTCTGTTCAACAGTTTCATAGGGATGTGTGCACAGCCAACACTCTGGAGTATGTTCTGGTTGGATTATGTTCAACAGTTTCATAGGGATGTGTGCACAGCCAACACTCTGGAGTATGTTCTGGTTGGATTATGTTCAACAGTTCCATAGGGATGTGTGCACAGCCAACACTCTGGAGTATGTTCTGGTTGGATTCTGTTCAACAGTTTCATAGGGATGTGTGCACAGCCAACACTCTGGAGTATGTTCTGGTTGGATTATGTTGAACAGTTTCATAGGGATGTGTGCACAACCAACACTCTGGAGTATGTTCTGGTTGGATTATGTTCAACAGTTCCATAGGGATGTGTGCACAGCCAACACTCTGGAGTATGTTCTGGTTGGATTACGTTCAACAGTTTCATAGGGATGTGTGCACAGCCAACACTCTGGAGTATGTTCTGGTTGGATTATGTTCAACAGGTTCATAGGGATGTGTGCACAGCCAACACTCTGGAGTATGTTCTGGTTGGATTATGTTCAACGGTTTCATAGGGATGTGTGTACAGCCAACACTCTGGAGTATGTTCTGGTTGGATTATGTTCAACGGTTTCATAGGGATGTGTGCACAGCCAACACTCTGGAGTATGTTCTGGTTGGATTATGTTCAACAGTTTCATAGGGATGTGTGCACAGCCAACACTCTGGAGTATGTTCTGGTTGGATTATGTTCAACAGTTTCATAGGGATGTGTGCACAGCCAACACTCTGGAGTATGTTCTGGTTGGATTATGTTCAACAGTTTCATAGGGATGTGTGCACAGCCAACACTCTGGAGTATGTTCTGGTTGGATTATGTTCAACAGTTCCATAGGGATGTGTGCACAGCCAACACTCTGGAGTATGTTCTGGTTGGATTCTGTTCAACAGTTTCATAGGGATGTGTGCACAGCCAACACTCTGGAGTATGTTCTGGTTGGATTATGTTCAACAGTTTCATAGGGATGTGTGCACAGCCAACACTCTGGAGTATGTTCTGGTTGGATTATGTTCAACAGTTCCATAGGGATGTGTGCACAGCCAACACTCTGGAGTATGTTCTGGTTGGATTATGTTCAACAGTTTCATAGGGATGTGTGCACAGCCAACACTCTGGAGTATGTTCTGGTTGGATTATGTTCAACAGGTTCATAGGGATGTGTGCACAGCCAACACTCTGGAGTATGTTCTGGTTGGATTATGTTCAACGGTTTCATAGGGATGTGTGTACAGCCAACACTCTGGAGTATGTTCTGGTTGGATTATGTTCAACGGTTTCATAGGGATGTGTGCACAGCCAACACTTTGGAGTATGTTCTGGTTGGATTATGTTCAACAGTTTCATAGGGATGTGTGCACAGCCAACACTCTGGAGTATGTTCTGGTTGGATTATGTTCAACAGTTTCATAGGGATGTGTGCACAGCCAACACTCTGGAGTATGTTCTGGTTGGATTATGCTCAGGTTACTGTTAAGTTGTATGTGTTGAGTGCGAAGTCGGAAAATGGTGCTTTGGTCTTTACTTTTCAGGAGGTTGTTGATGTCTTTGGGATTAGAAATGACCATGTTTGTAGATTTCTCTCCCAGTATGAAAGTAGAGATTTATTCCTGGTCATTCTATATTCCCAATCTATTGGATGTCACACCCCTACTGCCTTCCAGGACACCTGTTTACGTGATAGGCTTCGGAAGTAAACCCTGAGGAAATATCTGCATCTTGAGCCATTTTCAGTCGTCTCGATAAGTGATGGAAGAACATCCCATAATTCGACAGACTGCTATTAGTTATTCTCTTGATGTTGCTCTCAAATTTGCAGAGCTGTCTTCATCTTGTCCACGTGCCTTTAACCTTTCCTTCCAGTACTATTTTCATCAGTATATCATGTCGCTTTATTATGAGTCCATAATATTTTATCTATCCAATTTGTATGTCATTCAGTATTTCCACTCCTAATCGCTAAGACTTTTTATCTGTTAGTTTTTCTTTTCACAAAATCCTACACATTCTTTTGTATTTTCACATTTCAATATATTATATTGTCTTTATATTGTCCTATGTTTGGTCAACACCCACGTTTCTGCACCGTATCGTAATAATGGGGACTGAGTGGTCTCGAGGTAAGATGTCGGCCTCAATGCTGGAGGTCACCAGTTCAAATTGCGGTGAAGACCAGAATTTTTTCACTTTGGGCTTTCTGGTATTTCCCCAGACTCTGGGTAGTAGAAATCGGACAACTGTGTGAGGTGTCGAGTACGTTAAAAATCCCTCGGTAGTTGGAAATCGAAAAGAGTAGGCTTAACGGACCGTGCCCGGGCAAAATTCAAAACTATGTTAAAAATCTACCCAATCTATTACAGGATCCTCATCGGTGCTGCAGAGTTCGTGCATTGTGCTGAGATTCTCAAAAATATATAGAGAAGAATATAGCACTTATGCGTTAAACCGTGTGCAATGACGTTGATTCTTTGACTTAACTAAACTATCGTAATGATGAATTTATATAATACCTGACGACTCATTTTTACTTCTTGCTATTTGCCTGACTTCAACGTCAGAAATGAGGTACCTAATAAATATTAGAAAGATAGATAAGGAAAGGGACCTAAGGGTTATAATAGATCATACAGGAAAGGTGAGTGAGCAAGTTAATATAGCAATGAAAAAGGCAAATGCAATGTTAGGTATGATAAAAAGAAATATTAAACATAGGAGCAAGGAAGTGATAGTCAAACTGTATAAAGCTTTAGTTAGACCTAGATTGGAGTATTGTGTACAGGTGTGGAGTCCTTATCATAGATGGGATATAAACATGCTGGGAAGAATACTTCTTCTTCTTCGTACGCTGTCAGACGTCAACCTGAATTTGTTTGAAGAAAGCACCTGTCATCGTGAGGCTGTCGACACTGCCATAGAGCTTGTCTAGTGTTGGCACTGGCGATGGCCACATGTGCTTTCTCTGGTCCTCGTATGTCGGACAGTTTTGCAGCAGATGTTCAGCGGTCATGTTCTCGGTACCACAAGTGCATTCGTCAGTGCCACCTATCTTCAGTCTATTGAATAGGTGGTACCTCAGTCTGTTGTGGCCTGTGCGGAGTCTGAAGACCACGACCTGCTCTCTTCTGTTAAACTGGTAATAGGCATCGTTTTTTGTGTAGCCAGTATGTTCTGTTTCCCATTTGGCCATGTATCTGGCTCTAATAAGCCTTTTGGACTCTTCGTAGGTCACACTAGAATCTGGTTGTGGTAGTCTTGCACCTTCTTTTGCCAGTCTGTCTACCTCCTCGTTGCCTTGAAAGTTACAGTGGGATGGCTGGCATAGTTGACAGAGTACTGCTCTTAATTCATTAAGTTCTGTATTTTTCTGGCTTTTTAGTGCTGTAACCACGGACAGGGCATCTGTAAACAGGACTATCTGGCTTTCATTGCTTTCGCCTGTCAGCATTGCTTCTACTGCAGCCTTCAGTTTAGGCAACCTCCGCTCTGAAATTGCATGAGCATTTTCCAGTTGCCACTGACAGTGTTATTTTTCTACCATTTGTTAGTCTCAGGAATACCCCTCCCCCTCCATTCTGTGTTGTTATAGTTACAGAACTGTCGGTGTATGCATGGGTCCAATCCATGCTTGGGTAGTTTTCCGCTATGTACCTCAGGGTTATGTCTCTTCTTTCTTTTTCAGTCTGGCTGTTCTTGTTTCCAATACCTGGTATATTTTCTACCACCTCCGGAATGATATGCTGCTTCCAGGTGGGTTTGCGTACAGTAGGGATGGGCTTTGGTGTTGTTATGGTGTTCATAGGGTCTTCGCTCATCTTTGCTTTGGCTATTTCTGCAAAGTTTCTCCGCTTTAGTTTGGCTTTTCCAAATTTATTTAGTCTCTGATGCATTGGATGGTCTGTCAGTCTTCTTAGTTTCTCTGCTTGCTGCTGGGCTCTGCTGTTGGTCATGGATTGCAGATTTGTAATCTTTTCAAGTTCTACAATTGGCGTTGACTTCATGCCTCCTGTTATAACTCTCATGGCTTGGTTTTGAAGTTTGCTAATTTTATCAAAGTTCGCTTTTGCTGCTGTTGCCCATGCCGCAATGTCATACTTGAGAACTGGTCTCACTCTTCCAGTGTACAGTTTCTTGAGTATTCTTTCATCTGCTCCCCAGCTTGTGCCAGCAAGTTTCCTCATGATTGCCATTCTTTGTCTTGCTCTCATTCGGTTTCTCTCGATCTGACTTTTCCATGTCATGCGCCGATCAAATGTTGACGCCCAAGTAGTTTGGGTTGTCGTTTAGCCGCAGATATTTGCCATTAAGACTCATGGAAAGAATACAAAAAAAGAGCAACAAAAATTATAGTGGGATTCCAGAACTACAGTTATGAGGAAAAACTCAGAAAATCCGGCCTACAGTGTCTAGAAGAGAGAAGAATTCGTGGTGACTTAATACAGGTTTATAAGATGATCAGAGAAATGGATAAATTAGACTATATCAAGTTTTTTTTAAAATACAGCCACCCACAATAACAAGAGGGCATAGCTACAAGCTGACTAAAGAGAGGTCCAGATTAGATATTAGGAAATATTTGTTTAGTCAGAGAGTGGTGTCTGCTTGGAATGCATTACCAGGGGAGGTAGTGGAGGCAGGGACAGTTAATGCATTTAAGAATGAACTGGATGTGCATAGCTTTTAGAGCAAGGTGATGTAAATGTAACTGATTTTATACAGACTCTGCAGGGTCTTCTAAACCAGTATAAAGACGTTAAGTTAAATTAAGTTAAGTTAAGTTAAAGGTGGTCCAAGAAAGGTGGATGAAGGACAAGATCCGTAACCAGACAAAACGTAACAATCTCGAAACCGAGCCCCTGCAGATGCGAGTGGAGTAGTCCCAACTGCAGTGGTTTGGCCATGTCTGTAGAATGAAAGAAGATCAGATACCAAGGGTATTTCAAATATTAATGTTTATCCATATTCTTTACGTCTGTTGTTGACTGTCTCCACTAATTCCTGCATCTCTTGCTCACTTTCAGCCAACAAAACAGTATGAGTAGCATATCTAAGGCTATTGTTTATTCTTCCATTGCTGCTAAGTCTTGTAATCCCTTCAGCCTGTCTGAAAATTTTGACTGGAAAATTTGTAATCACAAAAAATGGAATCAATATGCTGAGCGGTCAGCGACTCAAAGCTGACTGCTAGCGTCAGGGCCAGTCAAAACCCTTCTGCACACGCACAAGGTGATCCTGGATAACAGGCTGTAACAGTGCAAACTGGCTTAGGAGAAGGGATCAAAGAGGAAAGGATAACCCGGTACCCAAAAATGCCACGCTGAAGTCGGATGTATCGAACTGAAAGGTGCAAATATCAGTCAAGCTGTTAACTACGACACAATGCAATCCAACCTCCTGACTAGATATTGCTACTTGCAAACCCCTTTTACAGGCTTGATAGTGGAAGTTTGAGAATGAATGACAAAGAAGAATTAGACAAGGTGACAACATACTCCTGTCTCAAACCTCTTTTTATATCAATATATGGTAATTAATTATTTCCAGATATTACTGTCGCTACTTACTTATAATATTGATTTCCACAGGTAACTCAAAATGGTTAGAAAGATTGAGGTCTAAATTACTTCAGAGGATTTCTTACTTAAAGAAAATTCCAACAAATTGATTTCAACATTATATTACAAATGATTTTATCTAAACATATTAACACAATATTTTCCAATAAAACAATATTTTCATAATTGATTTTTAACAATACGATATTACAAGTACTGATTTTAACTAGAAACATATTATTAATATTGAAGCTAACAATCAACAGACCAACAGTTGATGGCAACAATAAAATAATATTCCAACAATCAACAGACCAACAGTTGATGGCAACAATAAAATAATATTCCAACAATCAATTCCAACTACAGTAACATGCTGAAAAAGAAACCCTAAAAAACTGTTTCTTAAAAAGATATTCACAATTGTGATTATAATCAAATAATATTCTGTTACCTGTTTACAAATCTGAGGAAAAAATAATTACAAATTATTCAGAATCAATAATAACTGAAGTGAAAAATATAAACATAAGTAGGTATGGTTCAGATACAACATTGAAACAGAAACAAGAACAAAACCTACATTACAACCAAAAGACTTTTATCAGGGACAATGGACAATACTAAAAACGGCAGACAGTCCACGTGGATCTTGCAGCTAAGTATAAAATTTTAATATGTTAAATTCTCTCTGCGATGCGTTATTTCTTCTTTCATGAAGTTAGTTGGTTAGTCGTCGGATCATCTTCATCGCAGTCGGGACAAGTCCATACGCGCTCAGATCTCATCCTCAGTATCTCTGCCATCACGTGATGACTGACAGTTCTGGTCCTGTGCAGGTTAACCAGGCATCTTTGGATTCCTGTGTGGTGTTCATACCTCATCACCCCTCCTTTCATGATGTGTTAGTTCTTATGTGTATTTTCCATTGTTACTGATGGTCTTCTGTCATGAAGTAGGTTATATTCCTGTCTTTGTTTCAGCACGGTATCTGAACCATACTTACCCATCCTTTTCTACTTTTACTGAAGTGATATTAACCCCCAAAAAGTATCCCTGCATCTGACCATAACCACAAAATGTAAAACAAATAATTCTGACTTCAACAAAATCACCATCAACTAACTCTGTAATACTGTTATCCTTAACTGAACACAACACAGCAAACAATGAATGTATCAAGTATTTATACCCAGAAGTGTCCACTGCTAAATGTGTAAAAGTGTCATGGTAGTCTTATAAAGTTTCTCCATTGATGTTGCCAACTGGGAGCTCCTTGCTCCGAACTGCTCAGCCTGGCGCACTGCCATCACACATGGTGCTTTCACCACTGAGCAGAGGACCATCACGGAGGCGCAGGAAAAGCAAGCTGCACGAAAGGAAAGTATATAAGACTGCCCAACTACAAATGCTGTTCATGTGTGCCCTACGTGCAGTAGAGTTTGTCACACTCATTTCGGACTGTACAGTCATATACAGTCACATCTGAATAAACATGTCTGACGCTGTCGCGATCTTCGCTTACAATGGGCAACTAACTAACTATAATAGATGCTGTCACGATTACAGCCTTCATTATACTAATAGACTTTCACAATTGTACAGTGAAATGAAAATAAAGCGAGGCTGTGGCAGCATTGTGGATTAAAATAAGGTGTAAAAAAAACATTTATACGAGGGTGATTTGAAAAGTTTTGCCTTTTTGCCTTTGAGGAGATAATTTCATTATATGCAAGATTTACACGAGCTTTAGATTTTCTTAAAGCTTGGAATGTCATTTAAGCGATGTGTCATTATTTTTCAACATAGTCACCATCCAGGTCCACACACAAATGCCAACTACAAGTAGTTGCATCCGTCGTTGAAAATATCAGACTTCTCCGAAAAGCTGGTATGCACAGCTGCTTGCACATCCTCGTCAGAAGCGTAACGGTGTCCCTTGAGATGTTTCTTCAGTTTCAGGAAGAGGAAGAAGTCACAAGATGCCAGATCGGGGCTGTACGATGGGTGCAGTAAAATGTCAAACTTGTGACGCTCCAATGCAGCCATTGTTTGTCAATTCATGTGGGGGACGAGCAATGTCGTGCTGAGGGATTGTGTGTGTCAGCATGCGAGGAGCCTATTTCGCACACACTTTGCTATACCCAAGCAGGGCGTGGATAATGTGATGAACTTGTTCAATCGAAATCATGATATGCTGTGCATCCTCAGCTGTGATCGGTTGTCCGCTGTGAGCCTTGTCATTCAAGTTTGTTGTTGCTGGATTGTCGCCTTTTACAGTCCGTGCCCACCACCTGACAGTAGTGATATCTACGTTACCATTTGGCACAGTCATTCTTTGATGCATGTCAATTAACACACAACCTTCTGACATCAGGAATTCAGAATTCAATCACAGCACGTTGATTCAACCGTATTTCCACGTAGACCACCATTGTACTGTTTTCTGTGCGCATGCTCCATGTTCCAGACACATGCCACTGCACGCCCCTATAGTCACTTCATTAGAGATTATTTTCACATAGGTGTCATGTGGCTCTGAGCACTGTTGACATAGTTAAGGTACTGGAGGTTACATTTTCAAATTGCCCTCATAGGTATGGTCAGATACTGCGCTAAGACATAATCATGGCGTATGTTACGACCTGAAGGTCTTTATCAGGGACAAAAGCAACAAAAATGTAAGCTAACAAATCCTAGGGGAAGAGATGAATACATAAAATACAGATATGAATGCATGAATAAGTAATAAAATGGATTTGGTTGGATAATGCATGAGCTATCATCACAGGTCACCTAAGCTGTGGATACGTTAGAGACCAGATAACAAGTAGGTGAAACAAGCGAGCGGAAGTGACATGGCTAGGAGGGTGTTGAAACTGAGTCGAAAGCGGCCAAACAGGAAATGACCAAATGGTGATATGGGTGCACATGATGGGCCAAATTGAAAAAGGGAAGATAGGCAGATGGAGGATGAGAGGAGGAGATAAGGACTAGGCAAAGGTGTCGAAAATGTTGATGTCGTGCGGCTGGAGGCGGCCCATAAAGGAGACTTCTGGATTCTCTAATCATGAGTCACATACCACTTTACAGCAGAATACACTCAAATTCCTAATGGCTGTGCCCTTCGAACACCAAATTGCTGCAAGAGACAAGTCTTCTAACCCCAAGGCCAATCGCATACAATAAATGTACATTGTCTTGCTTTTTTTTGGTGTGTTTTCCACAGGAAGTCTGCATCAATGCACTTCTATTTGCCATTGCAGAGGTGGTTTCTATATGCAATTACTTTTACAAGATGATGTTGCTAGAATAAAACTTGCTCTCTTTAAAACCTGCTTGGGAGGTTAGTGGTTATATTATGTCCCAGGTAAATGCATAATACATATATATTCTTATTAAAAAGACTGTCATTGTAATATGAGGCATGTTCAAATGAAACCGGACCTAACTGCACCAACTGAACATACATATGATGCGCATGATGACATCAATTCTGGTGTAAACAGCATATACCAAACATCAAGTTTGAAAAATGTCATTATCCTCCGACTCATAGTTTCCTCGGCAGACGGTTGAAAACATGGCGGGTGTGATACGGAATCCATCCAGAGTTGATCAGCGAGCGGTGATTCAGTTTCTAACAGCTGAAGGATGTCGACCAGTTGACATTCATCGCAGAATGCAGGCATTGTCTGGTGACCCAAATTGCTACATCAATTTTGGCAATGGCATCTTCTGACGCAACAATATGCGCCTGACCTGGTCTCTAAATATCTTTCGTTAATTTACGTCCGTCTTTAACCTTTAGCACTCCAATGTCCGATCCCTTCTAACCAGCTCGGCCTGCAAAAACATTTTTTTTTGTTTGTGTGAACGGAGTCACTCCTGACAGCCATTTTTTTTTACTGCTGAGTACGTCCTCCATATATACACGATATTTTGCCGGTTAAAGTATCGTATGTGCGATTACAAATGGCTTTTGAACAGTTTTAATTTTGTATACGCCGTTTGGAGCAAGCCGACTTTTTGCGAAAGGGGAAGTAGGTTGTTGAGAAAGATTTTTATCGCGTAGATCTGTTTATTTTGTTTGTTTAAATGAAAGAACTACGTTTGAATTGGAAACTAACAGTTGTGTCGATATTGTAAACACAGTATCGATACGTTGTTGTGGTTTCCATGGTTTTCTATCGAAGCGACTAGGCCTAGTGGTCGAGTCCAAATTTTTCCCGAGATTTTCAACTTCATCTTTTTAAATCTCAAAAACTAACAAACATACAACAAAAACAATAACACCCACATGTTCGTTATGCTATTGTGTATCTACACGCCAGAAAATCATATTTATTGACAAACAAACATAAAAGTTACAAATTTTGAAAGACGACTACCACAGCGACTAATTAAGAAAATTAATTAGGTCAAATTTTTTTCATAAATTATGTAGCGTGCCTAAGGTTAAACCTCGTTGTCCAGTTCTTCACTGATGTCTTTGAAACACTTTTGTCCCCATACACTGCCTGCATTCTATGGTCGACATCCTTCAGCTGTTAGAAACCGAATCACCGCTTGCTGATCAACTCTGGACGGATTCCGTATCACACCCGCCATGTTCTCAACGGTCTGCTGAGAAAACTATGAGTCAGAGGATAATGACATTTTGCAAACTTTACGGTTGTTATGTGCTGTTTACACCAGAATTGATGTCATCATGCATATCGTATGTATGTTCACTTGATACAGTTAGGTCCAGTTTAATTTAAACATGTCTCGTACTAAAATTAGATGTGCTACTAACATGTACTTCTGTACAAGGTGTATACAAGGGCAATACAAGTGTTATTTTTTATTTTGGTGCTTCTTTGATGAATTTGTGTTTTTGGTTTCTTTTATCTATTGGTATTGTTCAACATTCATTGGTGACTTTGAAAATGATCATCGTAAATGTTGATTTCTTCACCTGCGTCATCTTCAATATTTACTTTGGGTGGTTCATGATTTTCCACTCAATGAATGTGTGTGGTTGTTTGAATGTGACTTGAAGTTGCTGATCTCACTGTCAATGCAAGTAATTATTTTTAAAAAACCTATGTTTTTCTGTACTTTTTAATGACATGTCCAGGATCTGCCAAAATTTGATAGATTAATAGGTCACACTAGTAGAGACTGTCTACAAAATTTCAGCCTTCTAGGTTATGGGGAAGTTGGTGAAAACAGGAGAAATAGAACACCACGTAAGCGAACAACGGTCATGTCAAGTTAAATAAAAATACTATATATATATATATATATATATATATATATGTTTTTAAACAGTCGTAACAAAAATGTTTATACCTGCTTAAATTAAATGGTAAAAGTCATTGAATTGGCTAAGCATGCATTCAAACACCTCTTAATACAATTTTAAGATGATCGAAAAAAGAACAATCAATAAATTTGGCACAGTCCCCTTCCTGCTACAATGGATAAATCCCTGCTGTTCCGTCCCACTGAAAAGTTTGGAAAGCATTGGTGTATGAAAATGGAAGCCTAATGTAAATTGACATGCCCCAGAAGTCACTCCCCAAATACCAAAAATGCTTTGTTACAGCCTTCCTATAAGGAGGCCAATTACAATATCTTTTGGAGAGAGCATTTAGGAATAATTATGATGACTACTATACCCCTACAACATTGAACATAGTATAGACTAAATCTGGCAGCATACGTGATACAACATATGTAGTTTTACTTTTCACGCCACTTGTACACTAAAAACTTTCTTGCATTAAATCCTTTCTAGAGGTTTTGAGTTCGTTTTGCTCTTAACCGTTTTCTGCGCTGTACGGTTTGCATTGGTTCGATTGCATTGAAATCGTTATCAAAACCCTGCCACCTGCCATTGTTACATAGCAACTAGCTCTTTATTGGTTTGGAGACCTGAGTTATAACTAAATGATTTGCGCATGGGTAACGTTCCTTTCATGTATAATTCGTGATGTTACTCATGTATTTAAAATGTCTCAAAGCATACCTTTCTGTCCTATAAAATTTTGACGACAAGACCCGAGAAATTAATCTATTATTGTATCGGATCAATGATCACATCTGGATTACATATGGATATTCAACACATGTTGATTTAGACTGACTCAGAAAAAGGGACTTTGGTCATGTCTTTGAGGGAGGTAATGCAGAACCTGACGCCAAGAATATTACAAACAATTTGCTGCGTCTTACTTTTCCCTGGATATTAATAACATTTAACACTTCATACTAATTCTACATCTTTATTGTAAATACTTCATGTCATAGATTGTTTAATTGTCTTTCGATGTTTAGATCATAATTTTAGCTGTATTTGCTTAATATCAATTAATTTTATTTTTAGTAAAACTATTGAACATACTGTGTTCTAGCACTTCCCTTAGACTGAAAGACACGAATCGACAAAATTATCCTGTACTGAAAATGGCTAAAGAACAAGTGACAAGTAAAATAAAGCATTCTGGATGTAAATGATTTCCATCTCTTTAGAAGTGCAGCATCTATCGTTGTTTACAAATCTTGTTGCAGTGATAAACATCTTCATGTTTCACAGTCACTAAGCTAACTAACATTCTAACTACTTAAGCCAACCAGCTGTCATAACTCTTTCAGTTAACTTTTATGAGATTCAGTTCATTTTCTCAAAGTAACTTTTTAAACCTTCTGGTGTTGGTTTGATTGAGGCTGAGTTTGGTTTCCAGTTGGCAGGGCAAACTGTAGAAAGAAATTGTAAAAAATAAAGGTTAGGCGTAAGTCTTGTACATTGGCAGTTAAAACAAGGAACAACCACTTTACTCCTATCATTAATAATGTATTATTTGTTCAGTCATATTTATCAGCACACATTGATTGGAACTTTAAAAACAATGGCCATGCACAAATCTCCTCATATGGCTTAATCTTCCATGTCAGTTCTTAGTCGATCTGTACTTCTATGGGAACAGATGCCACTGTGCAGGTTCCAGCTCTGGTATGAGCTGGATGTAACCGGAAGGAGGATTTCCTGCTTAGGTGGCTAGGCTTAAGCAGCTTATTACTCTGCTGTGCTGGGACAAATGTCGCAGTGGGTGGTTTACCAATATGCAAGTCCATCTTAATAGACTCAAACACTACAGCAAAGTAGACCCACAGACTGTAGACCCACAGACTGCTAGGTGTCATCTTTGCTGCTCTAAACAAATCACCTAACCATGGCCAGTGTTATGCCACATCCCACAGTTAGACAGATGCCTCTTATGATATGCTCTCTGTAGAGCAGTGCTGCTATTCTTGTCCATACAAAGACCCAGTAGACCACTCGGGTATCTACGTCGGTTGACTCTCTACATTAACCGAATCAGAATGAGACACCCACACAGCTTCCACCTTCCACTGATTATCACCAGATGCACTCTGTTTCCTCTAATTCTTCTCTTCCTTTGAGCGGTTTTCTGAGAGTACACCCAAACCAACTTCCCTTTCTCTTTAATCTCCAGCTGTAATGGCTGCTGCTGTTGTCCTCCACCTCTTGTTCTTGTATCTCATCATCTTGATTCCACTGTTCATAACCAGGTGCACTCTGGCCTACTCAGTCTTCTCTTCCCTTGTAGTTTCCAACCCAGGGCTTGTCTTATTACATCGTTAGTCAGCTTACTGAAAGTAAGTCTTACCAATCTCTACTGTCTCTCCGACTGTATTGCTTGTTGTCGTGTCCTCTGGCACATACATGTGGCTATAATCACATATTGTGTTTAAATTGCCATATTTGTAACATGTAGACAAACATTCCTTCCAAAAAAACTGTTCCACTTACAATATTACTGAATTGATTTCATTTAATTTGTTAGTAAAGGGTGGTGGCCCCTTTCAGTCATGACTGACTATAGAATGATACAACCTTGGAATCATAACTCACTACTGAGTTTTTTGTTTCCTTATCTAATGCGGCGTTATCTTTTCACTTCCCTGTGTAGCAAGAGCTTCCCAATGCCTTCATGTCCTACTTACACCTTTGAATCTCACATGTTCTTTTGTTATCTGGAATTGTCCATAGAGAATACCTTTGACGAAGCAAACATTCTTGACCAAGCCATCGCAGTCTTTGCTGCCTAACGACAGTGTATATGCTTGGGACACCAGTACAAGAATATGTACCTTTGCACTTGTTATTCTGTCCCTTCATGTAATTCCAAGGATGGATTGCAGGCATAGGTTTTCCAAGTTTCGCTACCATATACTAATAATAGTTGCTCATCGCAAGCGAAGATGGCAACTATTGCTGCGAAATGTGTTCTTCTATAGCTGTAAAGACTAATCCTGATACAACATACCATGCCACATTCAGGGCAGACACGCAGGGAGCCAGCTGTGAAAACGTCGTGCATGCTGCTTTAGCAGGCAGCACGTTTTCGCTGAGCCTCCCTGATGGCCATACTCTCTGCGATCTGAGCACCATGGGTAATACTAGCGCACCAGGTAGTTTTGTGCAAGCTTCTCCCAGGAGGTGACATCAATATTGAAGCTTTTCAGAGACAATTTCAAAGAGTCTCTGTAGTATTTCTTCTACCCCTCCTGAAGAGCATCAGCCTGCTATGAGCTCACTGTATAAGAGCTGCCTGAGCATGCAAGCGGGTCCAAGTCCACATTTTTCTGAGATATTTTCAGAAGTGTATGGATGCTCAACATGTTAGTTTTGCAAAGAATTTCAGAGTTAGGCACTTTATCCTGCCACTTGATCTGGAGCATAGCCTTTGTAGACAGCTCAAGTGAAAACGATTGAACTGTCTGGTATGTCTGCTATACACCGTCCATGTCTCATAGACATGCAGCTAAGTGGACAACACCACAGTATGATCCACCTTTACCTTGGTGGTGACACTAATGTCTTGTCGGTTTCAGACGTTTGCTTGGAGCCTTCCAAACACAGAGCTCGCCTTAGGAATCCTGTTATTGACCCCAAGTCCGTATTGGCCTCCCTAGTGAGGGCACTGCCCAGGTAGGTGAAACTAGCGACTGTCTGGAGAGGCTGGTTCTGTACAGTAATGTTATGTTCAATGTACAGCTCTCCAGGGGTATCTCTGTTTTCCAAGTGTTTTTCGTGAGACCAAAGTTACTGCACACCACCAGAGACTCCGTCATGGTGGACTACATATCTTTTACTGAGCAGGTGTCGAGGGCGCAATCGTCTGCGAACAGTGGATCCAAGACCATGGCCTCACTCACCTTGGTGTAGGATTTCAGGCGCCTCGGGATGAACAGTTGACCCTGCATCCTGTACCAAATTTCTGGGTCTAGAGAGCACTTGCCATTGATGCGGGAACCCAGGTACATGAATTGGTGCACTGCTGGCATTCAAAATTATCTATGTTAAGAGTCAGTGTGGTATTTACTCCTTGTCCCTGCCATTTATTTTGTTGAGATTTATTGTGAGACCAAAATCTTTGCTGTCCTAGGAGAAGCAATCTATCAGGCGCTGAAGATTTCCCTGACTGTGAGTGACAATTACAGCATTACCAGCGAACAGCCAGTCCCTGATGGCGACCCCATAATCTTCATTTTAGCCTTGAGTCTTGCAAGATTAAACAGGTAATCTTACTTAGTGTAAAAGCAGATTTCTTCATGTGCATTACCAAATTCATGCTTCAGAAAGACTGTAGTGAAGGGACAGCACTGTTAAATGTCTATTACAGAATGCTCCCTATTGTTAGTCATTCTATTTGTTTGTCTCCGCCGGACAATACCCTGATCTAATTACAAAATTATACATTATATTTAACCAAATTTACATGTGTGCTCATTCATTCATATATATATATATATATATATCAAAAATATAAAATATATGCTAGAACTATCAAAAAGATAGCAATGAGTGTCATTAAAATGTTACTAGTTAAACTACAGAGGTTGGCAGCAGTAAATGAACTGACAGCAACCAAAGACTCATAGCTGACTGTTTGCATCAGGGTCAGTGACCCATAACTGACCAAGACCCTATTCCGCCTCAAAGTGGAAACAGACAGCAACCATACAGCCTGGCTAAGAGATTAGGGGCCGAAGTGGGAAGGCAAACCCAGCCTTAGGTATGATAAAAAGAAATATTAAACATAGGAGCAAGGAAGTGATCGTCAAACTGTATAAAGCTTTAGTTAGACCTAGATTGGAGTACTGTGTACAGGTATGGAGTCCTTATCATAGAGGGGATATAAACATGCTAGAAAGAATACAACAAAGAGCGACAAAGATGATAGTGGGATTCCAGAATTACAGTTATGAGGAGCGACTCAGAAAAACCAGCCTACAGTGTCTCGAAGAGAGAAGAATTCGTGGTGTCTAAATACAGGTTTATAAGATGATCAAAGGAATGGATAAATTAGACTATATCAAGTTTTTTAAAATACAGCCACCATCAATAACATGAGGGGATAGCTACAAGCTGACTAAAGAGAGGTCCAGATTAGATATTAGGAAATATTTGTTTAGTCAGAGAGTGGTGTCTGCTTGGAATGCATTGCCAGGGGAGGTAGTGGAGGCAGGGACAGTTAATGCATTTAAGAATAAACTGGATGCGCATAGCTTATAGAGCAAGGTGATGTAAATGTAACTGGTTGTATACAGACTCTGCAGGGTCTTCTAAACCAGTATAAAGACGTTAAGTTAAGTTAAGTTGAAAATGATGTTGAAATAAGTTGAAATCAAATGTGTTGGGCTAAAGAAAAGATATTGCGGCCTTGCTGTAAACTACAATACGTCACAAACGTCCTTTTCAGGATAAAACCCAAGAAGAAGAAATGAAGGTTTAAACAGACACATGAAGGAGAATGTAGAAACAAAAAAATTCTGCTCTTTTGAGGAATTAATACAGACAAAAGCACAAGAATTCCAACAGAGTATAGTAGTAGGGATATTCAAAGAAAAATTTATCCGAACTGACAAAAAGGCAAACATAGCAACACAAAAACTTTCTTAATAATTACAATTTATAGACAATGCTCAAGAGGTTCAATCAGACATGACAGTGGATAAATAACTGTAATGTACAAGCCAGTCCCACCAGATCAAAATATTGATGAAGCACAAGAAGTTTCAAAAGAAATTAGCAGTAGGAATAATCAACAAGAAATGTTTCTCTTCTCCTTTGTTTTGTTTTTTTTGGCGTTCTCTATTTTTCAAGGCGGTGTGCGTTACACTGTGGTTTTTATTTTGCGCCTGTCGGCCCAGTGCATCCGACTTCAGCATGCATTTTATGTAAGAGTCTGCTTCCACCTGCATTTTCTAAGGGTTTGCTTCCCTGGGGTAACGACCAGTGCTGTGATGGGGATCAAACCCAGCACCTTCTGGTTGTGAGCTGTGTCACTTAACCACTAGCCCACTCTGATAGGAAGCATACTACACATCACATAATATACTACTCAAAATAAGTTAATGGTCACTTATAAAATCTCATTGCACAAAAATGAGAATTATATTGTTGTTCAGTAATTTGGACATCAGAGAGTAACAGTTTCATGAGAAATTGCTGGTGTTGTTATTGACGTCCTCCAGCAGTAACATGTCACCTTGATGGACTGGCCAGCATTTCTGAGACGCCATGGGACGATCGGCAAGAGCAAGCCATCCTTCAGGTGGTCTGAACCAATCGTTTCAAAACCTTCTGCAGGAGTGGCAATCGATAGCCCAGAACCAGGTTGATTTTAGCCATGAGCCATCGCTGCCGAGCTTGTATCAATGTCTGTGGAGGTCACACATGTTACTGACCATTAACCGGAAATTTCTCATGAAGCTGTCACACTCTGATGTTCAAATTTCTGAACAACAACATGAGCGGAATTTCAGATAAAAAGGGTGTATCCAATTATACAGCAATTTCTCCCAAAACATGCTTGTTCTTCTTTATGAAGTTGTGTCACAACTCTGATGTCCAACAAGCGATCAATATACGAGGTGTATACAAATCAAACCGACTTTGTGTTCTAGTTCTACCAGAATGGGTTATAGTGTGCTGGAACTACTATCGTTAGTTAGGGGCACTTGTGCCCTGTTACTGCTAGGTGGCCCACTTGCCATGGGCAAGTGACAGATAAATAAAAATGGCGGACAACACTGTTAGTGCTTGCATGGAACAACGTGTTGTGATGAAGCTTCTTGTGAAAGAAGGTGTGAAACCTGCAGAAATTTACAGAAGACTGCACTCACAATACAGTGATGAGACACTCAGCCGCATAAAAACATATGAATGGTGTAAATGTTTTAGAGAAGGCCATACAACCGTGAGTGATGATCCAGGCCGCGGTGGCTCTCAATCGACCAGTCATTTCTGTGAGTATCCATATTTTGGAATGCCGTACCCTGGAAAATAGACACATAACCTGTCACGAAATTGCACAAGATCCAAGTTTTTCTCTGAATCGGTGAACACTTGCATTTTTGGAAGGTTAGTACACCCTGGGTTTGATCACAAAGGACGTGCTGCTCCTGCAATATAACTTTTGACCTCACTTCACCGACATATACGCCATCTGCAGCAACTCGGCTTGGAGGTATTACCACATCCACCTTACAGACAGGACCTCATTTCAAGAGATTTCCGCCAGTTTGGACCCCTAAAAGAATTCCTGGGAGGTCAGCATTTCAGCACTGATGACGAATTGAAACAGGCTGTCCTGGATTGGTTCAGACATACTGACAAATCTTTCTACGCTGAAGCTTTTTAAGCATTATTTAAATGCTGGGATAAGTGCATAAACGTTGCAGGAGATTTTATAGAAAATATCAAATGGCATTTTGACTACTTGAAAACAAATTTTCTTTCCTTACAAAATAAAATTCCTAGTTTGGCGTGGAACCCGGAACCCCAACCAGCCAACAACAACACACACACACACCCCCCCCCCTTAATTTTTTGTGCGATGAGAATTTGTAGGTAATCCTCATCTTATTTTGAGTATTTTAGTATCATAAATAACATTGAATAAGACAGATGAAGGACAGTCTGTATCAGTATTTCATATCACTAATGGGTACCAACAGTAGCTTACACCTGATCAAAAGGTATGCCATAATGATCTGGACTATCTGCGCCACACAAACTAAAAGGTAAATATGTCCTGCTATTACCATAAGGACTGTCCCTGGTTGACAATAGTGTGCTTTGCTAAAAGGAGACAAAACCCTAACATAGTCGAACCACACACAAACTTAAATACCTTCTCCGTGCTTCTCAGAGAATTGGAAAGCCTGCACCACTCTTGCAACTTCATCAACACAGCGGCCAACAGGCAAATCATTAACGGTTATATGGCGCACAATCCCATGTGTGTCTATAAGAAACAAGCCTCTGAAATTCATAACAATACAACAATGTGAGACAACAGCTATAGCGCAACCAATCAATGTTACACTATAGCGTACAACCAAATATCGTATTATAGCCTACAACTAAGTGTTATATTATAGCCTACAACTAAATGTCATATTACAGCTTATAATCAAATGTTACATTATTTCTTTTAACCAAATATTATGTTATAGCTTGCAACTTCTTCTTCTGCATTCGTTCGAAATCTCCCACTACCACAAGTCCTGAACAGGGCTTTGCATGTAGCAGGATGTAGTCCGGAGAATGCGCTGTGTCGCTAGTTTACAGATTGACTGCAATATTTGCACCTTTCGGTCCGGCACATCCGTCTTTGACAGCAGCTTGCAACTAAATGCTGTTATAGTTCGCAACCAAATGTTATGTTTTAACCTACAACTAAATGTTATATTACAGCTTACAACCAAATGTTTATATTAATAAATGTTATATTTTTAGGTTCTCATTTGACCTGTACTTTTACAGATGCCCCTGTGCAGGTCCCAGCTCTGGTATGAGCTGGATGTAGTCGGGAGAAGGATTTCCTGCTTAGCGGGCTAGGCTCGAGCAGCTTAACACTTTCAGTCCCAAACAAAAAAGCAGGTTTGACCCAAGCAAAAATGACTACCACTGAGTGTGTTGATAGTTAGCATTTGTAAATGAATGCTTGTGATGCTCATGTATATAAAGACATGTGTTGTTATATATGAAAATAAAGGTAAGTGGTTGTAGACTACAGGTATGCATAATGTAAACATGATTTCATTAAAAAAATGCTATAAAAAATAACTTTTTTTGTTCTGAAACTGCTTCCAATGTCAATATTCTTGTAAAAACTGCAAAAATGTCACAAACAACTATATTCTCATAACATATAATTAATTTGTAGCTATAAAATCAATAGAAAATAAGAAATTTCTCAGAATACAAAAGTAGGTCATTAGGCTAAAAAAAACCATGACATTTCATAACATATCAAGACAGTAGAATGAACAGATATTTGTGATCAAGATGCTGAGCAGCGCATGAGCTCCAGTGGTCAGCGACCTATAGCTGACTGCTAGCGTCAGGCCAGTGAACCATAGCTGCCAAGACCCTTCTACACCTCCACGCGGTGATCCTGGATAACAGGATGCAGCAAGGCAGACTGGCTAAGGAGAAGGGATCGAAGAGGGAATGCTAACCCGGTACTCAAAAAATGCTTGCTGAAGTCAGATGTGTAACAGTTCCCGCCGGAGCAGAGAGTTTAGGACAGGGGTGATGCGGTTGCTGATAACAAAGGTACCTGAATGCGTGTCAAGGTCACTCACCGCCTCAACAAAGGAGAACAGAGTTGGGGCAAAGAATGTGGACAGGTAGGAGCTGACCACTGGCCTTCCGATTTGGGTAGGGGGAGAATGAGTGACAGACGGATTGGCAACGGAGCTTGATGCGATAGATGAGTGACAGGTGTGCAAAGTATTTCGTTCCAATAAGACTGAATAGAGCCATCCCCTGAGATCCCTTGGTCTAGCTCTGACTTTGCTTGAGTGTATATAACTCGAGACAAAGTTTAGCTCAGGAGGCTGGATGAGAGAGGAGTGGATGAAGAGGAGGCTGGATAGAGAGATGAGTGAGGAAGAGTTTTTGAGAGAGACTGAATTTAGATAGTATGTTTAGCTCACCGACTTAGATAGAGGAGCGATTGATAGACGGTTGTACGAATGTTAGTGATAGAACAGCATCGCTCAAGTAGGTGTGTGAGTTTTGTATTAATAGATAATCTGAACGTGTGTTGTAAGGAGGAGACATTGTGAACGAGGTATGTCCAGATCGCCCGACTGAGGGGATTTGAGTGAGGAAGTTTTTGATAAGGTGTATTGAGGATGCAGTTAACCTTAGGCACGCTACATAATTAGTGACTAAATTTGACCTAATTAATTTTCTTAATTAGTCGCTGTGGTAGTCGTCTTTCAAATTTTGTAACGTTTATGTTTGTTTGTCAATAAATATGATTTTCTGGTGTGTAGATACACAATAGCATAACGAACATGTGGGTGTTATTGTTTTTGTTGTATGTTTGTTAGTTTTTGAGATTTAAAAAGATGAAGTTGAACATTTATGAAAATCTCGGGAAAAATTTGGACTCGACCACTAGGCCTAGTCGCTTCGATAGAAAACCATGGAAACCACAACAACGTATCGATACTGTGTTTACAATATCGACACAACTGTTAGTTTCCAATTCAAACGTAGTTCTTTCATTTAAACAAACAAAATAAACAGATCTACGCGATAAAAATCTTTCTCAACAACCTACTTCCCCTTTCGCAAAAAGTTGGCTTGCTCCAAACGGCGTATACAAAATTAAAACTGTTCAAAAGCCATTTGTAATCGCACATACGATACTTTAACCGGCAAAATATCGTGTATATATGGAGGGCGTATTCAGCAGTAAAAAATGGCTGTCAGGAGTGACTCCGTTAAAAAAAAAAAAAAATCTTTCCGCACACCGTTTTTGCAGGCCGAGCTGGTTCAAAGAGACAGGACATTGAAGTGCTACAGGTTAAATAGATGTATGTGTGATGGGAGTAAGGCAATAGAACCGGGTTTTAGATAGTTGGGAATTCCATCAAGAGCTAATGCTTAAAATTTCTGCTTTAGTTAATATGTATATTAACATATATATAATAATGGAATACTTAGTTAAGATGGTATGTATTGTATTGTGTTTGTAATTTCACTACTCATTTTTCTGGTATAAGTATTATATAATAAATATGCCACCTGCTGTGTGGTATGTCATTTACTGAGTATGGTCATGAATGATGTGGATGAGTGTGATAATGTTCTAAGTTAGAATAACGGCCAGGGCAAACAGTGGGGTCTGCTACACAGTGAACACAATCTCTGTCCTTCCCAACAAATTCCACAAGATGTCTAGTGCCAACTGTCCTTTCCACTTCTGTTCCTTTCATGGAATGTTTGAAGTTTTTTGATGGACAATTTATCAGTCCATCAGGTGTCAGCTTCGCAGCTTCAATGACCAGATCATTAATTAGCCGCTGTTTGAAATCTTGAAGTGTGAGCTTCTTTAACAGATCCACAAATGGCTCAATCTTGGCTTGATCTTGTGACTGGTTCAAAAACATGTAGCATGCTGTGAAAAATGCACTGGAAGCGGTTTCTTGAAAACATTTGATGGAACCATGGTGCATAATAATTTCCAACAGTATGCCAGTAGTCTTCCATTTTGGGTCTTGGATCAATGCCCATGGCGATCATCACAGCTGTGAATTTGAGCCATTCATAATGTGTTAGTGGTGTCCATGAAGCAAATGTAGAGTACTTCCTTGGTGGGTTATTGGCTTCAATAACCTTTGCAGCATAAGCATTTATGCTTGCTATTAAAATGCCAACAACAGCATTATTTAGAAAAAATTGTTAAAAATCCAAGGGAGTTTCCATTTGATTGAAAACTGAATTTATATTGTTTCTAGTCTGACGAAAAGTAAAATTCGAGTTGGTCTCACCAGTTTCAACTGATCACCAAGCTGATATGTTATTATTACCCTCATGTCCATGGGTAACAATGTTATGATCCTTCCTCATTTTCTTCCTTCTTGGTTCAGACACAGTCGCTGATGTTGTGGCAATCTGACTTGGTTGTCCTGTGCTCATAGTCGAAACTATCACTTTCTGTTCGTTTTCAGACTCCTCGTGATAATCTGACAATTCTTCATCGTCAGAGCTACTGTCGTCCATATCGGAATTAGATTGTTGACCTTTCTCTTCAAACATCTTTATAGCTTGATCTGCAGTAAATCGACGAGGCCTATTACTAGTATTACTTGAGGTGGGCGTTGCCATTTTAAATACAGTCAAATACACACTGAATAATTGTATAAATAACAGTAAAGTTTACCAAACTTTCAACAGCGATGTCAATTTCTTACCTCGCTAGTTTTGTATTTAGTAAACGGAAGTGGGAAACGATGTCGGGTGTGTATAAAAGTGACAATATAACGATAGAAACGAAACAAAATGTAAGCACCGAATAATCGGCCCAAAGAGAAAATGTGACCGCATAACTGTCCGATCAGTCGGCGCCCGGGACTTATTGTCTTAATACTCCACTTCGTTGGGACAATCCCTTACGGAGGGTGTTTAACCGATGTGCGAGCTCATCTCAATAGACAAACACTAGAGCAAAGTAGACCCGCAGCCTGTTGGGCGCCATCTATGTTGCTCTAAACAAACTACCTAACCATAGTCAGTGTTATGTCATGTCATACAGTTAGTCGCCTCTTACGACATTATCTCTGTGAGGCAGTGGTGCTATTCTTGTCCTTGTCATACACAAAGACCCTGGCAGACCACTCGGATTAAATGTTATATATATAAATGTTATATTACAGCTTGCAACCAAATATTATATTTTAACCTACAACTAAATGTTATATTATAGCCTACAACCAAATGTTGTATTATAGCTTACAACCAAATGTATTATAGCTTGCAATCAAATGTTGTATTATAGCTTACAACTAAATGTTGTTTTATAGCTTACAATCAAATGTTATAGTTAGTTGCCCCTCGCAAGCGATGATGGCGACACCATCAGACGGTTTTTGTCTAGATGATATAACTTGTGCTGTATTTGAATTATAGTGAGGAAGAAACTGACCTAGTCATAAACCTCTCTCTTTGATCCAGAGCTACCTTGGACCAGTGGCAAGACAATCAGTCGAGACGACTCGTGCTAACTCAGGATATATATATATTTTTTTTTTCCATCTATTTTTGTATGCCTGTGAGACTTGGACCATTACTGCAGATATCCAGTGCAGAATACATCCAATAGAAATGAGGTGCTTTAGAAGACTTTTAAATGTTACATATAAGGATCGTGTCACGAACGTAGAAATACAATGAAGACTGGAAAATGCAATTGGGCCTTTTGATGATCTGTTTACAGCTTTCAAAATACACAAGATGGCTTGCTATGGGTACATCACGAGGTCCAGTGGAATTACAAATTCAATACTGCATGGTTCTGTACAAGGAAAAGATGGGCAGACAACATCACCGATTTGTCAAGCCTTCGTCCAGGTGAGGCATGACTGGTGCAGCGGACAGAGAGAGATGGCGTGGGATTGTGGGAGTGCCTTCAAGTGTGCCCTAACGAATTACGGGATAAACTGAACTGAAAAAACGTATCGTGGATTTCATTTGGCTTTCTTCCTGGTGTGGTGACTGAGCCATTACCTATATATATTGTTTATTGATTTGTTGCCTTCAGTGCTGCCACAGCTTATATGCATGAATTTTTACATGACCCTACACTTCACTTGGATTGAACCAGCGAATCATCAGGCTTCTATCAATCCCAGAAAACTTCTCCCCACTCGGCAGGATCTTGGCCTGTGAGTCGCATAGTGCACAGGGCCATGATATGTTAGACTGCACTGTGATGAGGTAGTTCTATTCTTTTGCATCTGTCCCACACACAGAACTCCCAGACACAAATCTGGCTGTTTTTTTTTAAAAATCAGCCTATAAAGTATCAATCACCACAAATCAAAAACGATTCAGCTCCTTCAACAAATACATGCCAAGTCATCAAATGTTGACCTACCCATATCTGCTGGAAGTTTTTGTGGCTTAAAGCTTCTATGGACATGTTAGCCTAACCGTGACTGACAGTTTACAGTGTTACTATTCTGCTATATAGCTGATATAACTACAAAATGATACAAATACAAACCTCAAAGAAATGCCCTGATTTTCCAGTAGGACGCCATAATCACTGGATATAATTTTGAGATGATCAGACAGCAGTGGGTATTTTAGCTCACCCCCCATTCCACCTGCCTAGTGGAAGAGACCCAACAAAATACTATATTATAACAGGGTCACAACACAAACGGGAAACATGCCAAAAGATAACAAGTTTTCTATTACCATGGTTGAATGGGGTGTTAATTTGCCAAAACTAAACAGAATTATCATAATTCTAACAAAAATATGCTTAGTGACATACCTTATTTCTTCGATTCAAAGACAGTTTTCTTTCTTACTTAACCTTTACTGCACTGCTGGCAATTTATAATTGCCCAAACAAAAACATGATTATCCTAAGACAATTACAGATTGCCCTATGGTAAAAGTTGTGATTTGTTTTTTAAATTAGTTCATATATAACACAACCAGTGCACCATAGAAACTACAAAAATTTGATTTATTTTACATACCGTCACTTCCTTCTTTACCAATTGTAGCTAGGAAAGTGTCAATCGATTAGGATAAACAGAGTTTTTAAAGGACATATTCTTCTTTTTCAATAAGTGTGGACTCTGCCAATTATTGGGGATGGTGAAGTAAGTTGCAAAAGATATTTGTGAGGTAGATATGAGGTATTTATTTCATATAGATTTAATAAATACATTTGAAGTGAAAAACTAACAGATATGCCTATCTTTAAATAAGAGTTACAGTGTTTTTGTGTGATTTCGATTGATTATATGAACTATGGTGAGTTTAAATGTCTGTGCTTTATTTTTATAAATTGCCACCTTCATCTTCTTGTATCTCAGAAACTAACACATGCACAACAAAAATACTAACAAGTTCTTTATTAATTTATGTCTCTACACACAACAAAATCATATCAATAGACCAACTAATAGAAAGATTTCAGACTCTCAAAGTCAACAGCTATAGTAAAATATTATGTACTGAAAACTAATGCGACTGCAGGGGAATTACGTCAATTTTTAAGTGCAGCCTGGTTAAGGTTAAATGTCTCTAAAATCTGAATGTATCTTACAATTGATGTATGTCTTACAATCAAGAGAAAATTGTCTGGCGTCAGGCAGATGAGATTTTAGGCGGCATTGCTTAACACATGAGAAAATTTGGAAGTGGAACTTCCTGTGTCCGTCGTGTTATAATATTGTCCCATCAATTAAGTTTCATTCATTTAGATCCTTTCCAGCCGTTCAAGCAGTTTTAACAAATATTGCACTAAAAAGCTGTGTTGAAAAGAAAAGTTGTAACAAATATTGCACTACAAAGCAGTGTTGAAAAGCAAAAATTATTGTACACGAAGAAGAACATGAAAATAGAGCAGCAGCATGAAATTGAACTAAGTGAAGTAAATGTTGATCGTTGAAGAGATGACCATAAACATATATTTTCATGCACAGCTCTTGATGACTCAGAGTACAATATATTATGGGATAATGGCTGGACAAATGATTCAGAAGAATCAGACTCAGAATGTGAAACTGGCCCTGAAAGTGATATAGAAAGAAAAAAATATATTACATAATAAATTTTTTTAATGTAAATTAATTTGATATTGTTTGTTTGGGTAATAATTATTTTAGAATCATAGATTTCATTTATTATGTTCGTGGTGAAATTATGGGGTGCATCTTATAACCAATTGTGTCTTAGAATAGAAAAGAAGTACGACATTCGCCTCTCAAATCGTCAAGGAAACGGTGAACGATCATCTCCCACAAGTATCAAGCAACCCCTGGTCTCACAAATTGTACGGCCTGAATGTCTACATTTTGAGCTACTTCCAGTCGTCTTCATTGTATGTCTTGTAACTGGTTCCCGGTAATTCAGAACAAGAGAGAAAGATTGATGTCCAGCGCAGATTCTTTCTCACTATAATCCTTCTTCTTCTTCTTTGTCGTTCGTTCTCAATCTCCCGCTACCAAACCCAGAAAGGGCTTAAGTAGCAGAACGTAGTCCAGAGAACGGAATGCGTTGTGTTGTAGTTTACAGTTTGGCTGCAATATTTGCACCTTTCGGTCCAATACATCCGACTTCAGCAAGCATTTTTTGAGTACCGGGTTAGCATTCCCTCTTGGATCCCTTCTCCTTAGCCAGTCTGCCCTGCTGCAGCCTGTTATCCAGGATCACCGCGTGGAGGTGTAGAAGGGTCTTGGCAGCTATGGTTCGCTGGCCCTGACGCTAGTAGTCAGCTATGGATCGCTGACCACTGGAGCTCATGCGCTGCTCAGCATCTTGATCCCTCACTATAATCCAAATTCAAGTTACATCTGCAGGACATGGACAGTCTGATGATGTCGCCATCTTCGCTTGTGATTGGCAACTTACTTACTTAGAATAGAAGAAATATGGGAAGAGAATCTTATGTAAGTGTGGTCACAATGCAGACACTGCGGTCAGGGATGAAGTGTTAAGAGTCTTGACTGTTCAAGGTCTCAGCTTTTTGTGAGGTGGGTTGACAAGTTGACTTCCTAGTTGTTTTGCCTTAGTTAAGACAGATACATATTTACGGCTGAGTAGATTGAAGCGAGTCTAGACCGAGGATTGAACCCTGTACCATTGCTGTGAGATGCAGCGCTCAAACCATGCTGCTACTCACATGCTCGGTACTATAATCAAATATGCCCTTTTGAATGAAAGCCATATAGTCATGCTTACAGATGCCCTGGCCGTAGTCACAGCACTAAAAAGCCAGAAAAATACTGAATTTAATGATTTAAGAGCAGTACTCTGTCAACTATGCCAGCAATCCGCACCAAAAAGAGTAGTGGTACAGTGGGTTCCATCCCACTGTAACATCCAAGGCAACGAGGAGGCAGACAGACTGGCAAAAGAAGGTGCAAGACTACCACAACCAGATACTAGTGTGACATATGAAGAGTCAAAAAGGCTTATTAGAGCTAGATACATGACCAAATGGGAAACAGAACATACTGGCTACACAAAAAACGATGCCTATTACCAGTTGAACAGAAGAGAGCAGGTCGTGGTCTTCAGACTTCGCACTGGCCACAATAGACTGAGATACCACCTATTCAACAAATTGAAGATAGGTGGCACTGACGAATGCTCGTGTGGTACCGGGAAAATGACCGCTGAACATTTGCTGCAAAACTGCCCGACATACGAGGATCAGAGAAAGCAGAAGTGGCCATCACCAGTGCCAACACTAGACAAGCTCTATGGCAGTGTCGACAGCCTCAGGATGACCGCTGCTTTTTTCGAAAAAATACAGGTTGACGTCTGACAGCGTACGAAGAAGAAGAAAATATGCCCTTTTTACTCCAGTATGAGTGTGGAGCCATCACAGTTGGTCTTACAGGAAGCCTGCCTCAAAGCATTGATGTGCTCTGTTATTGTTCAAAACTACTCGTATAGAGTCTCTGGATCACATTTCTTTGATAATGGGTTACAGTGGCTCTTGTTATATTGGTATATAGGAGTAGTGAAAAGATGGACTGAGGCCCTCTTGGCAGTAGTCCAATGTCTGGCTCCTCAATAAGCTAACATACATGGTGTGATCACATTGTCCATACCCACCTCGCTGTCCAAACTGCCGTGACACAGCCTGTTTTCAGGAGCACAAACGAGGAAGTGAGGTCTTCATCAGTATGTTTCTCTTTGCTCCAATCCACATACTCTTATCGATGTAGGTTTCTATAGCACTTTGACATATGATTGCCAGCCCAAGCCTAGTCGACATATACAATATAGTGCAGTGGTCCTATTTTATCCTTCTCCAGTAAGGTGTTCCTAAATACACACAGGAATTAGTGAACCCACAAAAAACAACAAATATATACAAATAACAGGAATAGAAAGTCAAACAAAGCAGCACAGAGAAAATAGGTACTGGTACCTTCTTCGGGGTATTAATCCATGCCAGATGACTAAAGTGTGAGTCTGTCGAGACACCTATGACTTCAGTATTAAGGGACTTGAATGTGTCAATTTTGTTGTTAAAAGCCAAAATCTCTGTTGGGCACACATATGTGCTGTAGAGAAAAAAACAGCCGGCGGCATGAAAGAGGAACAATTACACAGAATAGATTATTGAATATATTTATAAATACTTTATAATAATAATCATAACTGCATCACAAGCAAAGAACGTGACAGCATTGTGCTTTGATGTGGTCTCATACTTGGAATACCTGTATGTTTTTTGTGGCAATTTTTACTTCCTGCAGCTTACTAGGCCCTGAGGTAGGAATTTCATTACTTTTTAGACAACAGTTAACATCTCACTGCTATCAATTTTCAACTGCCAAGAGTTCTTTTACGTGTACAGAGTGTGGATAGGGGATCTCCAAGTTTTATATGTAATTTTTCACTAAGAACACCATCTCCTGTGAGACCAGAAAACCCTTGAAACTAGCGTCTTTACCTCTCAACTATAGCAATCATATATGATCTCATGTCCATTCCTGACACAGCAGACTGCCGTACATGGGACACCCACGTGGGGAATCGGCTGTGGGGTCGTCGTGCTTTTTGTTCTCTCAGGCAGCTTGCTTTCTCTGAGCCTCGCAAATGATATTTTGCTCGTTCATCTGAGCATCTTGTGTGATGCTAGTGCATTAGGCAGAACGATTCTGTGCAAGCATCTCCAAGGAAGTGACATCAATGTTGAAGCCCCTAAGACACTTTTTTTAGGGAGTCTTGGTAAAGTTTCTTCTGTTCTCCTGAGGAAAGTCTGCCTGTTCTGAGCTCACCGTACAGCAGCTGCTTGTTGAGGCACTCATCTGGCTCGCAAACAATATCTTCAGTCCATCTGAGTTTTTTTTTGCAAAAGTGTATGGATGCTCCACAATGTTTGAAGTATTCGCTTTATAACACATACTGTAAAATCAATTTTTTACTCATTTTGGCCAGAGTGTACCTAAAAATACATCCTTTTCTGTACTAAAAGTAACTTACATTGAAAAATGTGCACAATGTGAAAATGGAACAAAATTGAATGTGTCATGTGTTTTCTAATGTGCCTGGCGTTGCAAAATGCATTTCTCACTCGGGGATCAAGATGCTGGGCAGCACATGAGCTGCAGCGGTCAGCAACCCATAGCTGACTGCTAGCGCCAGGGCCAGCGAACCAGAGCTGCCAAGACCCTTCTACACCTCCATGTGGTGATCCTGGATAACAGGCTGCAGCAGGGCAGACTGGCCAAGGACAAGGGATCCAAGAGTGAATGCTAACCTGGTACTAAAAAAATGCTTACTGAAGTCAGATGTGTTGGATTGAAATGTGCAAATATCGCATCCCGGTCTCTGGACTACTGTCAAAGCTGTCACTGCTGTATGAGATGAAGCAATAAGAAACTTCTTTTTCTTCTGTGTTCGTTCTCAATCTCCTGCTACCAAGCCCTGAACAGGGTTTTGCAAGTAGCAGGATGTAGTCTGGAGAATGGAATGATTTGTCACATTTACATCTTGACTGCGATAGTCCCACTTTTGGTCCAACACATCCGTCTTCGGTAGCAGGCATTTTTTTTATTCCTTCCCTCTTTGATCCCTTCTCGTTGGCCAGCCTACTCTGTTATCCAGGATCACCAAGTGGTGGTGTAGAAGGGTCTTGGTTGCTCTGGTTCACTGGCCTTGATGCTAGCAGTCTGCTATGGGTCGCTGACCACTGCAGCTCATGCACTGCTCAGCATCTTGATCCCAAGAAACTTCAATATGATAGGTTGTCAGCTTTTTAGGTAGGTTTTCAACTTTCAGCCTTCACTGTCTAGCCTTCTAGAACACAGCGCAGAGTCAAAGACACAACAACAATCAACTGTGGAAAAATTATGTCAGCATTTACAGCACCTCAAGCTAAAATCGGATACTTACAAGTTAAGGGGGTAGAAGAATAGCACCAGATATTTCCCCTTATAATCTGAGAGCTGTATTTCCTTGAACTGGCCATTAATTACAGCCTGGCCTTTGAAGTTTGGTGCTGGATATTGAACCTTGGCAGACATGGGACATCCTGGGAATACACAAATATTAAGTCTTATGTAAAGAATCATATGAGTGGACTTCATAGGAATACACAAATATTAAGTCTTATGTAAAGAATCATATGAGTGGACTTCATGGGAATACACAAATATTAAGTCTTATGTAAAGAATCATATGAGTGGACTTCATGGGAATACACAAATGTTAACCCTTTGAACCCGATGTGTGTGTGTCCCCACTCCCCAAGCCACCCATGAATTGGTATAACGAGTGGACCGTTATTCAAAAGCATATTTTGGGTTGTATTGCTTAGATTTTGGCCATAATATCGTTATTATGTCTATCCAGAACACACATTTCCAGAGATAACAAATACGGAGGCAACCACGAAATAGGAAATTGTGTAGATGAATTTGTGATCTTTGTGATGGAAAGTTGTTTTGAAAATTCGGGAAATGGCCGTTCAAAAAGGCTGACAGCAGAACAAGTATTCTCAAGGATTTGAAGGCCGAGAGATTGGATTTAGATGGTGTTTATTCAAAAAGAACAATTGATTATTTGAATAACACATATGAGCAAGTTAAAACCGTTCCTGTCCTTCGACCGATCAGACTACAGTCTAGGGGGATTTGTCTCACATAATGCATCAAGTAAATTTCATACGGGATGGTCTTCAATTAATATATTTCACAATTTACTGGCATAACAAGTAGGAACATTTGAGATGATCAGGTCAGTCAATTTGAGATAGAATAATAAAATTAGAGCACAAAGTTTAAATGCGGTATATGGAAAGAAGTACGTACTTTGACATCTTCGCTGGCAGAAAGAAAGTGGAAATGACTGGATTGTATATTACAAATGCAGACTAAAAAAAAATACTTTAAATTGGTCCTGTGAAAAAAATAATTGAAGAAAAATGTGAAAGAACTGCAAACAGTCACACAAAGAAGAGGAACAGACAAACTAGATAACCAACAATAAACTCAACCAGCTCACACACTGCAGGTGCACATGTAAAGCTGCAAGAGCTTTATGCACTTGTAGTTTGCGTGTTGATGGGAAAGGCTTCGAGAGCAACCTCCGAGGAAGTATCTGCATCCTGTGTTACCTTCAGTTGTCTCGACTATGTCTTGTCACTGAATCGAGGTAGCTCAGAATGAGATACTGATGTTGATAACAGCACAAACCTTCCTCACTTAAATCAATTCAAGCGCAAGTGACAGATCTGCCAGCAAAATTGTCATCTTACTCATCATATTCAGATTGAACTGTATAGTCATAAGAGATCACAGCTGGCCACACATATCTGATGCTGTTATCTTCACTTGCGATGAGCAACTATTATTATTACTATGCATGAGAAGGAACATAGAAAAATGAGCAACCAATGTCACATCATACACGTTAATGATAACTGAATTCAAAATATTATTATCATTTCATCCACTGCTTATACTGCATAGTGTCATTTATAATTTTAATATTGGTTGTCAGTCCAGTGTAATACCTCTACACCTCACGGTAGAAGAGGAGCGACTAAGTAAGTAAGTCCAGTGTAATTAATAATCAGCTACTGTGCAAAATTACATTTACATACCTTAGAAACACAGTTACATCAGACAGCGGAACAGACAGAGATCTCAAAAGCAGAGTGACCTTTGCTAGCTTAACATTTGCCATATTCTGCAGCAAAATTGCGATGGAACAACAGAAATGCAGCATACTTCATGTTGGATGATCAAATTCACTAACAAACATAGATCTGTGGCAAAGAAAATAACAAATACAGATAGAGACTAGCGAAATGGTGAAAATTTATGACATGCCGTCAGAATGAAACCTAACAATATAACCAGATGGTTATCAGATTATAACCCACAGGGAAGAGAAGAGTGGGGAGTCCAAAGAACACCTGGCAAAGAATAGCTGAAAATGAGGCTAGGGACGCTGCAGTCTCTTGCATAGAGAAGGTCAAATAAGAATCGTGGAGGGTTCACAGCAGCCTCTATGTTCTAAGTTGAGTCGAAAGGACCAATCCTCGTCAAATCTTCTAGCTTTGCTCTTTATTTCAATGATTTATTCATTGTGCAACATCATTTATTTCTTTACTTGCTGCTTTCAAATTATCATTTCTTGGTGTTTTTATTATTTGAGTTGTTCTGTATAGCCTATCAGACTTCCTGCCAAAGGATTTTAAGAATCAGTTAAGAAAATGATCACTGTCACATTAAATCCAAGTAATAAATACACTGGCCAAATATATATTAGCTTACCATTGGAAAAGCTTCGAGCACCGGAACATTTGAGCAAATGTCTTGCAAATGAAACTTGTTTTTCAGATGAAGATCCAGAACTTAAGACTTTCAAAGTTTGATGTACAGTAGGCTGAACCTACGAAAACAAAGACACAAAGATAAGCAGGACATTTCTGAATTGAAATGATTGTGCAATCTGGCAGAATCATACAAATGTTGTCACAAATTCTCTATGTTATTGCCACAGAAACCATAAGTAAGTCATAAAAAATGTCTGGCCAGAATGATCCAAATACGAACATTTACATGACTTAGTCACCTTTCTCTTCTTCCATAAAATGAACAGATTTCTAGTAGTTCTAATTTTTATAGGATGAGGTAGCCAGCTTCATTGCAGTTTTAGTTTCTACAAGATGAAGTAACCGGCTCCATGGTAACTTTAATTTCTACAGGATTAAGTAGCTAGATCCATGTTATCGTTAATTTCTACAGGAGGAAGTAGCCAGCTCTATGGTAGCTTTAGTTTCTACAGGATGAAGTAGCCAGCTCCATGGTAGATTTAGTTTCTACAGGATGAAGTAGCAAGCTCCATGGTAGATTTAGTTTCTACAGGATGAGTAGCCAGCTCCATGGTAGATTTAGTTTCTACAGAATGAAGTAGCCAGCTCCATGGTAGATTTAGTTTCTACAGGATGAAGTAGCTAGCTCCATGGTAGATTTAGTTTCTACAGGATGAAGTAGCCAGCTTCATGGTAGATTTAGTTTCTACAGGATGAAATAGCTAGTTCCATAGTAGATTTAGTTTCTATTGTGAGGTGGCCATGTTAGCTTTAATTTCTACAGGATGAAGTTGCCAGGTCCATGTTAGCTTTAGTTTCTACAGGATGAAATAGCCAACTCCATGTTAGCTTTAATTTCTACAGGATGAAGTAGCCAGCTCCATGTTAGCTTTAATTTCTACAGGATGAAGTTGCCAGCTCCATGTTAGCTTTAATTTCTACAGGATGAAGTAGCCAGCTCCATGTTAGCTTTCTACAGGATGAAGTAGCCAGCTCCATGTTAGCTTTCTACAGGATGAAGTAGCCAGCTCCATGTTAGCTTGCTACAGGATGAAGTAGCCAGCTCCATGTTAGCTTTCTACAGGATGAAGTAGCCAGCTCCATGTTAGCTTTCTACAGGATGAAGTAGCCAGCTCCATATTAGCTTTCTACAGGATGAAGTAGCCAGCTCCATGTTAGCTTTCTACAGGATGGAGTAGCCAGCTCCATGTTAGCTTTAGTTTCTACAGGATGAAGTAGACAGCTCCATAGCATCTTTAATTTCTACAAAATGAGGTAGCCATTTTAGTATTAGCATCTACAAGATGAGATACATGCCTAATTCTTAGTCCCCTCTACCAACATGCCTGGCAGGTTATTGTTAATATTTCTTGATCCCCTATCAGACCCCAATAACACTTAAGGAATACAAACATTTTGTTGACCTACTTTTTGGTGTTTTCACAACCTAACAAAACTCTTCAGTTCCATGGAACCCTGTCTTCAACAAATACAGGCCAAGTTCTCTGTCTGTCTGGTTCCATCTACGTTCCTCCTTTACTATCCATTGTTATTGCTTTATAGTTTTAAACTAAATTTAGTCTTAACATTGTCTCAGATCCTTTTTCTTCTTCATTCTCAATCTCCCACTACCAAGCCCTGAAAAAGGCTTTGCAAGTAGGATGATGTCTGGAGAACAGAACGCATTGTGTTGTAGTTTACAGATTGTGAAATTTGCATTTTCAGTCCGACACATCCGACTTCAGCAGGCATTTTTGAGTACCGTGTAAACCTTCTCTCTTCAATACCTTCTGCTCTGTTGCAGCATGTTATCCAGGATCACCATGTGGAGATGCAGAAGGGTCTTGGCAGCTCTTGTTCGCTGATCATGATGCTAGCAGTCTGCTATGAGTCACAAACTACTGCAGCTCATGCGCTGCTCAGCTTCTTAATCCCTATCTTAAGATTATTTTCTGCAGGCCATTCTAAAAAAAATGTCTTTATTTTGTTAATAGTAAAAGTTGTCCAGTAGAAGACAATGCCATTGGGGATGAAGTGTTCAAAGACTTCATTGTACAAGTTGTCAGCTTTTTGTGGCGTACTGTGACAAGTCCCCTTCCTCGTGACATGTCTTAAATAAGTCAGATGCCCATTTACAGTTGAGTAGACTGGAGCATATCATTACAGGGAGATTGAACTTGGTGCTTCGTACAGCGATCTCAGTCCCGACAGACGGAGTGATAGCACGGGCTTGCCTAACACGCTCGCCCACCTTTCCCCGGCACTCTAGCGGGACCAAATTTGTGGCGTCGTACCGCTGGCAATGGTGCATTACTGTGGTCCGTATCGAGAAACTTTTACAGTCAGTGGTGGTTATTCGAAGGCTCGACAGTTCGAGTCGCTGGTAGTCATTCTCTCGCAAAGAGCTTGTGACTGGCAAATGGAAAGCACGAATCGTGACTAAAGGCCCTGTCCTCGCCCGACCAACCGTTGGGAGAAGGGCAGGCTGGCAGTCAAAAATCGTCTCCAGTCTCAGAAATATTCATCGCCGGGGCCGTTGGGATCCGTTCTGCACAGAGCGCTGCCATCCCTCTCTGAGCGAGCCTGGTCAGTCGGTCGTCTGGTGTGTGTACGGGCCCCTGTCAGGCGATCCTAGGTCGACGGAGTGAGGGACGGAACAACCGTTCGTCCGTCAGTCCCTGCGAGGCTTTTTACACATCCCTCCTCCGCCGTCCGGTGTGTGTGGTTCGTACGTCTCCGACAGATATCTGGTTGATCCTGCCAGTAGTCATATGCTTGTCTCAAAGATTAAGCCATGCATGTCTAAGTTCACACTGTCTCACGGTGAAACCGCGAATGGCTCATTAAGTCAGTCGAGGTTCCTTAGATGACACGATCCAACTTGGATAACTGTGGCAATTCTAGAGCTAATACATGCTTACCAAGCTCCGACCCTCGCGGAAAGAGTGCTTTTATTAGTTCAAAACCAATCGTCATTTCCCCTCGCGGGGTTGCGGCGTCCCCACTGGTGACTCTGGATAACTTTGTGCTGATCGCATGGCCTCATGTGCCGGCGACGCATCTTTCAAATGTCGATGGTACGTGACATGCCTACAATGTTTGTAACGGGTAATCAGGGTTCGATTCTGGAAAGGGAGCTTGAGAAACGGCTACCACATCCAAGGAAGGCAGCAGGCGCGCAACTTACCCACTCCCGGCACGGGGAGATACTGACGAAAAATAACAATACAGGACTCTTTCGAGGCCCCGTAATTGGAATGAGTACACTTTAAACCCTTTAACGAGGATCTATTGGAGGGCAAGTCTGGTGCCAGCAGCCGCGGTAATTCCAGCTACAATAACGTATATTAAAGTTGTTGCAGTTAAAAAGCTCGTAGTTGGATCTCAGGCGCAGGCGGGCGGTTCGGCTCGCGCCGGTTCACTGCCCGTTGTCTCCTGTCCTACCGTCTGCCGGCTCTCTCCCGCGGGTGCTCTTCGCTGAGCGTCCCGAGTGGCCGGCGCGTTTACTTTGAAAAAATTAGTGTGTTCAAAGTAGGCCTCGGCTGCCTGAATAATGGTGCATGGAATAATGGAATGGGATCTCGGTTCTATTTTGTTGGTTTTCGGAACTGGAGGTAATGGTTAACAGGCATAAACGGGGGCATTCGTATTGCGGCGTTAGAGGTGAAATTCTTGGATCGCCGCAAGACGAGCTACTGCGAAAGCATTTGTCAAGAATGATTTCATGAATCAAGAACGAAAGTCAGAGGCGCGAAGACGATCAGATACCGTCGTAGTTCTGACCATAAACGATGCCGACTAGCGATCCGCAGGAGTTGCTTCGATGACTCTGCGGGCAGCTTCCGGGAAACCAAAGTGTTTGGGTTCCGGGGGAAGTATGGTTGCAAAGCTGAAACTTAAAGGAATTGACGGAAGGGCACCACCAGGAGTGGAGCCTACGGCTTAATTTGACTCAACACGCCAACACTGAAATGATCGACAGGCCGAGAGCACTTTCGTAGGGTCTAATAGGGAACGGGTGCTGGTATTAGACCCTCGGAAGACAGGTCAGTTTTACCCTACTAATGACAGGGCGTTGCTACGGCAATCCTGCTCAATTCGAGAGGAGTCGCAGACATTTATCCACGTACTAGGCTCATAAACTAATGGCGCGAGGCTACCGTGTGAGGGATTACGGCCGAACGCCTCTAAGCCGGAATCCAGCCCTAAATCTCCGCAACACTGCGATGAGAGGCTACGATATGGTTAGGACCTGGGGCTCGCGTCTCAGCCCGACCCGGTCGAGCCGCAGAAAGAGGTCTCTGCCGTCCGCCGATCAAAGCGGGTGGGAAGCTGATCGATATTCACCCTATACAGCGATGAGGCGTAAAACCACTAGTAGAAGACTTAGTTCTCGGTCGGGGTGAGATATGTCCGCACAACAGGCGAACAACATCTCCGTGCCACGACCAGGCTTGTCCCCTGGTTAAATGCACTCTTTCGAGAGGAATCGCAGGTCGCTAACATTTGGTCCACATGCTTGGCTGATAAGCCAATGGTGCAAAGCTACCATCTGAGGGACTACGGCCGAACGCCTCTAAGCCAGAATCCCGCCCTAAATCTCAGTACCGCTGTGATGGGAGGCTATGATATGGTTCGGACCTGGGTCTCGCGTCTCAGCCCGGCCTGGTCGAGCCGCAGAAATGCACCTGGTTAAATGCACTCCTGCCTCGCTCTTTACCTCTGTCTGCTATCAGTCATCCCGATGGACGCAGAAGAGATGCAGTCCAGCAGACATTGCACCTCTGCCCTATTGTGACAACCTACCAGGTGGCGATGAATGCTAGGCGTGCCATCACTGCAGATGAGCCAAGAAAATAAAGAGAGCAAAGAGATACCTCACTCACATGCATATGCTACGTTTCTGGCAGGATGTGACAATCCTGAGACACAGTCACACTGGACTGCCTCTCTTCCGGGATAGTACAAACTAGTACATAGTCCATCATATGATATCATTGCCAAACCCTATAGACACGAGTGGGGAAGACTCGATAGTCCTGCAAGACAACTTCCCTAAGACAGACAACTCTGACCAAAAACAACTGCTGCCTTGCAGATAGGCTGGGGACAGCCAAAGGCTAAGGAGGGCATCCCTACAGAAATGCCTGTTGAAATCGGATGCACTAAGCCACAGGCTTAACAAAATAAAACAGTGCAACGTATATCGCTGTAAACAGCGTACAATGAAGAAGAACTTGGTGCCTTTGCGATGTGAGTGAAGCAAGCATTTTAAAAATAAAATGGGAAAATCAAATTATCTCAGTCATTTCAGCTGGGTTGAAGATTGAATGAGCTTACAGCAGCCTGCGACTCACAGCTGGCTGCTTGTTTCAGCAAAGCAAACCTGCCCGACCCTATTCTGCCTCCAAATGGTAGCATTGGAAACAGGTTGCATTTGTGTAGTCTGGCTAAAAAAACAGAGATCAGAGAGGAAAGGCAAACCCTGCCAATTAATTGTAGTGCTGAAACCGGATATGTCGGACCATAAGACTCAGCAGCATCCTTTTGTTTAATGATTTAGGAAAACAATTATTGTAGCTGGTTTTATTGCTTTAATCATTCATAGATTGTCTGTCACGTTACTTTCTGCAATATTAATGACATGTAGAATGAAGAATAATAAATTGTTGTGTAGTAACATCGTCATCTATTTTTTTTTTTAACAAATGCAAATCATTATCTATTTTAATTTAGCAATTTGTGCTCTAGCCACAGGTGACTTTACTCAAATAACAAACGTCTGAAAAATCCAAATCCTCAAGCTCAAACTGTTTAACTCCAACGTATTACCAATAATTAAATATGGATGTGAATGTTGAAAAATAACAAAACGCATTGGAAAAGAGGCTAGATAAGTGTCTTAGAAAACTATTGAACATTGGCTGGGAGGAATTCATAACCAACAAAACATTTTAAGAGAAGTCACCAATTAACAGTATGTTTCATCACTCATCAGGAAAAAACGGTGGTCATACGTAACATTGGAAGACGTTCTTAGAATGGATAGCAACAGACTCCCTCTGCAAGTGTTTACATGTTCACTATCTCAGCCATCTGGTAGCAGGAAAAGAGGACGACCGAAAGAATCTCTCCGCAGAACAATCGTCAGACAGGGCTCCATTATGGGCTTGAACAATTACAATATACATGAACTAAAAAGAGTGGCTTTACATAGATCAAACTGGAGAGCACTTGTTTCTGCCTTAGAATCCATCAGCAGTACTTTCGATTTTCTGTTGCATGTGTATCAAGTGTATGTAACAATAACAAAGTGTTTTGTTTTTTTCTAGGTTTGGGTTATTAGCCCTAACACAATTTTGAATTGTTGCCCAATCACTTTTAATAATAATAATAATAATAGTTATCTTACACAAGCAGCCAGCTTATATGAGTTGCTCTTTCTGCGATTCACTGCTGAAGTGCTGCATGCGTGCAGCTTCGGCCCGTCTCAAATTACTGAGATAAGTATTCCTCTCCTAAAAGTAAGCCAGGTACAGAGGTACACATTTACTGCTGGGCCGACTGAAGAGTGTCAGTAACGGTAATCCAACACAGTACTTGATGCAGTGAGAAGCGAGCGTTCAGGTCCAAGTCTACCACTCGACTATGAATCAGTCAATCAATTATCATCATGACGGTTGAATTTGAGGGCTCAGTACTGCGAGTCGATCAATTAATTGAATCGTCAATCAAGTCAATGATTTCAATGTCAATACACAACAAATACTTTAACACAAACTTGACAAACTAGTACTTAGTAGTTTGCAAGTGGCAGCAAACTAAAAACACAACGTTTGTAAGACTAACGTTTATGAATGATCGTAATGAACGGACAGTAAACACGTTAGCCAGTAATAAAATCTCACCATCTGTCTTGTCAAGGACAACGTGCGCGAAAGTGAAGCCATGTTTTTGCTGGCATGGAAAGTTCTTTCATAACTGAGTAGTTCAAAAAAACTAAAACTCTGTTTTGACGAGAAAAATAATATTTTTCTCAACAATAACAAAAATGTTGCCATATCATTAAAAATCCATTTTCCTAAATGTTTGTGAGGAACCTTAGTGTTAAAAATGTGTATTTACTAAGTTCAGGAGTGAGCATGTCAAAGTAGAAGTCAAAAAGGCAAATGCAATGTTAGGTATGATAATGGCCTGGCTTCGTTCGTTCTCAATCTTCCGTTACCAAACCCTTAAAAGGACTTTGCAAGTGGCAGAATGTAGTCCAGAGAATGGAATGCGTTGTGTCGTATTTTACAGCTTGACTGCGATATTTGCACTTTTCGGTCCGACACATCCGACTTCAGCAGGTATTTCTTTAGTGCCGGGTTAGCCGGTTTTGGAATACTTCAATGCTATTCTAAATTATCCAGCAGCAAACAAGCCACAGCCACTTCAATTATAGGTTTGACACTGCACCTAACCCAGATGAGGTCAAGAGAGCAATCAGCAAAATGTTCTGCAGCATTCAAAATAAGCTACACTGTTTGCTGATAGTGGCAGTTTTGATGTGGCTAGAAAATGTACATACGGGCCAAAAATGGATTACCATATCACCTGTGTTGGATTTAGCCCGGCTCTATTTGCAACATACCCAAGACACATCACTCACATGCTGAGTGACACCCCTTGGGATTATGGGAAAGATAAGACAGGACTAGAAAAAAACTGGTTATATACAGACTTCGCAGAGTTTTTAAACCATTATAATGGAATCAAGATGCCGAGCAGCGCATGAGCTGCAGCAGCCAGCGACCCACAGCCTACTGCTAGGGTCAGGGCCAGTGAACCAGAGCTGCCAAGACCCTTCTACACCTCCATGCAGTGATCCTGGATAACAGGCTGCAACAGGGCAGACTGGCTATGGAGAAGAGATCGAAGAGGACAGGCTAACCCAGTACTAAAAAAATACCTGCTGAAGTCTGATGTGTTGGACTGAAAGGTGCAAATATGGCAGTCAGGGTGTAAACTACGACACAATGTATTCTGTTCTCTACACTACATTCTGCTACTTAAGCCCTTTTCAGGGTTTGGTAGCGGGAGATTGAGAATGAACGAAGCCAAGCCAAACCCTTATAATGACTTTAAGTTAGTGTAGTATGACTGAGAGAATAAGAATACCAAGGAAAGCTAGATGAGATCAGGTTTTTGGCCGAAAGGTGTAGATATCATAGCCAAGTTGTAAACTGCGACCCAAAGTCCTTTTCACCTTGAACGCCAAAGAAGAAACCCCATGATACATGATTAACAGAACAAATCTCTATTTCCCCCCCCCCCCCCCCCCCCCCCCCCCCCGGACTAGATGAAGACTACTGGAATTCTCATCTGTCCTCCAACCTAGGGTTTCAAAGGTGCCATGGAGATTCTCTTCATCCCCCCGAAGACGGATGTGTCGGACCGAAAGGTGAAAATATCGCAGCCAAGCTGTAAACTAGCGACACAATGCATTCCGATCTCTAGACTATATGCGAAGACCTGTACAGGGCTTGGTAATGGGAGATTGAGAACGAACGCAGAATAAGAAGAAGAACATACTTCATGAATGCCCAACCTATGAAGAACTAAGATACCAGACCTGGCCAAATGGAGCAGAACTGAGGCAAAAACGATGGGGTCACCGCTCAGAACTGGAAAGGACTGTGGACTTTATCATGGCAATAGGACTGAAGATTTAACATGGATCAGAAAAACCTGAACGCAGAACAAGAAAAATCTCTCCATCTCATTGGTGGGCAGTTGTTGTAGTATGGCTACCAGAAAGACAACCTCCTCGTCCATCTATTGCCAGTCATGTGGACCACATGGCTTGCTCATCTGTACTTTTGTATTGATGCTGAGTCGACGACATCTCAAAACTCTGGTGGCGGATGTCGGCCCTCAAGGAGATATTTAGGACTCTTCACTCCATTTCTTTTTCAGTAGCACGCAGAATAACAATTTAAAAAGTTTCTGATGCAGTTATATTTTCTGTGCCATACAAAATTAAATATATAAAAGTACTGGTAAATATATACAAATAATAAAAGCAGAAAGTTTGTTACAAATATTTATTTGATAGTCAACACACAAAAAAACATGAACTCATCAACTTGCATATTCACATTCACAATTTTCACACTATTATAACCATTCTGTGTTTTTACAGACAACTTGGTGACTTTGGGTACAAAATAGCATTTCTACAGATGTACAGTACAGTGACAGACTTCAAGTGTTCTGTTCTTCACCAGACATCTTCTCATTTAATTTTAGGTCGTCCTTTCTATGAGGCGTGTTCAAATGAAGCTGGACCTAACTGCACTAAGTAAATATATGTATGATGACGTCACTTCTGGTGAATACAGTCTATACCAACCGTCAAGTTTGCAAAATTTAATTATCCTACGACTCATAGTTTCCTCAGCAGACCGTTGAAAACATGGTAAGTGTGATACGGAATCCATCCAGAGTTGATGCTGGAACATGCTGGAAAGGATAATAAGAAGAGCGACAAAGCTGATAGTGGGATTCCGAAGTTATAGTTTTGAGGAAAGACTCAGAATAACCGGCACATAGTGTCTTGAAAAGAAAAGAATTCGAGGTGACTTAAAACAGGTTTATAAAATAATCAACAAAAAGGGTAAATTAGACTACAACAATTTTTTTTTTAATACAGCCTACAAAAGCAAGAGGGCATAGCCACAAATTATTGAATTAAAGGTCCAGAATAGATAACAAGAAATATATTGTTAGCCCTTGAGTGGTGAATGCTTGGAATTGCCACAGGAAGTAGTGGAAGCAGGGTCAATTAATGCATTCAAGAATTGATTGGATGGGCATGGTTATTTTTAGGTCAAGTGAATGTAAACTAAACTGGTTGTATACAGACTCTGCAGAGTCTTCTAAATCAGTATAAAGAAATTAAGTTTAATTTTATCAAGGACAGCAAAGACATGAGCTAGCAAATCATAGAGGAAGAGATGAATACTGCAAAATCTCGCATATAATATGCACTTGTATATAATATGCACTCTTGATTTAGCCCAAAATTTTCTAGTACATGAAAATGAATGTATAATATCCACCATTATTTTTCAAGACTTTACTTTATGAAACACTTTATGAAAAGTGTGGATAATAATAAAAAGAAACAAATGTCTCAATTGTATGTACTTTTTAGACTCCCTCGTCATCGCTCTCACTAGAAAACACATGGCACATTTAATTTTGAAACATATTCACTGTAAAATTATGACAAACTTTCCAATGTAGGTTACTTTCTGTATAGAAAATGACATATTTTTTTAGTTCTCGCATATTTTATTCACCTGAGTTTTAGTGGGTTAAAAATGAGTAAAAATTGTTTTAGATTTTACGGAATATAAAACAGAGATATGAATACATAAATGAGTATGAAAAGGTACTTCGCTGGATACCCCATGAGAATTTGTTCCTAGTATTTTCACGCGTGAAATCGTGTCATGTGCTATTAATACTACTCTGACCTGTAGTCATGATTGAAATAAATGCTAAATTTAAATACAAATTAGGGAGAGGAAGATCTGGTCAGCCAAAACATACTGATCAGACATATTAGTCAGGATCAGGCAAAATATATTGGTCAAGACCTAACCCCGACTTCCCCGTAGTCCTCCCTGAAAACGGGCTATTTTTATTACAGCCTGGCTAACGAGGTGAGGTATCGACATGATCCACATTGTAGTGAGTGACACGAAGATGAAGTCAAGCATAGCACCAGCACTTGAAGAACCCAGTTCACCTTCATCAGCATGCTCGGAATGTGAGGAAAGCTATAAAAAACCGCCACTTAACATCCTTGTTTTAGGGCGCACAAAAGGGTTGTTGTTTGCAAATGCCCACAATGAGTACTCTTTTGTGCGCCCCAAAAAGGAAGTTAAGTAGCGGGTTGCAGTAGTTTTCCTCACATCACAAGCATGGTGATGAAGGTGCACCGGGGTCCTGCAGGCGGTTGTGCTATGCTTGGCTTCATCTGCATGTCACTCACTACTACAGAGATGATGTGGATCCCCACCCGTTAGCCAGGCTGTCATGAAAACAGCCAGTTTCCAGGGACGGCTACTAGGAAGCCAAGGTAAGGGCCTTGGTCAGTATGTTTTGTCTGACCCTGACTAACATGTCTGATAAGTACATTGTGCCTGACCAGACGTTAGAATTCCTCCCCGGACAAAAGGGTACATCTACTCATTGTGAGCATTCGACAACAACAACTTGGAAACTTCCAATCCAAACTCACAAAACCACTTACATATATTTGTGAACTCCAGGTTAAGGGACTCTGAAGTCAGGTCACATGTGGCTAGCAACCTCATAATGTCAAAGAAATCGCTGGACAAACCACCCCTGCAAAATCATGCGTAGTGCTTCTGCTCAGACTTCCTAAAGGAAGTGGTGACACTATACTCAACTGGTGTTAAATAGAGACGAGAATAAATAAGAATTTATGACACTCAAACTACATGATTTAAATACCTTCAATGCCTTTGTCTGTTGATACTTAAAACAATATAGGGTGAAGCAGTGATCAGACAAATGAATGGGGAGAATATAACCAGGTCTGTAGCCACAGTCAAGTTCTCATGCATCTTCAGAGCCGAAATTGAAGCTCCTAAGACTGAGCTGAAATGGCATGCAACACAAAAACCACAAGTGTGAGAAAATTGTGATGCTGTCAGATGCAGTCAACCATAATTGCACTCAAATCCAACAAGAAAACTGTACTGAACAAATTGAGGGCAGGCCTTGACGAAAATGTCTCACGAGCTCTAGAAAGCAGCAATACAGTGGATACGAACTCACTGCAACATCAAATGACAGGAGGAGGCCGACAGTCTAGTCAAAAAAGGAGTGAAACCGATATAGGAAGAATAGCTGGTCAACTATGAAGAAACTAAAGTGACAATAAAAGGGCAATACAATGTCAAGTTAGAGGAAGATCCCCCCAAATACCACACAGATGATGGATACTACCAACTCTCCAGAACAGACCATTTAATGTCTATGAACTGGCAACAACAGAATGAGACACCATATGTACACCAAGTTCAAGATAGGTACCACTAGCCAATGTTACTGCAGGCTGGCAAACATGACAGCAGCACATATACTTTAAGACTGCCCCCAGCACACAGATCAAACGAAAAGGATGTGACCCACGGAGACTCCCCTCGTAGAGAAACTGTATTGAGAAGCTGAAAAAGACAGACAAATTTACTGAACAATCCAAAGACCCATCTAAATAAACAACGATTGCAAAAAAATAAGAATACCATATGGTTTAAACATCTTCCAAACCTTCATTTGTGGACACTTATGCCACATGGTTAAACATCAGATAATAGATAATTGGTCATTTTACCGACTAATCGGCATCTACTTTTTGGCCAATTAATCGGTTTTGATTATCGGTCATTCTTGTTTTTTTAATTCTTATTGTTAGATACATATGTTATAGCATGAAAACCTTTGAAAATTTGGAAAGTATATTTAATGCAACATGTAAAAATACATAAGAAACATATATTATTTCCCATACACACAATCTAAGCCCATAAATATAATCTAACCTGGTGATTGGATACGCTGATTTACGCAACTGGAAATTACTTCCGACTGAACTGTGAGCACAACTCCCCGTAGTTTAAAAGGTGTGAAGGTAGAAAAAAACACCCTTTTACTCTCCTGATAGGATATGTGATTAATTGAATTGAAGGAATTAATTAAAAAGTTATAAAAATCCAGATTACATGGTTATTTAAGGTATTCAAAAGTTTCCATTAATAATGATTTTTGTTTTCTTAACATTCTCAAATAAAAAATAAAATTTAGTAATCAAATTTGAGAACTCTTAAATTATAATGTAAAAACATCAAAATTTCTCCGTTTTCAGGACATAGCCGATTTCTTGCAGCTTCATACATGTTACCTCCAGTGCTGAACATTCTTTCATTTTCGACAGAGGAAGCTGGAGCACTAAGATACTTCAGAGCAAGCTTACTCAAAGAAGGAAACAATTCTTTTGAATTTCTCCACCACAAATATGGATCACCGTGTCTAGGTAGCACGGGCAAGTTTAAATATTCTTCCAATTCTTTATTGCAGCAAAACTTTTTGCTTGTTGGTTCCATTTTTTGCTTCTTCCTTTGAGATGCCTGCTCCTGATCATTCTCTAATTTACCAGAAGCTAACTCATCAAATAAATTTGAAAAAGTTAGAGATGCACCTCCGTGTTCTTGATCATCTTTGAAAGTTGAAGAATCTTCAATTGAATCCCCTCCACATTCTAAAGCATAAACATTTTCTAAATTATCCAATGTCCATTCTTTTATTTTTTCTACCATATCTGTTCTTTGAAATATCATTTTGAATCTTGGATCCAGCAAAGAAGACAGACACAAAGACTTGTTTTTCAAATGTGTTGAAAATTTATTTTCAACCGAAGACTGAAGTTCTTCTATTGTAGTATGAGTTCCAGCAAAGCAAATGCTTGTCTTTGCCTTTGATAGGAATAATTTCATAGTTTGAATTGTTGGGATAATTATTGAAGTAGTGGCTTCCCTCTTGCTTGCTTCCACAGTAATTTCTTCGAATGGTTTTATAAGTTGAACAATTTTTTCTGCAAGAGACCACTGAGAATCATTCAATGTAGGGATGTTAATATCTACAGCATATGTAACAAGGGCTTTTCGTTGTTCAATATTTCTTTCCAGCATGTAGTATGTCGAATTCCAGCGATTTGGCACATTCTGAATTAATTTATGCTTCTTCAAACCCAGCAGTTCCTGTAATTCTGTCAACTTGTTTACGGCTACAGCAGAATGATTAAAGTGTTCAACAATATTTTGACTAGTTGTGATAATTGTTTTCACAGCTTGCTGAGAAAATATAGATTCATTCAATGTAAGTTGAAGAGTATGTATGAAGCATGATAGTGACTCTAAACCACAATTCCTTACTCCAGCTACCATATTTGCCCCAGAATTTTGTATTACCAAAAAAATATTATCATTCGTCAGCTTATAATTTCTAAGAACATTGCTTAACTCTTCACGGATTTGTGTATCAGTGTGAGAATCTTCAAAAGGTACAATTTTCAAAACAGCTCTTTCTTGTTGAAATTGATCTGTCAACCAGTGGCCTGTTATACTTAAAAATGGAGAATTATTTGCAGAAGCTGTCCAAATGTCAGTGGTTAAGGAAATATAATTGGCATCAGTAATAAATTTCTGAATTTTTGTTTGCACTATTTCATATATTTCAGGAATTATTTTCTCCGAAAAGTATTTTCGACTTGGAATATTGTAGCTGGGAGAAATCTTTTTGAGCAGCCTTTGAAATCCCAAATCAGATACAAGAGAATATGGCTGCAAGTCAACAGCAATCATTTCTCCAATCAAAAAATGAATATTTTTAGATCGATGATCATTGATGTCCCATGTCTTTTTCATTTCCAGTATTTCAGTTAAACTAGTTTGTGTTTTGGCAGTTTTAGCAGGAGACTTATTTGATTCCGATGAGCATCCATCATCTACGTTATTTTTCTTCATTTTGCTCGTTTCTTCAGCCAGTTCATCAGGGTGAAACTTTTTAAGATGATTCAACATATTAGATGTTGTGAAAGTTTTAGCTGTTTTCCCTCCTCTTGATATAGAAACATTGCAGAAATTGCACTTGCAGAAAGTATCATTACTTGTATCCACTTTAAAAAATTTCCATGCAACACTAGGAGCCATGAGTGTTTTGTTTTTTTAATCTTTTTTGTACAATAAAGTCACTGTCACAATTATACCAAATTTATTGTCAATTTTCACTAAACATTTAAAGAGCATACTGATTCTGAAAAAGAAAATAATTTGATATCAATATTTTCATAAATGTTATGTTAGATAATAATATATATTGTGTTGAATTTGTACTACTACCAGCGACTCTATAAGGATACTAATACTGTTCGTTTGTACTTGTGATAACAAAAATCCCATAACATTAATTTAGAACAACCGTAATATAATGCATCTTCGAGATAATGACGGAAAGAGTTGTTTGAGGTTATAGTAGGGGTGTCAAAACCAATGGTATGAAAGTTAATTCCATCAAATTTGCTGATGATCAAACCATAGTTTATAGTAGGAGGATCAGAGCAATCTAGCAACGATTGCTTGAAAAAGCAAAGAGTTTGACATGAAAATAAACAATTTGAAGATAAAGGGAGACTCAGTGGCCTTGAGGTAAGGTGTCCACCTCGGTCGCGTATAGGAATCGCTTGATTTTTTTCTACGTGGATATTCTGGTAAATAATCACCCATATCTCTGGGTAGTGAGATCTGACTCACGTTTTCAGTGTCGAGCATGTTAAAAATTTGGAAATAAAAAAAGAGTAGGCTTAACAGCCGCTGCCCGTGAAAAACATCAAATTGAAAATCTACCCAAGTTATTTGTACCTTTGCCCAGGTGGTTTGTTAAGAGAAGCTATGGATGGCGCCGAATTGGCTGCGGGTCTGCTTAGCTCTCCTTATTTTTAATCTATTAAGACTCGCACATCGGTAAAAGTCACCCTCCAAGAAACTGGTTGTATACAGATTCTGTAGAGTCTTCTAAACCAGTATAAAATGTTAAGTTAAGTTAAAGGCTATATGGTAATAGACAATCAACATATGCAAATGAACATAATCATCAATGGAGAAATAATCGAACAAGAACCGTACAGAAGATTACATATCATGGCAAACCATCACAGAAGATCATTTATGATGCTCGCAATGAGACGGAAATTAGGGAAATGATTGCATTTGCAAACAATGCCTTCAAAGGAAAAAAAAGAAATTGCTAACATAAAAGAATATCAGGAAAAAACTAAAGAAAAGAATAATCACTATTCGTGTATGACCAATTGAAACATGGACTCTAGCAAAGAAGAATGAAAAAATTTGAAGAAAAAAATGCGTTTTAAATGTGTTCACATTGGTGCTATTGCAGAATGGAACGAGTGTGTTAGACAGAAAGTAGAAAGAAGATCATATCCTGTGAGTCATATTATGACCAATCCAGTGGTCACACGATGTCTTCACCAAGGCACATAAAGACAAATATTGACAATGAAAATGCTATTTAGTAGTTGTTTAAGTTGTTACAGTATCATAAAATGCAGGAACACAATATGCGACATGAAAGTCTTCTACATATGATATTTGAGGCAAGATCCATGGGAAAAGATGACAGGACAACCAAGGTAAGACTCACCTTTATATCTCAGGCATGTAAAGACGTTAAAAGTAATTTAATTAAAGTAGTAAGTACGAACCTAAGAGAGTTTGGCAGTGCAGTTGATAAAATTAAATATACTATTCTACTATTCTGAATAGATGTAATTTTAAAGTCCTGTAACGGAGATACATACTCAGACAACCAGTCTTAGTACAGACAGATGATGGATGTTTAGTACGATTTACTTATTATCATGTGTAGCTACGTAATTTTGATTAATTATGAAATATTAAAATAAATTACCTACAATTGATTACAGTATCCATTTCACATCACAAAAATAATCGGCAGCAGATTATTCGGTATCGGTCGATAAGCCAAAGCCAATTAATCGGTAATCGGAAAGCCGATTAATCGGTAATAGGCCTATTTGGTAAGCCAATCTGTCAATTTGCTAGGCCAGTCGGCCTAGTTTAGACACTACATTTAAACCATCGTCTTCATATCAGTCAAATGTCATGGCCAAATGCCGAATTTCTGTATGTCAAAGTTGTATTTTTTAAATAATTAATTAATATTGAACAAATTGAGCTACAATTACGATCTAAGCATCTTAATACACATAATTAAACTATCTATGTCATAAAGCATTCATAACAAGGATGATATATAAGTATGAAGTGTTATATAATATAAATACAGTTGTGCACATTTGAGAGAAAATATTTTCTGGTTCACACTACAGAGTGTATTTCGCCGATTTATCCATCAATTTCTTAACCTTCCTATTATGTGTCACAGTCAATGTCTGAACCAGGCGTGTGCTGAATTTACATGAGTAATCAAAATACGTGATCATTGGACTGATTAAATAACACATCATTTATCTGGTCTTGAAGCCAAAATTTACTCTGGAAAAATTGTTCGAGTTTCAAATATCGTTTTATTCTGCATATCGAAATAACCGTATCGATAATCGTCAATTGCGCATGCGTGGATCACACCACCATGTAGAGCCGTTAAAAAATTAAATCCAAGAAACTAAATCACACGTAAAATTAAACACGAAGACCTTTTTTATATCCTCATCATCATCATCAGATCATTCAGTCCTAGGACTGGTCAACAAGCGCATGGATTTTGTCCTTCCATTTCAGCCTATCCTCTGCAGCCGTCTTCAGCTCAGCATACGTCTTTACAGCAATACCTCCGCAAGCTTGAGACAAAAAGGTATTTCTAGGTTTCTCCTTCCCTGCATAATGTCCTCCAAGACCTTTTTGACTGGGCCCTCTTTCCGCAGATTGTGTCCCAACCAGTCAGGTCGTTTTCTTTTTCTCTTCCGTATCAACATTCTCTCTTCTCCCATCTCAGCAAATACCATTTTATTTCTTCTCGGTCCAGCTCACTCTGCCCATCTTTCTGTAACATCACATCAAAAGCTTCCAAGTATTTTTCCTCTCTTTTATTTATAGTCGATTTTTCAGAGCCATACATTGCCACAGTCCAAACATATGTGTATAAGATTCTTTTCCTTAGAGACATACTAATGTTATTGGATGTAAGGATTCTTTGTTTCTCTCTAAAAACTTTCTTTGCCATTGCAATTCTAGATCGTATTTCTTTATAGCATCCTGCATCTTTTGTTATGATTTGACCAAGATATGGGAATTGGATTACCTGCTCGACTTCTTTCCCTTTTATGTTTACTCTTACACTTGTTGGTTCTTTGGCTTGATCCTTGATATCCTGCACGAATTAAATTGAGACGGGAATGATCTTAAAATAATAATGAACATACGATGGGCTTGTCATGTCTCGAGAAAGTTGAAATTTGGCACATATGTAGCTCATTCAATTTGTACTGGACTTGAGAATTATGAATTTCCCTGCTCAACGGGTTTACCCGGTATGCTGCATGGCGCAAACACACATTATTGACTGGATCTGCTTCTCAAACGGTTTGTCAGAACAATGGATAAATCAGAGGCCAAAGCTGTGATAAAATTCTTGCAGGAAAAACACCTACAGAAAAATTCAGGGAAAAAGAACAGGGTTTGAGAAATTATGTACTCACGTATGGCTCCTAGAGTCTGCTAACAAACAGCAGCGCCACACCCCCCCCCCCCCCCCCGGGCAACGGCTTTAACTGGCCGGCTAAACTACGTGAGAAATCGCGGAGGAAAAAAAAGGAATAAGTCCTATCATGAATGGGAGGAGCACAACATCCCTGACTGACGCCCGCACAACGAGATGGAAAACTTGATCAAAACCCGGATAGGGAACATCCCTGACTGACGCCCGCAAAACAAGATGGAAAACTTGATCAAAACCCGGATAGGGAAGATCCGATAGTCGTGTAAGACAGCTTTCATAGGAGAGACAACTCTGAACCCAAACAACTGCTGCCCTGTAGGCAGGCTGGGAACAGCCAAGGGCTAGGGAGACGGTCCCGAACAAATGCATGCTGAAGTCGGATGCACTGGGCTACGGCGCATAACACAGTGCAACGAGGTACGTTTTATAATGGCAGACACCAAAATGACTCAACGAGATGGTGCTCGACCCAAGGAGTCCCGCCAGGTGGGCAGAGTGCCAGACCCCCCGCGTCGAAGGGGTCCACCAGGGCACGGAGGAAACCACTACTGACCAAAACATTTGGCAACAATCAGTATCCTTCCACGAGAAGCTGTACGGAAGTGCACAGCGCCTTGAGTCGACTGCTACCTTTGTTAGAGTCATTGAAGTTGAGGTCTGAAGACGAACGAGGACGAAGAAGAAGAAGAAGAAGAAGAAGAATGCTTCTGTAAAAAAAACTGGTGTATGCAGTTTAAGTGTGGCCTTTCCCGTGTTGCTGATTTTCCAAGAACAGGAAGACCATCCTCAGATGAAAATGTAGATGAAGTAGAAATGAAGATGTAGCGATGAAAATGCTGCAAGAGTGAAGAAAATCATTCACCAGGATAGGAAAATGAAAATTGCAGAGATATTTAGGTCAGCAATACTGAATGAAAGTACATTTTTTAGAATTTTACAGTACAGACTGAACATTAGAAAAGTGTGTGCCCGCTGGGTCTCGCGTCTGCTGACATGTAAACAGAAACAAACGAGGGTTGGTTGCTGTGGCTAGTTGCTCAATATGTGTCGGTCGAAAAACATGTTGCCGGCCATCGTGACAGTAGATGAGACTTGGGTTCACCATTAGTACCCAGCTTTTTTTCTTTTCCAAAAATTTTTTTTTTAAAACAGCTGAAAGGAAATCATTTTGACAGTGACGAAGATGTCATACTGGCTCGTGATAACTGGTTTAGTTCGAAAAATAGGTTACTTTATTCTGAAGGTCTTTTCAAGGTCACGCAGAGATGACATAAATGTATAAATTCATGTGGTGGCTACAATGAGAAGAAATAAGCATTGTGCAAAATTTCAACTTTCTCACCCTGCTCCTTCAAAGTCAGGGTAAAGACTTATGACATGACAAGCTCCTTGTAAATTGGAAGCAGAAATCCGTGATCAGATTTTAAGGAGATCTAAGTGGAATCGTAGCAACTAAATGAGGAGTTAGACATGCCTGTGTCAGTGTGTTGCTGTCACCTGATCTTTTCAACATATACAGCGAGATGATACTTCTAAACATTGAACACATCGAAGAGATATCGGAGAAATGCAGACGACATCGCCTTAGTGGGATAGCCAGAGAAAATGTACAGAAGTGCAGAAGGGCTAGAGCAGCTAATTTCAGCCGTAAATGGACACAGTAAAGATCAAAACCTGTTTATAAACATAAATAAAACAAAGATAATGACCACCGACAAAACACAATGTCTGCATAAATTTACAGTGGGTGGTGGGGAAATAGATCAGGTTACGCATTTTGAATATCTGGGGTCCAGAATTGACAAAAATGGCGACTGCTCGAAAGAAAACAGAAGAAGACTAGCCATGGCAAAGCAGAGACTGAGCAGCCTGAAGAAATTAGGGCAGAGCGCCAACAAAACGATAAAAGTAAAAGTCTTGAGAGCCTGTGTTTTTCCTGTGACAGCATACGGCCGCTAATCATGGGTGATTACCAAAACGTCCAATCAAAGAATCGAACCCTTCGAATCAAAATGTTACAGAAAGATCCTCAGAATACCCTGGACAGAGAAAAAGACAAATGTAGACATTCGGCAAGAGTTAATTGGTTTATCTGGTTTATCAATTCCATTTTGGCTAGAAAATGCAAACACTTTGATCACATCAAGAGACACAACGGTCTTTAGAGAACAGTGATGGAAGGTATGGTGCCAGATAAAAGAGGGAGGGGTAGACCAAGAAGACGATGGCACCAAGATATCCAGGAGTGCCTGGGTTATGACAGTGGCGGAGGCTGAAGTTTTGGCAAGATAACGAGTTTCTTTCAGACAGACTGTGATGGGAGCGACGTTCTATTAAGGACATGCTACATGATGATGAGTTGTATGCAGGTATATATTTACAGCTGGGTCGACTGGAGTGTACCAATAGCTAGATTCGTACTCCAAACGTCTGCCAAGAAAAGCGAGTGCTCAATATCAGTGATTTCCAACCGAATTCTGATTATTTTAAATGGCGATATAATTTTCATTTTAAATATTTGTGTTCCTGTTGGAGTGGTCCGCGACATTTTTTTTACAATTTTCTCCAAACCGTGAAGAATTTGTTCCTACTTCACAAGTCCACGAACACTTTTTTATGTTTTCACCGGTCCGCGAACAATTTTTCCCATTTTCCCATGTTTTATGAACAAATTATCTCTCCCACTCTCCATCCTTCCCTATTCTCCCCCCCCCCCCCCCGTCTCTCTCTCACACTGAATTATGTACATGCATGTTTTCAGGTACACATTTTAAAAAATCACTTGTATGGTTTACATAAATCGGTCAGCTGTTACTATTCAAGCTTAATGATGACTGAAGAGGGTCGAGCATGGAGTTTGCTGTCTTTTATACAAAACTGATTACATAGTGTTTACATAGACAAGTACATTTTACCGACGCATAACGTCCTTTAGGGCAATGTCCAATTGCATCTACGTCAACAGTTCCAGGTTGTATTAAAGTTCAGGGATCAAGATGCGGAGCAGTGCATGAGCTGCAGTGGTCAGCGAACTATAGCTGACTGCTAGCGTCAGGGCCAGCGAACCAGAGCTGCCAAGACCCTTATACACCTCCACGCGGTGATCCTGGATAACAGGTTGCAGCAGAGCAGACTGGCTAAGGAGAAGGGATCGAAGAGGAAATGCTAACCCGGTACTCAAAAAATTCTTGCTGAAGTCGGATGTGTTGGACCGAAAGGTGCAAATATCACAATCAAGCTGTAAACTACGACACAACGCATTCCGTTCTCTGGACTATATTCTGCTACTCAAGCCCTTTTAGGGTTTGGTAGCGGGAGATTGAGAACGAACGAAGAAGAAGAAGTATTAAAGTTCAGAAATTCAGCTCAGTGAGCAAAAGGTAGCCGACATAGAGAAAGCAAGATTTTATATCATGCAACATATGTATATCTTGTATTTTGTATACAAAGCAAAGCAATTGCGATGCCAGGTGTATAATGGCACAGTACATGTATACCTATAATACAGTACATATATCTTGATAGTCATAATAAACGCCAACGTTACCGGCCTATATCTGCAGTGTACTGTACTTTCTAACGTTATTTTCCTAACAACAAATAAAATGTTTACTGTATAACCGTTTCGAATTGTAGGAAGCGGAATCAAACATTGCGAATCGTTCTTCTCGATGCAGCGTTGTTTTTTCTGTAATTTTCTTTCGAAAATAGGTAACTGTGAAGTACATCATAACTATACAACACAGCAAAACCAGTTCTTGTAATAGGAGCAATAAAGTACAAAGTAAAAGTATTGACTTGGAAGGAAACAAAACAACATTTAAAGAGCACGCAGGTGGAAAACTAGTGACTGCTACAGTTCCTGATTTGGGCATCTCCACAGATATCACAATCCTCAAGAACAAAGAAGCAATTCTTCAAGATGTTAAAGGAACGGTTCCACTCAGTTCAGTTCAAGTACCATCTCCGCATCGCAGGTCGGCTGCAATGGATCTCCAATGTACTCTATCTCTTGCCGTAATGGTGCAATCTGACACGCTTTTTCCAGTTCATCTCATGATGTTATCCACCCCCTTAAAACGTCTGCTCTTGAATGACTGCCTTCCATCCTACCCTCCAGTATGGTCTTCAACAAGGAGGTATGTCTTGTTTTATGAGCAAAATAACGTAATTGTTTAACCTTGATTTTAAACATTAATTCTCTTTTCACCCTCAACTTTTACAATACCTCCCCGTTTGTTTTCTTATCTTTTCCCTAAATGCGACCCAATCTGTCAAATACCTCCATTTCGAAGGCTTCAATACTCTTTTCCAACTTGTTATTCTGTATCCATGTTTCTGTGCCATAAAGTAGTGACTAGTATATATAACACCTGACAATTCTCATTTTCAAATCATGATTTATCTGTTTGGATGTCAGTATGTGTCGAATGTTGCTGAATACCATCATGATCATTCCCATTCTCCACTGAATACTGAACGTCTCCACTGAAAGCTACACATGAATCATTACATGAAGCACGTTGCACCACTCGGTACATAGCCTATAGACCACACCTTGCTAGCATCAAAGGTCCTGGGCTGCTCTAATAGGCTATAGACCACACCTTGTTAGCATCGAAGGTCCTGGGCTGCTCTAATAGGCTATAGACCACACCTTGCTATCATCGAAGGTCCTGGGCTGCTCTAATAGGCTATAGACCACACCTTGCTATCATCGAAGGTCCTGGGCTGCTCTAATAGCCTATAGACCACACCTTGCTAGCATCGAAGGTCCTGGGCTGCTCTAATAGCTTATAGACCACACCTTGCTAGCATCGAAGGTCCTGGGCTGCTCTAATAGGCTATAGACCACACGTTGCTAGCATCCATGGTCTTGGACTGTTCTAATAGGCTATAGACCACACGTTGCTAGCATCCACGGTCCTGGGCTGCTCTACCTACCTCTCTCCACGTGTAACCATTTAATCGTTGTTTCTTCTCATGTTCTCTTCCTTTGCGGATTTCACCCAAAAGCTTGTCTGGCAACGAAGGACGGGGCATTCCTCATCGTGTGTCCTTTCCAATCACATTTTCTTTCTTTAATGTGTTATTCCAGTGGCTGTTAGGGGTTCCTTTCCAACAGATTTTCATTCACAACCATGATCTGCGCCATTATGCCCATTATCCTTCGTTATGGATACAAAAAAAGACAAAAAATACATTAAAACTCCATGTGTACGAGGCACATACTAGGGCCCCGTCAATAACCCCCTTCATAATCTGTGGCTGAAAGGCACAAGCACATACTAGCGACCGGTCAAGAAACCTCTTCATAACCTGACGCTGAAAGGCATAAGCACATACTAGGGCTCGGTCAAGAAACCTCTTCATAACCTGACGCTGAAAGGCATAAGCACATACTAGGGCTCGGTCAAGAAACCTCTTCATAACCTGACGCTGAAAGGCACAAGCAGGACAAGCGAAAAAAAGAAGATCCTTCGTAAGTATCTGCCAATGAAGGACTAGAGTCTTTGTTGTACAACCTTTGTCATTCTCCATGTTACCGTTCCATACGTTGGTGTTGTTGTGGTGTTATCCAATAGCCGCTGAGCTATGGCCGCCCAATGTAATTCTTCTAAAGATACAGGTTTTCTTCAATTGTTCCACTGCTCCGTACAATGTATTGGCAATCCTTGGCTAAGCTTGTAAGAATATTTCCCTCGTGTCCCCAAGTGACTTGCACTCAAAGAGTAGGTGTCGAACTGGTGCATCAGGGTGAGAGCAATGTCTGCACAAGGGCAGGTGCTGGGGATTGATGCGGTTTAAGGGTCTATTCCCTCTGGCATGTCCTGTTTGGAACGGAAAGAGGATGAGACTTTGATCTCTTATATGTAGTTTATTTATGTCATCATTACTTTTTGGCTGTGACATTTCGCTAAATACACTGCGACCCGTTTTCCAGTCGCCCACCTGTTCATCCAGGTTTCCCTGGTATTATTCTTAATAATTCGTTTTCTGTCTATCAAATGGTTGTTTATAGGCTTTTTGTTTTTGCCAATCTGTCAGCTATCTTGTTTCCTGGTAGCCCGCCATGTCCATGGATCGACTGAGAGGTGACATTAATCCCTTGGGCAGTGATAATGTTGTTTATCGCCCTCCCCCCAAGAATATCTCCTTTGTGTTTTATGGGGTATGCTACGGTACCGTTCCACACAACAGCATTCGTTTGACACTGGAACTACATTGTCTAACTTTGAATCTTAATTTCATTAGACCTCTATACCGTATGTTGTTTATCCCCTGATGAAGATCTTAGGTACTAACGAGGGTTTTGTTTCTGTTTTCGTATTTTTTACAACTGCGTATCTTAAAATATGGTTGGGAGAAAAGCTGGACCAATGATAATATCTTTTGTGGGGTGTGTCTACCTGGGAGAATCCCCCTAACTTACAACATTCTTGCATCGAGGTGCATTCGTCCCCTGAAGATCCGAAGTTTGATTTCTTTTCTGGTGTCCTTTTTCAACTTCCTGTGATCGCGCCATTGCCATTTACAGAATGAGACGGGGAAATTGAGATTCTAGTCCAGCCAGGCATAACATACTGACCAGGACGTCTCGTCAGGGTCAGGCACAATACACTGACGAAGACCACAATCTCTTTTCCATGTAGCGTTTCCTGGAAACATGCTGTGTTCAAGGCAGTCTGACTCACGAGATGTGTATAGATGTGATCCTCGTAGAAGTGAGCGACACGCGGATGAAGCCATGCATAGCACAACAACCTGAAGAATCGCCGTCCACCTTCATCAGCAGGCTCGGAATGTGAGGAAAGCTACTATAACCCACTACTTAACTTCCTTTTCAGGGAGTACAGAAGAGTAAACTTACTCATTGTGGGCAATAAACAATAACAGCAACAACAATAATAACAACAATAACAGCAAAAACACAATCAGACGAGCTATGGTGATGGACTGGATTGTTCTTTGAAATTTCTCTTAGCCGAAATTGGGCTCTGTTGAGTATCAGCTTAACAAATCTATTAGAATTCATGGAGGAGTTTACCAAAATGATAGATAAAGGGGAGCCAATGGACGTTATTTATCTACATTTTGCAAAGGCCTTTGATAGAGTACCTCATTAAAGATTATTTCGAAAGTTAAAATCACATGGAATAGATGGGGAAGTTGCCAAATGCATTGAAAATTGGTTAACGAGAAGGCAGAGGGTGGGTATAAATAAGGGGTATTCTGAGTGGTGTGAAGTGAAAAGTGGAGTGCGGCAGGGCTCGGTTTTGGGACCAATTTTGTTCTTGGTATATATAAATGATTTGGACATTGATATGGGATCCGTGATTGCATTTGTTGATGACACAAAACTATGCAGTAGTGTCTCATCTAAAGCAGAAGTGGATATATTGAGGTCGGATTTAGATAAAATTCGAGAATGGTCTGTAATCTGGCAAATGGAGTTTAATGTAGATAAATGTACAGTCATCCACAAGGGTAGATCCAATATGGAACATACTTACAGAATGGGAGAGAACAATATTAGAAAGATAGATAAAGAAAGGGACCTAGGGGTTATAATAGATCATACAGGTAAGGTGAGTGAGCAAGTTAAGGTAGCAGTGAAAAAGGCAAATGCAATGTAAGGTATGATAAAAAGAAATATTAAACATAGGAGCAAGGAAGTGATAGTCAAACTGTATAAAGCATTAGTTAGACCTAGATTGGAGTACTGTGTACAGGTGTGGAGTCCTTATCAGAGAGGGGATATGAACATGCTGGAAAGAATACAAAAAAGAGCGACAAAGATGATAGTGGGATTCCAGAATTACAGTTATGAGGAGCGACTCAGAAAAACCAGCCTACAGTGTCTCGAAGAGAGAAGAATTCGTGGTGACTTAATACAGGTTTATAAGATGATCAGAGGAATGGATAAATTAGACTATAACATGTTTTTTTTAAAATACAGCCACCCACAATAACAAGAGGGCATAGCTACACGTTGACTAACGAGAGATCCAGATTAGATATTAGGAATTTTTTTTTTATTCAGAGAGTGGTGAATGCTTGGAATGCATTGAAAGGAGGGGGGGGGGGGGGAGTGAGGGCAGGGACAGTTAATACATTTAAGAATAAATTGGATGCGCAGTTTTTAGAGCAAGGTGATGTAAATGAAACTGGTTGTATACAGACTCTGCAGGGTCTTCTAAACCAGTATAAAGACGTTAAGTTAAGTTAAGCTGCTTGGTGGAGCTCCACAGCGCGAGGACAATCGTGGGACTTATTAACATCGTACTCATCCGTTCATAGGCGTCTCAGTCTTTTTAGACGCCTCTCATGGCACAAGCCTGGACTGCCCACAAATGCAGGATCCCCCTCTCGGCCCTCACTTGTGTAATCCAAAGGAATGCAAAGCATGACAATTTGGCACCAGCTCAGCTGCAGGAGCTGCCGTAATGAGTTTCCAATTTTGAAACCATCGCCTTAGGTGCTACCACTCCGGAATTTTTGTCTGGGTTTACTTCCGTAGCCCTACCTTCTCCCGAGGTTTCCATAAGGCAGTGGAGTCGTTGCCCGCAGGTGTTAGTTACTCGAGACATCCGATGATACTCTCATCGTCCCAAGACTAGCCAACACTCTCCGGGACGTGAGTTTAAAATTAGAGTTCCTCCTCTCCTAGGCGAACTGCCTGAACAGGCAAACGAGCTTCGTCTACCAGGGTTTAGAGTCAGAGTTTACCTTCTCTTAGATTGGCTGTCAACCAAGGCTAATGAGCCCAATCTGTCCGCCCAGTTATACCACGGGGTACTCGGTCGCGCCCCACAACAGGCTCTGTAAGAAACAAGGGACCCTTCACGAAGGTGCTGCTGGGACACAATAATGTAGGAGAGGCCATTAGCATGAAAAGTCCTGTCCAGCAAGCCAAACAGTGAATCCAGCGGCGATCTCTACACCTGGAAAGGAGAGGCTATAACAGGCGCTTCACTTTCCTTTAACGAGCGGGACGTCCAGCCCAGACCTCGGTACACCCCAATATCCACTGAAAGCGAGATTTGCGTAATCCTGTGTATTTCGGTGCACCTTTTGGCTCAGTATCGCCATCTTTAGCACCTCTTCAGTGGGGGCATGGGCACCTTTCTGTCCCAACTGGTTGGGGAAAAAAGTGTTTGCTTCAATATTGTTTGTTGTTCCATTAAATCTCCCCACAAGGGATTTAGGACTCCAACCTTCAGCTGGACTCATGAGACGTCTTTTCTGGTGTTTGGTGTGTATGTTCTTGCTAGTGATAATATAATTGACTTTATTTTCTGGTATTTTGGTGTATGTTTTTCCTAGTGATAACAAATACTTGACTTTATGTTTTGATATTTTGGTGTGTTTTTCATAGTGGTGAAAGTATACTTCACTTGATTCTTTAGTATTTTGTTTCTAGTGATAAAAAACACTTTACTTTATGTTTGGGTATGTTTTTCATAGTGATGAAAATGTACTTAACATTATTTTCTGGTATTTTTGTGTAAGTCTTTTTTAGTATTGAAAAACACTTGACCTAATGTACGGGTATTTTTGTGTATATCTTTCCTAGTGATAAAAATATACTTGACTTTATTTTCTGGTATTTTGGTGTATGTTTTTCCTACTATTGAAAATAACCTTTTTTTCCTTTTTTTGGCGTTCGCCTTATTTCTCTATTGCCCAAGGCGCTGTGCGTCGCACTGTGGTTTTTATTTTGCGCCTGTCGGCCCAGTGCATCCGACTTCGGCATGCATTTTATGTAAGGGTCTACTTCCTTCTGCATTTTCTAAGGGTTTGCTTCCCCGTGGCAACGGCCGGTGCTGTGATGGGGATCGGGTTGTGAGCTGTGTCATTTAACCCCTAGCCCGCGCAGTCCCCCTTGAAAATATACTTGAAGTTATGCATGGGTATTTTGGTGCATGTCTTTTCTAGTGATGAAAATATACTTGACTATTTTCTGGTATTTTGGTGTATGTTTTTCGTAGTGATGAAAGTATACTTGACTTTATGTATGGATATTTTGGTGTTATGTTTTTCCTAGTGTTGAAAATATACTTCGCTGTCTATTCTGATATTTTTGTGTATATATTTCCAAGTGACGAAAATATATCTTGACTTTATGTTAGGGCATGTACGTGTATGTTTTTCCTAGTAGTGAAAATATACTTGACTTGAATTTGAGTTTTTTGGTGTATATTTTTTCTATAATCTAAAAAGTTCCATTAACTGCTGTCAGGGATGAAGTGTTAGAGACTTCGTCGTTCGAAGCCACAGCTTGGTCAGTTCCCTTTATCGCTGCCTTTTTTCCCTGAAATGTAGGTCAGGTACCCATTTACAAATCGACCACCATATACAGCTAGGTCAACTGGAGCATACCGGTAGCGGGAGTTGAACCTCGTACTTTTATCTTGGAAAGTGAGTGCTTTACAACTACATCAACGAGATGTTTTTTTTTTAATGATGAAAATATATTTGACATTGTGATGGCTGTCGCTACTTTGTTGACAAGCATGCAGTGAAGTACTTGATACAAACTAGTTGCAGTGAAGTACTTGATACAAACTAGTTGCAGTGAAGTACTTGATACAAACTAGTTGCAGTGAAGTACTTGATACAAACTAGTTGCAGTGAAGTACTTGATACAAACTAGTTGCAGTGAAGTACTTGATACAAACTAGTTGCAGTGAAGTACTTGATACAAACTAGTTGCAGTGAAGTACTTGATACAAACTAGTTGCAGTGGTGTCCTTATGCTCAATTTGGGAATAAACGGAAACACAACAATGGATTTAATTGGTCTGGTGTATTCCTCTTCTGCGTTCAGGCTTTTTGGTCATGCTAGATCTGTAGTCCCGTCGTTAGGACGAAGTCCACAGTCCTCTCCAGGTCAGAGTGGTAGCCCCACAGCTTCTGCACCTCGGCTTGCTTCGACCAAGTTTAGCGTCGTAGGTCTCTGCATATTGGACAGTCCTGTAGGATGTGTTCAAGGATCTGTACTCCGGTTCCACATGGGCAGCCACTTGTGTGTGATATCTTGAGACGATGTAGGTGACTCAATAGTTTGCAGTGGCCTGTTTTCAGCCAAAAGATGTGGTTTGTTCATGTCTGTGGAGCTGGTGGATTGGGTCAGTTCTATTGCTCACGTCCATGTCTTTCTTCCATTTTTTTTGTATTTGTCTTATTTGTCTATTCCCCAAGGCGGCTAGCATTGCACTATGTTTTTATTTTGCGTCTGACGGCTCAGTGTATTCAGCTTCGGAATGTATTTAATGTAACAGACTGATTCTTTCTGCATTTTCTAAGGGTTTGCTTCCCCGGGGTAACAGCCGGTGCTGTGATTGGAGAGCAAACGCAGCACCCGCGAATTGTGAACCGTGTCGCGTAACCACTAGCCTATGTCGTCCTTTCTTCCATTTCAAGTTGTACTGATTGTGGAGGATAGTTTTTGCCTTCTGGTAGAACACTGCATAGATATTTGCCTCCATCTTGCTACATGCTTTGGAAAGGGTATCAGCTCTCCCATTCCATGTGATTCCACTGCTGGAGAGCAACTGTTGATGTTCCTTGGATTTTGTTGTCTGGTTTGCATGTTGCCAAGATGAAATATATGCAACCAAAGTATATACGTGATAATAAGAGTAATATAACTGCTAATCTAAATCATACATAAGAAACAAAGATCTGTTATAAATCAGACAACTTTATTATGTGTGTTTATATAATTTGGATACAAACATCTGGCTTGAGGCCAAAACTAATACATTTATATCTAATGGCCAAACCAAGTTTATTTCAAAGTTGTTCAATCCTTATACATCATACAAACTCATTTTATGTTCATGATTTTCTGAACGTTTTATATAGGACCCTTGATATCTGTCACCAATCTTATTTGTCGTATCATATATCTGATGCATGGAAGAGGAGAGTAATCAGTGTCAGGTGAAACTTACTGATTAAAAGCCTCCACCTCACCCTTGCTGCTCGGGGAGGAAAACTAACATCTGGTCAGGCAAAACATACTGACCAAGACCCTCACCTCAGCTTCTTAGTAGCCCTCCCTAGAAATGGGCTGTTTTCATGACAGCCTAGCTAACGAGGTGAGGGATCGATGTGATTCCCGTAGCAGTGAGTAACACACAGATGAAGCCAAGCAGCGCGCAATGTCCTGGAGGACCCCGGCCCACCTTCTTCAGCATGCTCGGAATGTGAGGAAAGATATTGCAACCCGCAACTCAACGTCCATTTCAGGGCTCACAAAAGAGTAAACCTACTCATTGTGGGCATTCGCAAACAAGAAACAACAACCCCTACTGCTTAAGCTTCTGGATACAGGATGTGTTACAAAAGCGAGGTAGGGACTGACACTGTAAACCCCCGTAATGGTGTGTTTACAGAGGAGCCTCACATTGCACTACAGCCAGTACGCACCTTCTGAAGTATGCCTCAGGATGCTGCTGTTGTTGAATGTCCACGATGAGTGTGTTTGCTCTTTTGTATGCCCTGAAAAGGGCACTATGTGACAGATTGCAATAAGCTTTCCGAGTGTGCTGATGAAGGTGGAATAGGACCCTCCAGGTTGTTGTGCTATACTTGGCTTCATCTGCATGACAATCACTACTATAGGGATCATGTTGATCCATATCTCATTAGCCAGACTGCCTTGAAAACAGCCTGCTTCCAAAGAACGCTACATGGAAGAGAGATAGTGATCTTGGTCAGTATATTGTGCTTGACTCCGACTCAACATGCTGGTCAGTATATTGTGCCTGACCTTGACGCGACATAATACTTGTCAGTATATCGTGTCTAACCCTGACTCAACATCCTTGTCAGTATATTGTGCCTGACCCTGACTCAACATACTTATCAGTATATTGTGCCTGACCCTGACTCAACGTACTTGTCAGTATATTGTGCCTGACCCTGACTTGATGTCCTGGTCAGTAAATTGTGCCTGACCCTGACTTAATGTCCTGGTCAGTATATTGTGCCTGACCCGATGTCCTGGTCAGTATATTGTACTTGACCCTGATATGTTGTCCTGGTCAGTATATTGTACCTGACACCAACTTAACATCCTGGCCAGTATATTGTGCCTGACCTTGACATGATGTCCTGGCCAGTATCGTTGCGCTTGACCAGACTAGCGTCTCAGTTCCCTGCCTTAGTATGTATGAAGAGCCACAGTAATCTACTACTCATCAAGAGCTAATTCAACTCGGCCATGAGTAGCTTCCCATAACAACAACAGATACATCATACTATTTAATACCATTACTTCTGTATGTTGTCAGTGTTCTCATATCCATCAATACATCTCAAGTGTCATTACTTCTGTATGTTGTCAGGGTTCTCATATCCATCAATACATCTCAAGTGTCTTTACTTCTGTATGTTGTCAGTGTTCTCATATCCATCAATACATCTCAAGTGTCATTACTTCTGTATGTTGTCAGTGTTCTCATATCCATCAATACATCTCAAGTGTCATTACTTCTGTATGTTGTCAGTGTTCTCATATCCATCAATACATCTCAAGTGTCATTACTTCTGTATGTTGTCAGTGTTCTCATATCCATCAATACATCTCAAGTGTCATTACTTCTGTATGTTGTCAGTGTTCTCATATCCATCAATACATCTCAAGTGTCATTACTTCTGTATGTTGTCAGGGTTCTCATATCCATCAATACATCTCAAGTGTCATTACTTCTGTATGTTGTCAGTGTTCTCATATCCATCAATACATCTCAAGTGTCATTACTTCTGTATATTGTCAGGGTTCTCATATCCATCAATACATCTCAAGTGTTATGGACACAAAACACAAGAGAGCATGCAGTAGAACTGACACAAAATATTTTAGAACTATAATAGCTGTCCATCGTTGTCGATGAGGACCGCCGACATCATCCTTGTCAGAGATTTCCCTGTTGGGTGTGGGTGCGCATGTGGCTGAGCAGGCCAATGCGAGCACGAAAACATCTGCTACATATCGGGCACACGAGGTTTGTAGAAGGGGATGGTGTTCCCGCTGCTCGGGATTTCCGCGTCTCGCGCCTGTTCTGGGCTTTCACAACACGGTCATCTTCACCAGCAGCTACACCCGATTTGACTGCGCTTCTCCAGTCAGATCTGTTTTTCGCAAGACATTCCCAGGTGTCGATGTCTATCTGGCAACTTTTTAGTGAGTCCTTCAGACCGTCTTTAAAACGTTTCTTTGGGCGCCCTCTCTCGCGCCATCCCTCTCTCAGCTCGCCGTAAAGAAGCTTCTTTGGGAGCCGCTCGTCTGACATACGGACGAGGTGTCTGGCCCATCCTAGTCGTGCATTTTCTAGCAGTGCATGGATGCTGGGCATGTTAGCCCTTGAGAGAACCTCGATGTCAGTGACACGATCTTGCCATCGGATGTGGAATATTCGCCTCAGGCAACCTGTGTGGAAGTGGTTTAACCTCCTTGCATGTCCAGAGTATACAGTCCAGCTTTCGCAAGCGTATAGTAGGGTTGGAATGATGGTTGCACGGTAGACTTTGAGTTTGGTCTTGACGCTGATGCCACAACGTGCCCAGACCATCGAGCGCATTCTACCAAAGGCTGTGCTGGCCTTTGCTATTCTGCTTGTCACCTCATCGTCTAGGCTGACAGATCTCGACAGCGTGCTGCCCAGATATGTGAATTTGTCTACGGCATTCAACGTCTGCCCGCTGACTGTAGTCTCTGGTTTTGTGTACGGCATGCCGGGTGCTGGTTGGTACATGACCTCTGTTTTTTTGGCATTTATGGTCAGACCAAAATTTTCGCATGCGGCAGAGAACTGGTCCATTCCAACCTGCATGTTCAGTTCTGAGTTGCTCATTAGAGCGCAGTCGTCAGCAAATACAAGTTCCCTGATTATGTCGCCAGCCACTTTGGTTTTGGCCTTCATTCTTCTGGAATTGAGTAACTTGCCATCTGTGCGGTACTTTATGGGTATTCCAAGCTCCAATGATCTGAAGGCGTCTGTCATCGTGGCCGCAAACATCATGCTGAACAAAGTCGGGGCGAGTACACATCCTTGTTTTACTCCGTTTGATACTAGAAACGTTTTAGAGATTGCACCGCTGTCCAGTACACGAGCACACTTGCCTTCGTGTAGTTGTTTCACCATTGTTATGAACTTGTTGGGGCAGCCAAACTTAGACATTATCATCCACAGCCCTCCTCTGTTTACTGTATCAAATGCCTTTGTCAAATCAATAAATGTGGTGTACAAGGCCTGATTTTGCTCTCGACACTTCTCTTGTACTTGGCGAGCGGCAAAAATCATGTCCACTGTTCCTCTTCCGGCTCTGAATGCACATTGGCTATCTGGGAGGTGGTGGCTTTGTTCAAGGTGTTTGTTGAGCCTGTTTAGCAGTAATCGCGCTAGGATCTTGCCTGCTACGGAGAGTAGAACTACAGACACTATAATTAAAGAAAATCACGCTGTTATTGATTCCTGAATAGAACAAAAAATATAATTCAAAAGGTAAACAAGTTGCACTACCAGCTGGTATCTATACTGAAACATCCAAGTGTCACTGTGTCCACTAAACAGACGGTGATAAACACGCTGATCATTTATATGTTGTCATCAGTGTCAAACTCGAGACCTATTAGGTCGAGACCTGTGAGATGCACTGTGAGCAAAGTGCAGTAGGAAAGACAATGTGACAAAATTTAACAGCACTTTGAGGAAAACGGTGAGAACTACATTAGTTAATTACTATATTGAAACACACAAAAATAAAGTGGTTTGGGCTTTTGACAAGTATACAGTACGGTCAAATTGAATTGAGGTCATACGTCATACTACATGGAGTTTTCAAGATAGCAAGCAAGAGATCGACCTTGGCGACGATGGATAATGGTTACAGTGGATACAAAAACAACGCTATACAACACAATATTCCTACCCACATTGTGCTATCAGTGCCAGAATCGAACATTAACAAAGATAAAAGAAACTTCGTAACAACAAAGATGAAATGTCCGCGCAGAATGCTTGGAGTAACAAGAATGGATAGAATGAGAAACGAAGATATTAGGAGACGAATAGGTACAAACATTAGGGCTAGACCTCATCAAGAGACACCAAACCAAATGGTTCGGCCATGCCACCATGCCCCACCAGATGATATCCCTGAGACAGCTTTGCTATACAGATACAATGGATACAAAGCCAAGGGCCGACCATGCAAAAGATGGATAGCAGAAATAACAGAAGCAGTGAAACTCCCAATGTACAAAGCACATACTATGGTCCAGTCAAGAAACCTCTTCATAACCTGATGCTAAAAAGCACAAACAGGACCAAAAAAAAGAAAACAAAACAAAAAGAAACATTCCAAAAGTTTAAAATGTCAGCAGCACAATTCTCCCACCTAGTTCAAACTAGACGTCTACGCATACCTCCCCTCTGCGACGCCGTAAGGCCCGAGCAGTACAACAAAAAGTGTTATCCTTTAAGCAGTAAGTGAACTAGACTACAGTGGTCTTAATTTAGCACAAAATTTAGTTTTGTACTAAATTTAGTTGCATATTTAATTTAGTTATATGTCTTCCCTGGAGGGAGGCTGCACAGTCTAGGGGTGAAGCGTCCGTTTTATAAAACCAACACATCTGGTTTGAATCTCGATTGTTTCCAGTTTGGCAGACATGGGTTTTTTTTCCGCTTCTCCATGTACGGAAAGTAATGGCTACCTACTGCACTGCACACTTGCCAAGAAACTTATAACAGCCAAATAGGTGGGGGTTGTAATAAGCGACGTTCTGTAAAGGACATGCTACTTACTTCCCTGTAATGAACTATCAAAAAGCAAATCCCTAAATCTGGACTTTCTTGGGAAATGAAATGGTCTGGATTTCCAGATTTGTATATGGTCATTTCAAAAATTCAAACAAGAAATTAAAAAAATAATTGTGTAAATTACTATATTTCATTTACTATGAAAAACAGTATGTTTAATTCTTAAAATTATTCACTAATACAGAAGAAAAACCACAAACAAAAATGTATTACAAAATACTTGGAATTCTGGTATTCAAACAGGTGTGTGGCTGCTGGAATGTAGCCGCAGACTATCCGCAGTATCTTCTTTTATTAGCAATTTTTACTTATTGCAGCTTACCGGGCCTGGAGAAAGGTAGGTTGGGTATGAATTTAATTACTTTTTAAAATTTTGCAAGGCAGTGGCCAACAGCCTACTCTTATAGATTTTTAGCTGTCAAGGGTTCTTTTACATGCACAATGAGTATGTGGGATCTCCAAGCTTTTTCATCCATCTCCAATATGATTAAACACTGGTCTCACCTCTCTTGAGACCTGTGGCTTGAAACTTGAGGGATTTGATAAACCAGTTTGTGCTTTTATGTCGAGCACCATTACCTCTCAGCTATAGCAATGAAAGCATAAATTATTGACAATAAAATACAGCATAGTATAATTTTGAATACTAAATTTGTTGAACTATAATTTTTATAGATCAAACATTTTAAAACAAAAAGCAAATTAAAAATAAAAATCATCCTCAGAGGTCGAATGAGCAGCACAGTGAATGAGCTGACAACAGCCAGCGAATCAGTTGGCTACTTGCATCAGCGTCAGTAAACCAAGCCCCTCTTCCACCTCCAAGTGGTCCTGGAAACAGACTGCTCTAGTGTAGTCTGGCTAAGAAATTAGGGTCGCAAAAGGAAGGCAAGCCCAGGTAACAAAAATGCTGAATATGTCAGGCAGAGTGATGCAGATATCGCAACTTCGATGTAAACTAAAACACAACGTCCTTTTGAGGACGAAAGCCCAAGAAGTAGAGAAGCATTTTCAGTTTGCCATGGTTAAAATTATTAAACTTTTGTGTCCTATTTCACATCTGATATTTCCATCCTATGCTTTGCATCTTTAAATAACAAATAACTGGCAAATATCAAGGGACTATATACAACATATATATATATATATATATATATATATATATATATATATATATATATATATATATATATCACACATACACACATATATCATGCAAATGCACAATAAAGTTTAACACAACAATGTATATAAACACTTCTAACAATGTGGCATTTCTCAGTGACTCTCTATCTCTTCAATGTCCAGATCATTCATAGGAAAGAACCCTACGACTTCACCTGTCTGACTATCGTGACAGCTACAGTTTCTGTGATCAACAATTTCCTCTTCTTCCTCTTCCCCAGCATCATCTTCTTCTTCGTCCTCTTCACGTCCCGTGCTGTCCATGGAGTGAGGGAAACCTGGCGATGAGTGATCTGGGGGGGTGAGAGGAAGGGCTACTGAGGCTGCATGGCTCATGTCCGAGCTCATCAGGTGCCTTACTGCAGCCGGCAGTTCAGAGTCCAGCGGTGAGCTGGCGATGGTGTTAAGACCAAACCCTGAGTGTATGCGGCCATCCAGAAACACTTGGTGTGGAGGTGCATGAAGCTGGAAATAAACATTAAAATAATGAGTCATAAAAGAATTATAGTTAAAAACATTTTAGCCTAGAGGTTTAGAAACTGTGTCGCGACTCCCAGGGGCATCACAACCCTCGGCTAAGGGCGTCGCGGTTGATTGAGAAAAGTGTTGGGCTTGATATTATGAGCAAAGTTCCATCAATAAATTTAGATCTTCATATAGAGTGGAGCTGCGGTTATTTATGCACAGGTCAAGGGAGCCGCGGACCAAACAAGTTTGAAAACCTCTGGTCTAGCCCCTCTGTAGTAGAAAACTCTACGTGACAGAAGCAAAGATAAAGCCATGTCACACAAAAAGCACGCCTCAAGGCTACTCTTCGTTCGTTCTCCAACTACCGCTACCAAGCCCTGAAAAGGGCTTTGCAAGTAGCAGGAAGTACTCCGGAAAACGGAATGCGCTGTGTCGCTAGTTTACAGCTCGACTGCGATATTTGAACCTCTCGGTCAGACACATCCATCTTCGGCAGACTTAAGGTTACTAATTACATGGTCCAACATAGTTATCTTTACAAGATGTACAACCAGCGAGCTACAGGGACCACCAGCATCCAGACCCTACGCTATTTTCTGAGAGAGACTGAGCATCTATGGGTATTCCCAGAATGGAGCACGTCGAATCTTAAAAACAGAAATGGTGTCTTCATTAGCCGTGGTTTGATGACTCTGTGCGTAGCAGTCAGCTATGAGTCGCTGGTTGCTGTCAGCTTATTCACTGTGTCGCATCTTCTGCCCCCTGGGAAACACGTGATACCACATGAACACACTTCTGTGTTTTCAATTTTTAATTTGTTGAACAGACATTTTTCAAGTCTGCAAATGCCTGTTTGGAGCCTGAATATGTTGTCTTGATCTCCTTTTGACATACCCCATATATCAGTGCACAATAAATCCTGGACACCAGGTCGCCATTAAAAAAAAAGTAAAGATCCCAGTAACATGCCTGTGTGGCATATTGGGAATATGATATTAGGCACATATTTTTCTTTACAATTGCCACACTAGGGGTGAATATGGTCAACATCAAGCCGCCTTTACGTTCCCAGATTATACTGGTATCAAATTTTTTAGGTTGGGCCAACCACAGTGGCTGTTTTGTGATCAGAAAAATACAGCACCAATTGGGAGCCAAACTACGATCGCTCAGTTGGGAAACCACTGTACTAGCCACTGTGATACCTCAGCTCCTGCCATGTCACAGTGGCACCTAGAAATATTGGTACGGAGCTTAACTTTCCAGGACCAGTGCCATATTTACTCACATTTTTTCAGGGCAAGTGTCATATTAAGCAACTTTCACTCACAAATTTTTCAATGCTTAGAAATTTTGCTATGGAGCCTAACTTTCCAGGACCAGTGCCTTATTTACTCACATATTTTCACGTTTAGAAATTTTGCTATGGAGCCTATCTTTTCAGGGCCAGTTTCATATTTACTCATGACGCCTTCATTTTTTACCTGGCTCATAGACCCAGAACAAATTTGCTACCTCCTGGCATATATGATACAGATATGAATACATGTGGCAAATCAAAAGATGAATTAATACTGACATAATACAATGTCAGCATTATTTCTTTTTAGCTCCTATTGGAATAAAGGGTCATCACTACAGCTGGCTTCCTTTCAGGAGGAGCCAGCACGACTCTATGACTCCCAAAAGAGACAATGACAATAGCATAGTTACCAGAATGATCTTCAAGTCAGACATGTCAAAAGGTAGAGACCAGACCGAGAGAGCCATAAACCTGCTCCCCTGCAGAAAGGCTAGGAACAAATATCAACACTGTAACCTGGCAGCAATGTCTTAAAAGGAGACTAAAAGCATGGGGTGGGCATGGGTCCGGCAAATCCACCATGTAAAACTAAAAGTCACAAAAATGAATAAATAACCCACTTCTACAACCAATAATAAAGAGGAACCACTAATTCAGAATTTAGCTGGTCTATTTCTTTCATCCAATAAACAAATAAAACCCTCCAAAAAACTATGCATATATTATTTCAGATGATCACAAGCAGAAGTGTTTAAAAACCTTTTTGCATAAGAAGAAATAAGTATATTTTCTAGACTTGACGATATCCTGATCGTAGTTCTGTATCTAATCTAATCTTTGAGTTGCCTTAACTCATCATGCCCTTGGCATTCTCCTTTCCATGCAGAATGAATGTGAGAATCTGACCTTTGATACATTTCAAATGTCAGTGTACATACAGATGCTAGAATAATACACTTTCCCACCAGCATAGGAAATAAATAAACATTTTTATTTCTATTTAGTTTTTTTTCATATTTCTAAAGTAAAGGTAGTCAGTCTCATAGCCAATAAGAGATCCTTCACTTCTTCTTCATACTTCTCAATAGCATGTTGTTTACTAGGTCTACGTTTGAAGTCCAGTTCGCGTTATACAAGTTTCTGTGGTGGAGAAAAATATCCAGCTGAAACGCCAGTGTGGCATATTGGGAATATGGTGTTGGGCCCACATTTTTCTTGACCAACTAGGGATGATGTGGTCAACATCAAGCCGGCTGCTTTTACTTTATTCTGGAACCCATTTTTTTAGGTTGGGTCAACCTCAGAAGCCGCTGTGTGATCGGTAATGAAAATCCAGCCCCAACTTGGTACCGAATGCAGATCACACATCTGTTAAGCCAGTGCACTAACACTTTGCTACCTTGGCCCCCAAATAGCTTGGTGTTCTTCACGTTCTGTGGAGATTCCTCTCCGTGGGTCAGTAAGCAGTTGACAAAAGATATGACTGTGTTGTAGATTATGACAGAGCTGATTGTGTTCAACTCTCTGTGATGCTTGTCCACACACACACATGGCTGATAGAGCCTTTATTTAAGTGACTATTCACTGAGGGGCTCAGTGATCTTGAGGTAAGGTGTCCGCCTCGAGTGCCGGAGGTCAGAGTGGGGACCATGATTTTTTCTTGTGGATTTTCTGGCAAAAATTCCCCTGATCTCTTGGTAGTGAGATCGGTCTTCTCTGTTCAGTGTCGAGCATGTTAAAAATACCTTGACAGTTAGAAATCGATAAGAGTAGGTTTAACGGCCACTATCTGGACAAAAACTCTAGTTAAAAATCTACCAATTATTTCTAACTTCCTACAGGCCGCCTAGTAAGCTGTAGGAAGTTATAAAATAGGCTACTACATATACCTGGCAACATGTCTGTTTGAATACCAGGATTAAATTCCAAGTGACTATTCAATCTGTTATGTCCTGCTCTCTTGCAGAACAGAATCATCTGTTCCCGCTCAATCAAGACAGTGATAGTCGTCTCTTGTTTGGTAAACTTTTCTTCTGGCTTAGATAATGGTTCTTTTATCCCTGGGATTGTTTGTTCTTTTTGTTATCATGCTGCTCTGCTTTTGTTGTTTGCTCTCAGTAACACTACCCATTTTTGGCTTTTTGTTCGCCTAAGGCTTTTTTAAGCTATGAAAGTTTATCATTTTTGAATGCTTTGCAAACTGACATTGTACGAGGCGTGTTCAAATGAAACCGGACCTAACTGCAACAAATGAACATATGTACGATGTGCATGATGACATCACTTCTGATGTAAACACCACATACCAATTGTCAAGTTTGCAAAATTTCATTATCCTCCGACTCATAGTTTCCTCAGCAGACCATTGAAAACATGGTGGGTGTGATACGGAATCCATCCAGAGTTAATCAGCGAGCGGTGATTCAGGTTCTAACGGCTGAAGGATGTCGACCAGTTGACATTCATCGCAGAATGCAGGCAGTGTATGGTGACAAAAGTGTGTCAAAGACAACCGTGAAGAACTGGACAACGGTGTTTAAAGAAGGACGCGAGTTAACGAAAGATCTTCCGAGACCAGGTCAGGCACATATTGTTGTATCAGAAGATACCATCGCCAAAATTCATGCAACAATTCGGGTGGATCGTTGTCGGAGCTTACGTTCGCCACACTTTTGTCACCATACACTGCCTGCATTTTGCAATGAATGTCAACTGGTCAACATCCTTCAGCTGTTAGAAACCGAATAACCGCTAGCTGATCAACTCTGGACGGCGAATTTCATATCACACCCGTCATGTTTTCAACGGTCTGCTGAGGAAACTATGAGTTGGAGGATAATGAAATTTTGCAAACTTTACATCTGAAGTGGCGTCATCATGTATAACGTGTGTATGTTCACTTGGTGCAGTTAGGTCTGGTTTCATTTGAACACTCCTTGTATTTAAAACACCAGCGACTGTATGTGTTCTCATACTCAAATCCTCTCACAGAGTTCCCATAGAGACACGCATGATGGCCTGAGGACCGAACCACAATAAAAGTTTGCGGACCACAACATACAGCTTTGCGCATCACTTGTTGTAAACACCTGGTCTAGCGTTAGTTTAGTTGGCAACACCTAGCAACGGACAGCGAAAGGAAATGAAAGGTAGATATTAAATGGCACACCTGGAAGCAATCCATATAAATAATCTATATTACAGCAACTTGTTCATGCTCTCACCTGTAAATCATTGGCAGGTGTACACCAGGGCTCAGAGCGTCGGTGGCTACGTGTGTATGCAGTCTGAAATTAGAAATACATGCAGAATCTGTTTAGAATATAGACAGACCAAGCATTTGGGGGAGGAAACTAATGTCTGGTCAGGCATAACATGCTGATCAAACATGTTAGTCAGGGTTGGGCAAAATATAGTGGCCAAGATCACCACCTTGACTTCCATGTACTGGAAAGGGACTGTTCTTCTTGGCAGTCTGGTTAACGAGGTGGGGGATCGACGTGATCCTCGTGGTAGTGAGCGACATGCAGATGAAATCAAGAATAGCAGAACCGCCTGGAGGGCCCAAGTCCACCTTCATGTGAGGAAAACTACTGCAACTCGCAACAGAACGTCCTTTTCAGGGAGCACAAAAGAGTAAACCTACTCATTGTGGGCATTCACAACAATAACAACCATGCATTTCATATTAATATACTGTACACTTGCTCATCTATATATTGCTTATCTGTATACTTTTCCATTGACTCCCCTGCCTGCCTTCCATAAGCTGCTTTACTTATTCAATGACTTTCTAGCATGATGTCACCACCCAAGTGTTTCAAATCATTTGTACTATCATTCTGTCACCACCCAAGTGTTTCAAATCATTTGTATTATCATTCTCAACTTAACGTCTTTATACTGGTTTAGAAGACTCTGCAGAGTCTGTATACAACCAGTTTCATTTACATTTCCTTTCCCTAAAAGCTATGCGCATCCAATCTATTCTTAAATGCATTAACTGTCCTTGTCTCCACTACTTCCTGTGGCAATGCATTCCAAGCATTCACCACTTTCTGATTAAAATGATATTTCCTGATATCTAATCTGGACCTTTCTTTAGTTAATTTGTAGCTATGGCCTCTTGTTCTTGTTGGTGTTTGTATTTTGAAAAACTTGTTATAGTCTAATTTATCCTTTCCTTTGATTATCTTATAAACCTGTATTAAGTCACTTCGAATTCTTCTCTTTTGTAGACACTGTAGGCCTGTTTGTCGGAGTCTGACTTATAACTGTAATTATGGAATCCCACTATCAACTTTGTCACTCTTCTTTGTATCCTTTCCAGCATGTTTATATATCCTCTACGATAAGAACTCCATACCTATACACAGTAATCCAATCAAGGTCTAACTAATGCTTTGTACAGTTTAACAATCACTTCCTTACTCCTATGTTTAATATTTCTTGTTATCACACCTAACATTGCATTTCTCTTTTTCACTGCTACCTGGACTGCTCACTCACCTTACCTGTATGATCTATTATAACCCTTAGGTCCCTTTCCTTTTCTATCTTTCTAAAATTGTTCTCACCCATTCAGTAATTATGTTCCATATTGGATCTACCCATGTGGATGACTGTACATTTATGTACATTAAACTTGTCATTGGTACTGTACCTTTTATATTTCTGTTGTTCCCTCATACAACACTTTTTTTCTATCTTTTTTTAAATGTAGCCGCTGATTAGCACAGTAGTAGAGCACTTGCTTTTCAAAGCGTACAGATTACAACTCTCACTACCGACAGTTCCAGTCAACCCAGCTGGAAATAGGTACCTGACTTATGGTTAGAGAAGGAACAGGCAGCGAGGAAGGGAACTGACCACCCCACCTCACAAGCCGAGGCTTAGTATACAGAAGTCTCTTAAAACTTCATTCCTGACCAGCAGTCTGCGGAAGGACTTCCTTCACCTTTTCTAGCTAGCTAAAAGATCCATTCAACATTTCAGTTGATTTAAACATTTAACTGATTAGACAGCTGCCAGTACATATTTAAATGCAAAGCAAAGGAACTTTCTTCTCTTCAGGCATAGTTAGGCTTACATTAATGGCAAGTGAAATGTAGTATAAAATGTTATATTACATACATTCCTACATTTGTCTGAATGGTAAAAACCTGTATATCTTTGGTGACCAATAAGTGGCAAATATTTTTCAACAAGGGAAATAATGTTAGTAACCCACGTGTAATTAGATATTCCATTCTTAGCTCCCATTGAAAGACATTATTATTGTGGATTATGTAGGATCAAAGTTGAACCAGTTACTCTCACACCCCTAACTTTCACAAATTGTCAACAATGCATACTGCTGATGTCATTTATAATGGATAGTCTTGATGCGACATTTGACACTGAGTAGTCTTAATACGACATTTGACACTATACAACCAATCAACTCCGACTCTTCCATTGGACCTTAAATAATTAGCAAACTCATGGAACCTCTAAATGTAAACCGAGCATCTTCCTTCAAGACTGTTATCAATGAAACATTAAAATGTAAGTGTTTGGTTGTATCTTCAGACAAACTGATACATTATTATGGAGGATCAGAACAAGATTGCTGCACACAAAAATAGAAGCAAATGTTGTACATAAGAGACAACTGCGTTAATCACAACAGGCAAACTAGACTCTACAGGATGCAGCAATAAGACCTTTTCATTTTTCTTCATTTTATTCTGATTGATATTCATACATTTGGTCAGTATATGATGACTTAAGTGCACTATACACATGGACAAGTGAACATACGGTTGTGATTCGCTGTAGGTATATTCAGTCAGTTTTCATACAATTTCCCTTTCCTCTGTGTCGCACAGAAACAATAATAACATTGTCCTGGACAGCCTGTAAGAAACACTCATGAATTCCAGCTAAAATTCAGTGGATTTCAACACACAATAAGAAACATGGAAATAAGAAGGCACACAGACTAGCAAAGAGGGAGGAAAGAAAACAGAGACATGAGCTACATTGGCCACCATCTTCAGCTGGCCATTTTATGGGGAATCTGTACTTAAGTGATGGTGGTGGTTTCAAAGAAACAATTTTTCCTGATGATGTTGCTAGCCCCATATAGAACTGTCTTATTTTCAACCCGGGCACCACTAAGGTTAAAAAATTCAGGCGTATATTTATTTTCAGTTCACTTGCCCATTTTAGTTGATATGTTTGTATCTTTATTTTTCAACAGCATACTCAGCCTTCTTTAGTTGCCTCTTACAACATGCATGAAGGTTTACAGTGCTACTTTGCTTTGTTCTCCTTTCGGACCTCTGGCATATATGCAGTATTGTGTATTAATTATGTTTGTAACTCAGCTGTCTAAAGTAGCTGACCTGATTTCTTCCTTGTCTACCTGTCACTCCAGAACTAGCTTTTATGGAAGCCTTAATCGCGTTATTTACAGGGTATTTATTTTACTTACTTACTTAGTCGCTCCTCTTTTACCGTGAGGTGTAGAGGTTTGCCAAAGAGAACGCCACACTGCTCTATCCGCCGTCTTTTTCCTGGCCTCTTTCCAATCCATCCCTCTATCACTTAGGGACTGTTGTATGTTGTCTTCCCAACGTACTTTGGGACGTCCTCGGGGTCTGCGTCCTTGACTTTTGATCTCCCATGACCGCTTTGGTATCCGATCTTCTTCCATTCTACAGACATGGCCAAACCACTGTAGTTGGGACTGCTCCACTCGTGTCTGCAGGAGTTGAACTTCAAGACTGCTACGTATTGTCTGGTTACGGATCTTGTCCCTTTTCGTCACCTGAACTGCCTTTCTTAGGTACCTCATTTCTGAAGTTTGTAATTGCCTTTCTTGGGCTGTAGTCATTGCCCATGACTCACATCCATGTCAGGACAGGCACATAGGTCGAGCAGTATACATCCATCTTTGTTTTCCTGCTTATTTCTCTTCTGCTGAGGAAACCTCTGTTTATTGCATGGAACAGTCTACCTGCTGCTGCCCTTCGTGCAGTTAACTCCTCTTTGATTCTTCCCATGCTGTCTATTACCACTCCTAGATATTTAAAGTTGCTCACCTGCTCCAGTGCTCGTGTTCCCAGGGTTATCTGATGTCTCTTTTCATCTCTGGCGATCACCATGGTTTTTGTTTTGGAGTTGCTGATGTGCATTCCTCTCTTCTTCAACTCTTCTTCCCAGACCTGCAAGTTGATCTGGAGATGTACTTCGGTTTTCGTGATCAGGGCCACATCGTCTGCAAATGCTAGTTCCGATATGTAACTTGGTCTCATCTTCCAGTACCCTACTTCATATTTTTTTGTCCGTTCCTTGTAGGCTTTGATGACTTCATCCACGAGGAGTATGAAAAGGTACGGTGATAGAATGTCCCCCTGTCTTACTCCTCTAGTGGTCTTGAACTCTCCTGACTTTTGATTTGATGTCCGCACATAATTTCTGCATGTTTTATAGAAACTCTGTATGGCAGAGATCAGGGGTCCTGGGATGTTCTTCCTTGTCAGGCACTCCCAGAGTTTGTCCCAAGGAACTTTATCAAATGCTTTCTCCAAATCCAAAAAGCAGAGATGCATCTCTTTATCATATTCAAGAGCCTTTTCACTTAGCTGTCTGAGTGTAAAGATAAGGTCTTGAGTACTTCTGTTTGCCCTAAACCCACATTGAGTTTCATCCATATTTGGCTCTGCTAGACCTCTTAATCGCCGTTCTAGAATCCTAGAGTAGACTTTCCCGGGGACACAGAAGGGAAATACCTCTGTGATTTTCACATTGTCGATTGTCGCCCTTTTTAAATATTGGTATTATTATTGCAACCTCCCAGTCTCTTGGTATCTTCTTGTGGCGCCAAGCTGGCCTTGAGAATCTTCATGAATAGCATATCTCCTGCCGCTCCCATGTATTTAACCATTTCTGGTGTTATACCATCATGTCCTGCTGCTTTACTAATCTTAATTTTCTCCAATGCTGCCTTTAGTTCTTCCATTGTGATATTATCGTTTCCCTCCATGGCTCCCTCTTCTTGAATTGGGAATGTTACTTCCAGAGCTTGGTTTTCCTCCACTCCAAGGAGATCTGAGAAATATTCTTTCCATCTGTTCATTACCTCTTCTGGGGCAGTCAACAGCGCACCTTGTTTATCTTTAACAAATTTCAGGGGGCATTCCTTTTCCTTCCTCATGTTCTTTAAGGTCCTGTAGAACAGTTTCTGGTTTTCTCCAGCATTATTTTCCAGTTTCTCTCCAAATTCTTCCCAGGATTTCTGTTTGGCCTTGAGCACAGTCTTCTTTGCTTCTGTTCTAAAATTTACATATTCTTTATATTTCTTTGTTTGTTCTTCTGTATTCCTAGCCCCTAGGTATTGTTTCCATGCCTTTATCTTTTCTCGTATTATTGTTTTCACTTCTTCTGTCCACCATGGTGTACTCTTTCTCTTCCACCCTTCTTTGGTTTGACCGCATGCCTCTGCTGCAGCCTCTTTGAAGATGTCTTTGAATTTTACCCAGAGCATTTCCAAATCTTCTTCAGATTCCTCTATCCTTTCTATTGCTGTTGTTATGAGCCCTTGGTATCTCCTCTTAACATCTGGTTCTCGTAGTTTGTAAGCCTTAATTTACAAATAAAGGTGTTTTTTTTAAATTTTGGTATTTGTCTTATCTTCTTTATTCCGTAAGGTGGTGTGCGTTGCACTATGTTTTTATTTTGCGACTTTGTCATGCATTTTCTAAGAGTCTGCTTTCCCGGGGTAACAGCCGGTGCTGTGATGGAGAGCGAACCCAGTACCTTCGGCTTGTGAGCCGTGCCGTTTAACCACTAGGCCATGCAGTCCCCTCAGGGAGGGTTCAACAGCAATCGTATTTACATGGGGAGGTTGCCAGCCCCCTGCGCAATTTTCCTTCGTAGCCTCTTATGAGATGTTGGAAAGGAAACTGTGACTCTACTCTGGCAAAACAGTCACTGACCATTATGTCTGATTGTCTTTAAAGGCAACAGCAAACTCCCTTCATTTCTTAGATCCTTGGTTAGATACAGAGAAAGCAGTGAGTGGCGATCATGCCTGAAGTATTTCTTTAAGGGCAACAACAAACTCTCTCCAGTTCTTAGAATCTTGGTTAGATACGGCCAAAGCGGTGAGTGGCCATCATGCCTGAAGGCATCTTTAAGGGCAACAACAAACTCCCTCCAGTTCTAAGAACCCATTTAAGTGATTGGCAATGATGGAACATTTTCTAGTATCTAAAGTGGTGGCATAAAATGGAGTATATTTTTCAGTTGTAGTAGGTTAAAGGCACCCTGTTCTTCTTCTTCGTCTTCTCCTCCTCCTCCTCCTACGTTCGTATTGAAAGGTACATTTGTAATGCTGTATTGTAGTTTATAGCGATAATGCAATATCTGCATCTTTTGGCTTGACACATCAAATTTCAGCACGACATTTTCGGGACGGGGTTTGCCTTCCCTTTTCGATACCTAATATTTTAGTGGGATGGAGTGTGCAAGTGGTTAAGTGACACGGCTCACAAACCGAAGGTGCTGGGTTTGCTCCCCAATCACAGCACCGGCCGTTACCCCGGGGAAGCAAACCCTTAGAAAATGCAGGAGGAAGCAGACCCTTACATAAAATGCATGACGAAGCCGGATGCACTGATCGCAGGCGCAAAAATAAAAACAGTTCTAGGCACACCACCTTGGGAAAAAGAGAAATAAGGCGAACGAAAAAAAAATCTTTTTGTCTGGTTGCAGTCTATTTCCAGAGCCGTTACTTGGGGACGGAATAGAGTCTTAGTCAGTTATCGGTCGCGGGCCCTGATGCAAACAAGCAGCCACGAGTTGCCTGGTTGCTGTCAGTTCATTTACTGTGCTGCATTTTCGAAGGGTTGCCAATCTCATGCACAACACTGCTTAGTTGCCTTGTACGACCTGCATACATGTGAAGCGAGCCTAATTCTGCCATCCATAGAAAGTGATCATGGAATTCACGCTGAAATCATTCTTCTACACGTAAAATAACCAGTGACTGAGGGCTGTCCAGGAGGCTGGATGACAACCTAAATGCTTTGGAACAGGCTTCCTGCTATGAAGCGGCTATCCTCCCCCCACCCCCAACTCCTATTTGGGCAAGAGAAAAAACGAAAGCAACAATAACTTACACCTCCATAAGTCGTCTTCCCTTCCCCTCAGGGGTTTGTGCGTGAGCTCGTGCGTGCACCCCTGGATCGCCGCCTTCAGGGATTGGCCATGGAGAAATTTCGCGCGCCTGCACGTGGTGCATCATGGAAGCCATATGTAAATGTCACGGTAACTGGTCGAGGCATGCATGGCACTATTTTCAGACGGGTAGACAAAGAAATTGCCTTTCCATGGAAGCGTTAACAGGCCCGAGGCAGGGGATGCACACAACCCCAGAGTTGGAATGATGCAACAAATACCACGTGACCCTGACAGGTGAAAACAATGGGAGGGAGGAGGACGTGTTGGATGGGAAAGAAAGAGAAGGGAGGAAAGATAGATTTGGGAGAGAAAGGAAACGGGAGAGAGTAAAATAGTGAGAAGAGAAAGGGTAAGGAAAAAGAGAGAGAGAGTGAAGAGGAGAGTGAAGGGGAGAAGGGTGTAGGGACATAGATTGAATTAGAGAGTGAAAGGAGGGAGGGTGTACGGACATAAAATGAATGAGAGAGTTAAAGGAGAAAGGATGTTAGTTTGTTAGTTTTCTTTCCACTTGTGCCGTTTAGAGAGGATGTACGGACATAAATTGAATGAGGGGAGTGAAGAGAGGGAGGGTTCACGACATTAGATTGAATGAGGGGAGTGGAGGGAGAGAAGATGTAAGGACATAAAATGAATGAGGGGAGTGAAGGGCGCTTGCGATGGAAGATTAAGGAGAACAGTGAAAGAGGGTGAAGATAGAGAGTTTGAAGAGAGTGTGTGTGACGGAAAGAGTGTACGGTAAGAGAGTAAGTAGTCAGAGAAAGTGAAGGATGAGTTAGTGAAAGGAGTGTGTGTTACGAGAGAGTGAGAGAGAGAGAGAGAAACAGATAGAGAGAAAGGGATGAGAATGAAAGAAAGAGAAAGAGTGTATGGAGTGAGTGTGATAGAGAGTGAAAGAAGAAAGAGTACGGAAAAATAGGGCGGAGGAAGAAAGTTAAAGAGAAATAGAGTGAGGATAGAGAGAGCGATGGCAGAGAGTGAATTAAGAAAGCGGTTAGGAGAAATAGAGTGTAAGAAGGGAGTGAGGAATTGGAGATAGAGTGAAGGAAAAATTAGTAAGGAGAACAAGTGAAGGGAGAGAAAGAATGAATCGTGAGAGAGTGAATGAAAACAGTAAGCAAGGACACGGAAAAGAGAAATGGGTTGGGGGGGGGGGGGGGGGGGGGTGTAGTGGTGGAGGACAGTGGAAAAAGAGATGGAGTGATGGGAGAGTGAAAATATGGGATATAGCCAACCAACCACTCAAAAGACACCCAGTACGAGAGCAAGTCAGTAAATAGGTCACAAATGGCGATTACAGCAAGTCAGTAAATAGGTCACAAATAGCGATAAAAAAAAAATATTAACTGAGATACGATCTAGAATAGCATTTATTATTGACTTAATGGTCCCTTATTTCAAAACCTTATCACCACCAACGTTGGTACACTTATCCCATCGCTGTATCGGTGCTAGGACAGGCCCATTCGGTTCATATTGTGATCGTCAGTCAGTTGTCTGCGTGCCCACATCTCGCATTATACTGTAGGCTACACCACGCGAACGAGGAACTGAGACGCTAGTCCAGTCAAGCACAGCATACCGACCAGGACGTGGCGTCAGGATCAGGCACAATATACTGACCACGACCACAATCTCTCTTCCATGTAGCGTTCCCTGGAAACAGACTATTTTCAAGGCAGTCTGGCCGACGTGATGTGGATCGACATGATCCCCGTAGTAGTAAGCGACACGCAGATGAAGCCAAGGATAGCACAACCGCCCGGAGGACCGCGGCCCTCCTTCATCAGCATGCTCGGGATGCAAGGAAAGCTACTACAACTCACCACTTAACGTCCTTTTCACAGCGCACAAAAGAGTAACCTACTCATTGTGGGCATTACACAAAAACAAACTACGCGAACACCGTACTACAGTCGCGTCACTGTCCATCACTACTCGCTTGTCAGTGAAACTCATGTCCCCCCATTCGCCGCACAGATACATTATATTGCAATCTGAACAGGACGATAATATCGGACTTCATCAGCAAATTCTGAGGATCCTTAAGAAAATGTTTCGACCCATCTATGCATAGCTTTACGCAACAAAAACTTCTAATTTGATTAACAAGCAGATCTCCCTTGACTTCATAACCTTCCCGTAGATACATCTTATCGCACCCAAACTTAAGCAAGTAATTTCTATAGTACATTGCTTACTTAATAAAAACTCATCTTATTCTCAACTTCTGGCTCTTCACATGGACCCATCCATTAACGCACGCCAGTGGCTGTAGATGCGGCAGTGAATGAGCTGGCATTGTCCAGATTCACAGCTGACTGTTTGCATTAGGGTCAACAAACCACAGCTGACCAAGACCATATTTCGCCTCCAAGCGGCAGCCCTGGAAACAGGCTGCGTTTGTGTAGTCTGGTTAAGACAATATGGATCGCAGAGGGAAGGCAAACCAGGCCCCTATAAAAGCTAGCCGAAACCGGATGTGTCAGGTCGAAAGGCGCAGTTATCGCAACCACGATATGAACCACGACCCATCTTCATTTTCAGGATGAGTGCCAAGGAAGAAGAAGCTATAACCTCGTCCTGTATGACGACGATGAATGAATCAGAAACCCGCTGATCGCCTAGCAGAGACGGTTTCTTGAGAGAACAGAGCGAGTGTGTGTGTGTAACCAGCGACCTAGGGAAACTATCAGTATCTACACACTTCGTCATATGTTTTAGAGAAACTGAGCACCTACGGGTCTTCCTGGAGTGCAGTGACGCCAATCCCTAACAGAACAGAAGCGGTTGATAGCCAAATGCACAATCCTCTTAAGTCGCCCTTTGCGACATGGTAGGCAGGTTTTAGTCATATTTTTGCATTCGGTGAACTGAGACGCTAGTCCGGTCAAGCACAACATACTGACCAGGACGTTGTGTCTGGGTCAGCCACAACATACTTACCAGGACGTCTTGTCTGGGTCAGCCACAACATACTGACCAGGACGTCGTGCCTCGGTCAGCCACAACATACTGACCAGGACATCTTGTCTTAGGTCAGCCACAACATGCTGACCAGGACGTCTTGTCTGGATCAGCCACAACATACTGACAAGGACGTCGTGGCTGGGTCAGCCACAACATACTGACCAGCACATCGTGTCTGGGTCAGCCACAACATACTGACCAGGACGTTGTGTCTGGGTCAGCCCCAATATACTGACCAGAATGTCGTGCCTGGGTCAGTCACAACATACTGACCAGAACGTCGTGCCTGGGTCAGCCACATCATACTGACCAGGACGTCTTGTCTGGATCAGCCACAACATACTGACCAGGACGTCGTGTCTGGGTCAGCCACAACATACTGACCAGACGTCTTGTCTGGGTCAGCCACAACATACTGACCAGAACGTCGTGCCTCGGTCAGCCACAACATACTGACCAGGACGTCGTGTCTGGGTCAGCCACAGCATACTGACAAGGACGTCTTGTCTGGGTCAGCCACAGCATACTGACCAGAACGTCTTGTCTGGGTCAGCCACAACATACTGACCAGAACGTCGTGGCTGGGTCATCCACTACATACTGACCAGAACGTCGTGCCTCGGTCAGCCACAACATACTGACCAGAACGTCGTGGCTGGGTCATCCACTACATACTGACCAGGACGTCTTGTCTGGATCAGCCACAATTTACTAACCAAGACCACAATCTCTCTTTCATGTAGCGTTCCCTGGACACAGGCTGTTCTAAAGGCAGCCTGGATGACGAGACGTGAATCGATGTGATCCCCGGTAGTAGTGAGAGCCTCGCAGATGGATCCAAGCGTAGCACAACGTCCTGGAGGACCGCGGTCCACCATCATCAGCAAGCTCAGAATGTGAAGAAAGCTACTTCTTACCGTCACTTAACGTCCTTGTCACGGCACAACCAAAAGTAACATTATTCATTGTGAGCATTAAAAAAACAACAACAAAAACAAATTACAGCAGCAACAACAACAGCCGCAGCAGCAACAACAACAACACTTTACACTCTCCAACCCGATGGGATTTACTTAATAATTACTCACAGCAAAAAAGGAACCTGCTTGCTGTGCTCATCAACGAGGCAGGTGCATCGGGGAAGTGGCACTTACGCCAGTGACACATACAATCAGCCATCACAACGCCCAAGTAGCTATTATCGGCAGAAAGTTACTCTCAATGTCACGGACAACTCAGGACACACAAGCCGTTTCCTGAGCTCATCGTACGTCAGTGATGTGTCTTCACATACTAACATACTGCGTATTTCTTTTATTCCTCTGCATTGCTCTTCCAGGACCTTATTTTTCCTGTCTACTTGAGCCGTAAAGTGTTCACGGGAGATAGTTTCCCCTTAAGGGGAGATTCTGTTGCGTAGGTTGTTGCAAACCCGCGTTTCTTGTTGGGTATATGTTGAATCTATTCGCACATATTGTAAAGCAGGTCAAAGCATATACGCGTGTCACCATAAACACGCGGCACCCTCTGTACAGTAGGATCTCAGATATCAATAATAAAGACAGGGACGTCATGGATGGCCCAGGCAGAGAAGGTAATCGAACAAGTCGCCCCAGTTGATGCGATAACCAAAGGGGGAGAATGGGTCCATAGTGGTGATAGTATGAAAGAGTAGCAGAGTGTCATCATAACCTTAGGCAAGGAAAGCAGAGTATGGGACAACGGTAGAGCAGAGCTCGAGACGAATCAGCTGATAACTGAGAACGCGCAGGATAGTGATGCTGTTGTATACACCGAAGGATCAGTGCTGCATAGCGGGACATCAGACTGGGGCTTCTCGGCTAGTGAGAGGACAGGTCGTTGCCGAGCGGAGTGGGGCACACACGTCGATAACCTCCAGTTTGAGAATAAAGATGGACGCAGTGATCTCAGGTTGTTGTTGTGACTGAAGAGCAAACCGTACTTCAGAAGGTACAAAAAGGATGACAGGTACGAGTGAATAGCAGCTGTTGAGGCCTCAATCCTCCAGGGGTTGACATGGTTCTACTGTCCTGCTCATGCTATGGTTCAGGGCAACGAAAGAGCTCATATCTTTGCTTCACGAGCTCCCCTCATGGGCACTTTAGCGATGGATAGGAGTGACATTTTGAAATCAACCAAAGACCGTCTGTTGGACGAGGACACCGAAATAGATGACTCAGCAATTCAGACTGTAACGTTTCGACATCAAACGAGGTTCGAGTGAGACAGTACAACCAGCGAGCTACAGGGGTCATCAGACCCTGCACCATTTGCTGAGAGAGACTGAGCACCTATGGGTATGTCCCAAGTGCAGTGACGTCGATTCTTAGAAGCAGAAGCATACGTCCAAGTGATTTGGAGTGGAAAATCCAGGCAATGGAGATGTTGTGTTTTAGTGAGATAATGTGTTTTGGTGGAAATTGTGTTTTATTGAGATGATGTGTTTTAGTGAGATGATGTGTTTTTAAATGAGATGATGTATTTTAGTGATATGATGTGTTTTAGTAAGATTATGTGTTTTAGTGAGATGATGTGTACGCAATACTGTCCGACATACTATCAAACCGTGACCATAACAGTTGGCCATGATCAAACCGTATTCGGACTTCCTTTCAACTGTCAAATTATGAAAACTATGACGGTACAGCGGCCATGCGATACGTTCTCCTGTCATGCTCAATGTGATACGTTCTCATGTCATGCTCAATGTGATACGTTCTCATGTCATGCTCAATGTGATATGTTCTCATGTCATGCTCAATGTGATACGTTCTCATGTCATGCTCAATGCGATACGTTCTGTCATGATCAATGCAATACGTTCTCATGTCATGCTCAATGTGATATGTTCTCATGTCATGCTCAATGCGATACGTTCTCGTGTCATGCTCAATGTGATACGTTCTCATTTCATGCTCAATGCGATACGTTCTCATGTCATGATCAATGCGATACGTTCTCATGTCATGCTCAATGTGATACGTTCTCATGTCATGCTCAATGTGATACGTTCTCATGTCATGCTCAATGTGATACGTTATCGTGTCATGCTCAATGTGATACGTTATCGTGTCATGCTCAATGTGATACGTTCTGTCATGATCAATGCGATACTCCGAGGCGCAGTTCCCGGAAGAGAAGGAGAGGTTAGCCAATGACGCGCTGGACAAGTGATATTAATGACATTAATTGAAACCAAAGGGCTCCCAAAGGATAGAGTGGATGGACGGATGGCGACGGACAGACCATGATGTACTGAGATGTGATGTCTCTATGACCAACCAGGTTAACCGGACAGACGCGACGACACGTGACGTCCATCCTTGTGCACCTGTCTTATTTTGTTATAGCCGTGCAGAGGTAGCTGCCCAGGTTCCATCCTCATTAGGCGACCGGACCATCTTACATACTGCCTTCCTATATATTCATCACCTGAATATGTCCGGCGTCCTCAATTCTCATCATATCTCTTCTGATGACTTCCATGACTTGACTCTGGCATTTCATTAAGCACGATGCAATTTGTCTGGCCTGTGACGCTGAAAAGAATAAACTGCTTACATATTTATTTATAAATCTACAAACATATGTCCTTCCCCAAAAGACAACATCAACCTCCCAAAAAGGAGAGATCAAAGCACCGTTTTCCGACTCTGCACTCAAACACATGTAACTTAACAGGCACTTGAACAGATCCAACCAGAATGTACTCCAAAGTGCCAGCTGTGCAAACGACACTATCATACTGTTGCGCGCCGTCTGTTTGAATGTCCGGCGCTTGCCGGTTTTGGGAAAGAGCTTCTTCCTCCGAGACCAGACAAATGGAACACTTTGTACGGAACTAAACAACAGCTCACAAACACTTGCAGATACCACTACAGGGCGTTGAATCAAAGGCCGCTGGGTCAATAAACCAGTCAATATATTTTAAAAAAGGACATAATGAAATGCAACAATTTTCTATTTGCGGAACTCCGTCTGGGATCTACAAAGGTTGTGTGTTATAGAGGCGACATATTTCTGTCGCCTCGAGCTGTACTTTGATTTTTTACTCGCCCTCTTTACCCCCCCCCCCCCAAATGGTGGTTTCTCTACAGAAAGGGGGGTGGGGGGTGGGATTAATAAGATATGTCTGAGGAATAAATGTTGCTTGCACTGCAGTCGCCCCAGTCATGTTGGAACACGGCTTATATACGAGAGATGGTTATGTCGGAGATTTGAAAATCGATGACATGTGCACAAACAGCGCTATTCGATGTTCAGGACGGTCGCGATTTACCTGGTGCCAGTTAGCGCGGATATTCTTCTCCGTTCGTTCTCAATCTGTAGCAACCAAGCCCTGGACGTTCTCAATCTCCAGCTACCAAGCCCTGGACGTTCTCAATCTCCAGCTACCAAGCCCTGGACGTTCTCAATCTCCCGCTACCAAGCCCTGAACGTTCTCAATCTCCCGGTACCAAGCCCTGAACGTTCTCCATCTCCCACTACCAAGCCCTGAACGTTCTCAATTTCCCGCTACCAAGTCCTGAATGTTCTCAATCTCCCGCTACCAAGCCCTGAACGTTCTTAATTTCCCGCTACCAAGTCCTGAATGGTCTCAATCTCCAGCTACCAAGCCCTGAACGTTCTCAATCTCCCGCTACCAAGCCCTGAACGTTCTCAATCTCCCGCTACCAAGCCCTGAACGATCTCAATATCCCGCTACCAAGCCCTAAACGTTCTCAATATCCCGTTACCAAGTCCTGAACAGGGCTTTGCTAGTAGCAGGATGTAGTCCAGAGAACCGAATGCGTGTGTCGCTAGTTTACAGCTTGACTGTAATATGTGCACCATTCGGTCCGACACATTCAGCAGACCGCTGATAGTAAATGACGTGCTGCCCTCATTGTTACGGATGGTTTAAAGGGATTTAAGGATGGTCGGCAGTCAGTAGATCACGACATCAACCAGCGACGCTGATGTTGCCCAAGTTCGTGAGACGGTGAGTTGCAAACGTCGCCCGACAATTCGAAAAAAAAAGCGCAGAAGAATGCGACATCTTCAAATGCCTGTGCTTTGACATTATAACAGAAGAATGTCAGGAGAAAAGGGCATGAGTTTAGGACAAACAACTCTTGGCTCCTCCACCAGCAACACGCATCAGCTCACACATCACTGCTCGTGCAGGATTTTTTGGGACAAAAACAAAGACTATTGTGCTTCCTCAACCCCTGCACTCGACTGACCTGACCTTGGCAGAGGTTTTTGTATATCCCGAACTGAAATTCAGCTTAAAAGGACGATTATTTCAGACCAGCGAAGAAACTAAAGTAAATTCTCAGACTGATCTATGCATGGCTTTCCCTTACCAGGACTGCTTTTAGAACCGGAAACGACCCTGGGAACGATATACTAATACAGTTAGGGAGTTTTATCGGAGAAGAGAAGCCTGATAATTTCCAGGAGTGATTAAATTCCAGAAAAGTGAAAAGTGGAACTTGATCACGTTCCAGGAACGTTCTTCTTCTTCTTCGTCGTCGTTCTCAATCTCCCACTACCAAACCCCGAAAGGGCTTAAGTAGCAGAATGTAGTCCAGAGAACGGAATGCGGTGTGTCGTAGTTTACAGCTTGGCTGCGATATTTGCACCTTTCGGTCCAACACATCCGACTTCAGCAAGCATTTTTTGAGTACCGGGTTAGCATTCCCTCTTCGATCCCTTCTCCTTAGCCAGTCTGCCTGCTGCAGCCTGTTATCCAGGATCACCGCGTGGAGGTGTAGAAGGATCTTGGCAGCTATGGTTCGCTGGCCCTGACTAGCAGTCAGCTATGGGTCACTGACCACTGCAGCTCATGCGCTGCTCAGCATCTTGATCCCCCAGGAACGTTCGAATATTTATCTGTTAAATTCTGGACCTTGTCGAACATACCTCGTCTACTACGTTATGCAAAGAAACACGGCGGAGGGCATCAACGAATTTATCTATCTCGGCAGCATGAGCTCATTAGATGGGCGGAGCGGTCCTAATATGTCAATGCGGCTTTGACTAGCTGCGTCTGCTATGCACGACCTCCGATGTGTATGGAGTAACGGGATGATTTCCCTTAAAATAAATATCTGCCAACTATCAGTCTTGCGTGGTACCAGCCCTACTTTATGGCTCCGAAACATGGACATTACTCAAACATGATATATCGAGACTAAAGGTCTTCGACATGTGTAACCAGTGGCGTATCCTGGGCATCCGATGGCGTGACTACATCCGAACGTGGAGGTCTCTGCTAAAACTGGCCTTCATCCAATCTCGGAAACACTTGGCCCTATCGAGTTTCTCTGTTTGGTCAAGCAATAAGGATGGACCAGGAAACCCTGGATCACAAGATACTTCACATATCCTGCTTCAACGCCAAACGACTTTCAGCGACCGACTGGATGTACAGAAGGTGGCCGTCGCCAGACAGTAGGATTTAGCAAATAACAGCCTCCACCTCCGATGTGGTCGAGGCTTGGAGATGTGCTGCAGCAGCGGGCCATGCATAAGGCAGGTCGACGCAATGTGATATACAAAATGCCGCCCGTGCTCAAAGTGTTAAATCAAAGAACAGAGTGCTGTTGCTCGTCCTTAGGAGCACAATGGCTTTCTGCAAAAGATATTCACAAGGAAATGATTACCGTTTATGGCGAGAAGTGTCTGTCGCGCCAGGCGGTACATTTTATCAAGAACTCTCAAAAATTGCAGATGAAGCCAGACCTAGTCGTCCTGTTCAAATTTCAACAGAACCATCTATTGCGCAGCGGGTGGTGGAAATGAGGTGACAGGCTAGTAACGATAATATGGCAGCTGCAACAGGGTGTTCGCATAGTCTAGCCTACAGCATAATGCATGGCGATTGAATATCCGGAAAGTGTACCCACTGGGGGTGCCAAGACAAATGACTGACAAGAACAGAATGAGCAGTTTGGATCTGTCCTTGCGATGATAGAGCGATTGGATAAGTGTTTCAAAGAAGGTAGAAATTATGTCGGTGAACGCTTGGAATACATTGTCACAGGAAATAGCGTAGGCAGAGTCAATTCATGCATTCAAGAATAGATTGGATGAGCATATACACTTTAAGATCAAGTGCATGTAAAGAAGCTGGTTGTATACTGACTCTGCAGTCTTCTAAGCCAGTATAAAGACGTTAAGTTAAAAAATAAAAGGATAATGTAGGGACAATAATAAATGGTTTCAAAGTTTATATCTCATTTAGTTAGACTATAACATGTTTTTTAAATGTACAGCCGAAAACAAGTACAAAATGACACAGTTCAAAAATTATTGAAAAAAAGATTTAGATTAGATATTAGGAAATTGTAAATTGTTTGTTGTCGGTCAGAGAGTTGTGAATGCCTGGAATGCATTTGCACAGGAAATAGTGGTGGGGTGTGTTGTCCTCAGTCAATGCATTCAAGAATAGATTGGATGCACATTGTAATTTTTAGATCAATTTATAAATGTATACAGACTCTGCAGAGTCCTCCAAACCAGTTTAAGGAAGTTAAATGAGTTATTTAAAAAAAAAAAAAATCAATCAAATTGTGACCTATTTAATGACATGTCCTCGTCTATTCAATTTCACGTTGAGGAATGAAATGACACACTGTATAGAAACATCAATAAGATCAAGTTGACCACTGCTTGCTAGGATATATTCAAGCTGATGCCTGAAAACGTACTCAGAAAAAGACCGTAGTGCCAGCGGTTTTTATTACCCAGAAAGCCAGTATGAGACCGGAGATAAATCGGAAGAGAACACTAAATAAATAATGAGCTGGTGGAAGCCTGGCTGGCCTGACGCTGGGGAACACGCTACGAAGTGTTTAAGAAAGCAAACATCCACACCATGCCATGTTACGTACAGCATCGGCAGATCAGAACCAGTAGCGACGCATGGGAGGTGCCGTGAGAAGATCAAGCGTATGGTGTACAGGAAAAGCACATTGTTTTTGTACATTCCCCTTCCACTAGTCAGACCAACATATTTAAAAGAAAAAAAAACAACAAAAGAAACAACAAAGGATTGCCAGAAAAAGCAACGATAATGAATGCACAATGCAGCTACAATGGGAAAACAAGGCTAGGAGAATGTTAAACTAAGAAAGATGAAAAAAAAAAAAGAAAAAACAATAACTAGACAAAGCCAAAGACACCCCCCGCCCCTCCCCTAAAAAAACAAAAAACAAAAACAAAACAAAACAAACAAACAAAACAACAAAATCACGACAAAACAAAACAGGCACGCAAAAGTCAGGATACATTTTAACACATCTTTTATTTCCTCAAGGAGCCGAAGATGCAGCAGCGAATGAGATGACAGCAGCCATCGACTAATGAAGAGAATGACATTGTCGTCTATCAATCCTGGAGTGGGTTCGTAGGTGGCTGATCAAACCAACCCGAGCCCGAAAGCGTCTGTCACACTGAAAGCAGAGAAACTTTACTGTCTTGACCGTCAGCAACACGTCTCTTGCCTTTCGTGTCGCTCGTCTTCGTACAGCTTTCTTGATTCTTGTCTTCTCCATATGTGTCTTGTCAGAAGAGATTTGACTACGCCATGCAGATTGATCAGCAGCAATGTTCTTCCAATTACCAGGGTCAATGTCGCAGTTCTTCAGTGAGGCTTTCAGAGTGTATTTGTAACGTTCTATTTGGCTAGCGCTGTTTGCATCAGTGTCAGATAACTGGCCAAGACCACCCTCTCGACCTCCAAGTGGCGGTCCTGGAAACAGACTGCAACCACGCAGCCTGGCTAAGAGATTGGGTATCGAAAAAGGAAGGCAAACGTGGTGTCAAAAATGCCGTCCTGAAATAGGATATGTCAGGCTGATAGGCGCAGAAATTACAGCGCGGCTGTAATCTACGAAACAACAGAACAAAAGTCCTTTTCAGGACGATCATCGAAGAGGGGGAAGAAGATTCCCACTAAAACAAAAGCACAATACACTTTGTCGGGTAACAGATCTTTGAACATTTGCAGCAATGATGAATACTTCAACGCCAAGAGACTTACAACGACCGACTGGAAGTACAGAAGGCGGCCGTCCTCAGACAGTAGGTTTTAGCAAATAACAGCCTCCACCTCCGATGTGGTGGAGGCTTGGAGATGATCGTAGCAGGACATATATGTCCCCCCTCTGAAAAATGATTCTGCTGGTTTGTTCCGTGTGAAGCATGTGGTCACGACTACAGTTGATCCATTTACAGGAAGAATGCACCCGAATATTAGCGGTAGTAATCGTTATACATGCTGAGGTTGCTAGCGTCATGCACTACAATGAATCCCATGTAATGTTTCTTTTTCTTCTTGTTCTTCCACTTCTTTTTGTTGTTCTTCTTCTGGGAAGGAAATTGTGTTGTAGTTTACAGTGAGGCTGCGATATCTTTACTTATACCTATAGCCCGACACATCCAATTTCAGCATGGTTTTTATTGGGTACCGGGTTTGCATTCCCACTGCGATCCCTATTCTTTTAGACTCCACTAGTGCAGCATGTTTGCAGCGAAGGCGATTGGAGGTGGAGTTGCATCTTTGTCAGGTATGGTTGGCTGACGCTGATACAAGCAGTCAGCTATGAGTCCCTGCCTACTGTCAGCTCATTGTCATTGTCGATCATGGACAACATTCATCAGCACACTCGGGATGTGAGGAAAGTTACTACAACCCGCCAAATAACGCCCTTTCTATGTTTCATAAATGAGTAACCTTATTCATTGTGGGCAAACAACAACACAACAACACCGAAGAAAGCATTGCGGCCGTAACTGTGTGTTGCTGAGCCGTTACCTATACTTTTTTTTTTAAAGGACGAAGACATGTGCTCTGCTGTAAGAACGTGCCATTTCAGCAAGGCGGTTATATTTGGAGAAAGTCAGCCTGGACTTGACATAGTTGGGTCACTTCAGCAAACATCCTGAACTCTGTGGAATAAGGACCCAACCCGAACTGTTATCGGAGTATTTCATAAAACAAGATCGTTTTAAACAGCGGTCTTCAAATTGGCAGGCGTCGCCCATTAATTGGCGTGTTGGAGGATCTTTAGTGGGGGGATACAATAATAAACTATGACAGGGCACGGTGTTCGAAATCACTTTGTGTCCAGTTTGACTGGGCTTGTCGGAGCTGTTTCTTGGTAGTACCACTTCACCACACACAGAAAGGATTGGCATAACTAACTACTATACTGCAAGACTGTTACAGTGGAACACATTACAAACAGACATACGCATCCATACATTGACCAATACGTCCACACTACAAACAGTCTGTTGTGGCCTGTGCGGAGTCTGAAGACCCCCACCTGCTCTGTTCTGTTCAACTGGTAATAAGCATCATTTTTTTATTTTGCTAGTATGAAGCATATTCGAGCCTACGAGGAACTTCTTATTTAGCTTCTTCTTCTTCTTCTTCTTCTTCTTCTTCTTCTTCTTCTCCTTATTATTATTATTAATAATATTATTATTCGATCAATTGAAAGTATGTTTCTTGGCTGGTGAGGATTCACGAGGAAGACGTGCGTTTCAGTTCTTCCCCAGTCACTCAGAGCTTTTCAAGCATGGTCGCTCCACCGGGCCAGACTGCCTCTTTGTTCCGAATAGGTAGGGCAGTTCTGCAGGATATGTTCTGGTGTTTGCTTGGGTGTTCCACGATTGCAGGTGGCGGTGTCTCTAAGACCCATTCTGTGAAGGTGGTCCTTAGGTCGGTCTGCAATGTCCCGTTCATCCAGCATTCTGCCTGGATCTTACATTTTTTACCTGGCATATAACCTTGAGTGTATATGCGTGTTTTTATGCTGTTGTTGAGTCCTGTGGATGGAAGTTGCATGGTCTAGGGGGGAAGCGTCCGTTTCACAATCCTAACGCACCCGGTTCGAATCACGCTCGTGTTCAGTTTGGGAGACATTGGTTTTTTTTTCGCTCCCCCACGCACGGAAAGTAATGGCAACCTACTGTACACGAAACTTATAACAACCAAATAGGTTGGCGACCGTAAGAAGCGACGTTCGGACATTATGGGTCCTGTGTTATTGCTTTTCGGGGCATGATCAAGCCTGGTAGAACAGAACATCTGAAAGATGGATCAGCTTTTTGTTCCATGTGAAGCATGGGGTCACGATTACAGTTGATCCATTTACAGGAAGCATGCACCCGAATATTAGCGGTAGTAATCGTTATACATGATGAGGTTGCTAGCGTCATGCACAACAATGAATTATTGTATGAAAAACATCTATGAGAAAAATCACGTATTCAAAACAAAAAAAGGATGTCAAGGCCGATCACGGGTCTCTTCATTGAAGAAGAAAGAATAATCCCATTATATTTCAATGTATGTCACAACAAGCGACTAAAGAGAGTGGTGCATGAGGATAGCGACCTCATCTTGTAAAACAAATTGCGAAAGAAACCGCCACAAAAAAGCACACAGAGTGCTTGGGCGCTGGCTTTCAAACGGAGACCAACTGTAATATAATATAATAGTTCGGTCGTACTTCAATTAGGGGAGCAAAGACCCACACGACCGCGTGACAGGGCATAACACCAACAATGGTTACGTGGTTTGTTTAGGGCAGCATAGACGCGCCTAACAGGTTTGGGTCTATTAAGATGGTCTCGCACATCGGTTAACCAGCCTCCGTAAGCGCTTGTCCCAACGCAGCGAAGTATTAAGCTGCTCGAGTCTAGCCCGCTAAGCAGGAAACCCTTCTCCCTGCTACATCCAGCTCATACCAGAGCTGGGACCTGCCGCTGTAGAAGTGCAGATCGACTAAGAACTAAGACCCCAATACTATATTTGGATTTCCCTTATCCGTTTTATAATGAATCCGGGATCCATTTTTTCCGTTTTATTGGCAACAGTTTTTAGGCGAGTGAGGTAGGGGAACTGAGACGCTAGTCCGGTCAGGCACAACATACTGACCAGGACGTCGTGCCAGGGTCAGGCACAACATACTGACCAGGACGTCGCATCAGGGTCAGGCACAACATACTGATCAGTACGTCGTGTCAGGGTCAGGCACAATATACTGACCAGGACCACTATCTCTCTTTCATGTAGGATTACCTTAAAATATGATGTGTAATGGCAGTCTGGCTACCGAGATGTGGATCGAAGTGATCCCCGTAGTAGTGAGATACACGCAGATGAAACTAAGCATAGCAAAACGGCCTGGAAGACCGCAGTTCACCTTCATCAGCACGAATGGGATGTCAGGGAGGTTAATACAACCCGCCACTTTACGCCATTTTCAGAGCGCACAAAAGAGTAAACTTACTCATTACGTGCAGTTAAGCAGCAACAAGAACAGGCGAGTGTGGTTGCCTCCCCCATCACAGCTTCTCTGGTCGTGTGCATCGACTTCCCGGATAGCAAACACCGGGACTTCTAGGCAAGACACCTAGAGACGATCAGCAATGTTCGCGGACCGACGGAGATATTGTTTGTCTGAAGTACAGGCCCTACATTCCGGCTGGAAAGAAAAATGAACGCGAAGATGTCCTTGTTATGTTCGTATCAACTTTAGTTACTCACAACCAACAGGCTATATTAGGGCGTAATAACCTGTTATTATGTTACCACCAAGTTCTTGTACTAAGTTATTCGGTTCTGTGTGTGGATATGAATAAACCTAGTGGGATAAGACATCTAAGAAGGAAAGTAGCGCTGCATAAGTCACATACTGAGAAAATCTCGCAAAGGCAAAATCACCAATCACTGTCGTGGAACATTTCAGGGAAGCAGTCTACAGTAGAACAACGAACACATTAAAGAGGAGAAATGCAAAACAATACAAGAATAAATGAGAAGCTTAAAGGACAAACGGGAGAAAATTGATCGCGCACACACCACTCACGCAGTCTACGCCCGCTTCCACACACACCAATATATATATATATATATATATATATATATATATATATATATATATATATATATATATATATATATATATATATACACACACAAACACACACGATGCGTGTTCTTCTTCTTCTTCTGCGTACGCTGTCAGACGTCAACCTGTATTTTTCCAAAAATAGCATCGGTCATCCTGAGGCTGTCGACACTGCCATAGAGCTTGTCTAGTGTTGCCACTGGTGATGGCCACATGGGCTTTCTCTGATCCTCGTATGTCGGGCAGTTTTGCAGCAAATGTTCAGCGGTCATTTTCCCGGTACCACACGTGCATTAGTCAGTGCCACCTATCTTTAATTTATTAAATAGGTGGTACCTCAGTCTATTGTGGCCTGTGCGGAGTCTGAAGACCACGACCTGCTCTCTTCTGTTCAACTGGTAATAGGCTTCGTTTTTGGTGTAACCAGTATGTTCTGTTTCCCATTTGGTCATGTATCTGGCTCTAATAAGCCTTTTGGACTCTTCGTAGGCCACACTAGTATCTGGTTGTGGTAGTCTTGCACCTTCTTTTGCCAGTCTGTCTGCCTCCTCGTTGCCTTGGGTGTTACAGTGGGATGAAACCCACTGTACCACTACTCTTTTTGGTGCGGACTGCTGGCATAGTTGACAGAGTACTGCTCTTAAATCATTAAGTTCAGTATTTTTATGGCTTTTTAGTGCTGTGGCTACGGCCAGGGCATCTGTAAACAGGACTATATGGCTTTCATTTCTTTTCTGTCGCCATTTCTTCTACTGCAGCCCTCAGTGCCTCTGCCTCCGCTCTGAAATTGCTTGGGTATTTTCCATTTGCCACTGACAGTGTTATTTTTTTACCATTTGGTAGGCTCAGGAATACCCCTGCCCCTCCGTTCTGTGTTGTGTTTCTTACAGAACCGTCGGTGTATGCTTGGGTCCAGTCCATGCTTGGGTAGTTTTTTGTTATGTACCTCAGGGTTATGTCTCTTCTTTCTTTTACAGTCTGGCTGTTCTTGTTTTTAATACCTGGTATACTTTCTACCACCTCCGGAAGTATATGCTGCCTCCAGGTAGGTCTGCGTACAGTAGTGATGGGCTTTGGTGTTGTTCTTGTTACCATAGGGTCTTCGCTCATCTTTGCTTTGGCTATTTCTGCAAAGTTTCTCCGCTTTAGTTTCCCATTTCTAAATCTACTTAGTCTCTGATGCACTGGATGGTCTGTCAGTCTTCTGAGTTTCTCTGCTTGCTGCTGGGCTCTGCAGTCTCTTCTGTCGGTCATGGATTGCAGATTTGTAATCTTTTCCGGTTCTACAATTGACATTGACTTCATGCCTCCTGTTATAACTCTTATGGCTTGGTTTTGGACTTTGCTAATGTTATCGAAGTTCGCCTTTGCTGCTGTTGTCCATGCCGAAATACCATACTCGAGAACTGGTCCCACTCTTCCAGTGTACAGTTTCTTTAGTATACTTTCGTTTGCTCCCCAGCTTGTGCCAGCAAGTTTCCTCATGATTGCCATTCTTTCTCTGGCTCTCATTCGATTTCTCTCGATCTGACTTTTCCATGTCATGCGCCGATCAAATCCCAAGTAGTTTGGGTTGTCGGTTGGCCACAGATATTTGCCGTTAAGACTCTGGCATAATGTTCTATAAAGGCGTTTGCTGCCTTTTTTTCCAGTGAGCATGTTGTCACCCTGCTTGATGGTAATTTGTTTGTTTAATGCAGTTTCGTCATTCATGGCTCGGACTAACTTCCATAGTTTTTTCCCTTCTTTATCTAAATTGAGGCTTTCTGTTTTGTTTTGCCAACTGTCTCTTGTTATTTGGTTTAGGGTTCTTTTGTATTTCGCCATGGTGGCTTTGAGGGCGATATTTGCCTCCATAGATTGTTCTCTCTCTGCCATGTTCCTAGTATTTGAGACTTCGTCTTCCGCTTTCTGCAATTCATCATTCCAATATGGCTTGTAGTTTTTCCTTGCCCCTCTTGGGATGATTTCGGTGGCTGCTTGCATTATTGCTTTGCTTAGGCTTTCCACCATAGGTTTCATATTGTTATTTCGTTTGTTGATGGTTTTACACAGCCCATCTGTCCAGGATTGCAAATCTGTCCCAGTCGGCTCGTTTATAGTTCCAACGTGGGAGGTGTTTTATTTCCTGTGGGCCTACTTCCATAGATGCGTGTTCAAATGAAACCGGATCAAACTTCAAGAAGTGAACATACGTACGATGCGCATGATGACGTCACTTCTGGTGTAAACAGCACATTACAACCGTTAAGTGTGCAAAATTTCATTATCCTCCGACTCACAGTTTACTTAGCAGACCTGTTGAAAACATGGCTAGTGTGATACGGAATTCGTCCAGAGTTGATCAGCGAGCGATGATTCGGTTTCTAACAGCTGAAGGATGTCGACCATTTGACACTCATCGCAGAATGCAGGCAGTTTATGGTGACAAGAGTGTGTCGAAGACAACAGTGAAGAACTGGACAACGATTTTTAAAGAAGGACGTGAGCTAACGCAACGATATGCGTCTGACCTGGTCTCGGAAGATCTGTCGTTAACTCACGGACATCGTTGTCCAATACCTCACAAACACACACATATATGCGTGTGTGTGTGCGCGCTGGCTCACACAGACACACACGCTCGCTGGCACACACACACACGCTCGCTGGCTCACACAGACACACACGCTCGCTGGCACACACACACACGCTCGCTGGCTCACACAGACACACACGCTCGCTGGCACACACACACACACGCTCGTTGGCTCACACAGACACACACGCTCGCTGGCACACACACACACGCTCGTTGGCTTACACAGACACACACGCTCGCTGGTACACACACACACGCTCGCTGGCTCACACAGACACACACGCTCGCTGGCTCACACAGACACACACGCTCGCTGGCACACACACACACGCTCGCTGGCTCACACAGACACACACGCTCGCTGGCACACACACACACGCTCGCTGGCTCACACAGACACACACGCTCGCTGGCTCACACAAACACACACGCTCGCTGGCACACACACACACATTCTCGCTGGCTCACACAGACACACACGCTCGCTGGCACACACACACACGCTCGTTGGCTCACACAGACACACACGCTCGCTGGCACACACACACACACGCTCGCTGGCTCACACAGACACACACGCTCGCTGGCTCACACAGACACACACGCTCGCTGGCTCACACAGACACACACGCTCGCTGGCTCACACAGACACACACGCTTGCTGGCTCACACAGATACACACGCTCGCTGGCTCACACAGACACACACGCTCGCTGGCACACACACACACGCTCGCTGGCTCACACAGACAGACACACCCACCCACCCACGCACGCATACACACACACTTTTTGCTCTAGTTCTGCCTGAATGGGTTATAGTGTCCTGGAACTACTATTATTAATTACTGCCACTTATGTCCTATTATTGCCATGTGACCCACTTGGTATGGACCAGTCACGTGTCAGACAAATACAAATTACTGACAACACTGTTAGTGCTTGCATGGAACAGCGTGTTGTGATGAAGTTTCTTGTGAAAGAAGGCGTGAAACCTGCGGAAATTTACAGAAGACTGCAATCAAATACGGTGATGAGACACTCAGTCGCAGTAAGACATTTGAATGGTGTAAATGTTTTTAGAGAAGGCCGTACATCCCGGCCGTGGTGGCTCTCAACCCACCACAGTCACTGCTGTGAATATCCAGATTGTGGAACGCCTTATCATAGCAAATCAACGCATAGCCTGTCGCGAAATTGCACAAGAGGCAAATCTTTCTCTGGGTGCGGTGAACACTATTATTCATGAGCATTTGCATTTTAGGAAGGTTAGTGCACTTTGGATGCCAAGACAGCTTTCCGAATTTTGACCGGCCGAGAAGAGGTCAAGCCTGCAGTGAATTGAAGGAACGTTTTTACATAGAAGGGCATGACGTTTTAGATCGCTTCATTATATGTGGCGAAACCTGGTCGCATCATTACATGTGACGAAACCTGGACGCATCATTATACTCCTGAATTGAAACGAGCATCCAAGTAGTGGAAGCATACGCAATCCCTACCACCCAAAACATTTCAGACAATTGCGTCTGCAGGTAAAGTGATGGTTAGTGTTGCCTGGGACAAACTTGGCATCATTCACGTTGATTGTCTACCCCGTAGTGCCACTTTCAACAATGAACAGTATATACGCATTTTGAGTGATGTGCATAACCAGCAGCGAAAAAAAAAAGGTTTGGTTTGATCACAAAGGACGTCCTACTCCTGTAAGATAATGCTCGACCTCAAACGTCTCACCACACTATGTGCCATCTGCAACAACTCGACTGGAAGGCATTGCTACATCCACCTGACAGCCCAGACCTCGCTCTAAGCGATTTTCACGTTTGGACCCCTAAAAGAATTAATGGGAGATCAGCATTTCAGTCCTGATGATTAAGTGAAACAGGATGTCTATGATTAGTTCAGACATACTGACGAATCTTTCTACGATGAAGCTTTTCAAGCACTACTTAAACGCTGGGATGTGTGAATAAACGTTGCATTTAATTATATTTAAAAATAAATGGCATTTTAGCTACTTGAAAACAATGTTTTTTTCCTTACAAAAAAAAAAAAAAAAGAAAAAAGAAAGTCGAACGCCCCTCGAACTTATCCACCGTTCTGATCCGGTTACCAACACGTGATGTCCTCCGATTAACACATCTCGAGAGTATTGTTTCTATGATGGACCGACGCCGTCTTTCTATCTTCGGTCATGTGGCCAGCATCCCACAGGACGTCTCAGTCCACCAGATTCTGCACCTTGCTGCTGACGTCAAGGATGCACAAAATGGAGCCGTCCCTTGGGTCCCTGGCGCAACATAGATCTCAAAGATCTCGGCAATCAGTCGTGGTCACAGACGATCGACGTGACGGGCCTTGGTCGCCTAAGCATATTATTATTATATTATAACTACTTTTCTTATGGTCATCAGACGCCACCTAAATCTAATAATAACATAGGTCCTGGGTCATTCTTCTACGTAGGTTTTCATTCTGAAAAGAACGTTGTATCGTTGTTTTCAGCTAAGCTGTGGTATCTGCACCTTTGTCACAAGACATCTAATTTATTTATTTTTATGCGTTCGTCTTATTTCTCTATTCCTCAAAGGCGATATGAGTTGCACTATGTTTTTATTTTGCGCCTGTCGTCCCTGTGCATCCGACTTCGGCATCCATTTTATGTATGCTTCCTCCTGCATTTTCAAAAGGTTTGCTTCCCCTGGGTAATAGTCGGTGATGTGATTGGGGAGCTAACCCAGCACATTTGGATTGTGAGCCGTGTCACTTAAACACTAGGCCACGTCGTCCCCAGACATCAAATTTCATATAGCGTTTTTAAGTACCGGATGTGCCTTCCACTGTGATCCCTATACTCCTAACTTAATTTAACGTCTTTATACTGGTTTAGAATAAACAACCAGTTCTTGGAGGGTGGTTTAACCAATGTGCATGTCCATCTTAATAGACTCAAACACTAGAGCTAAGTAGACCCGCAGCCTGTTAAGCGCCATCTATAGCTGCTCTTAACATGTGGAAAGGTACAAATAACTTGGATAGATTTTTATCTTGAATTTTGTCCGGGCAGCGTCCGTTAAACCTACTCTTTTTGATTTCCAACTGCCAAGGTATTTTTAACGTTCCCGACGCTGAACACGAGAGTCTGATCTCACTACAAAGAGATCAGGGACATTTTTACCAGTAGATCCACCTGAAAAAAAAAACATGGTCACCGCCGTGATTCGAATCTGCGACCTCCGGCACCTGAAGTAGACACCTTACCTCGAGACCACTATGTTCTTCAACGTCCTTAGCCGGACTACACTAGCGCAGTCTGTTTATAGATCCACAGTCCAGAGGCGAAATAGGGTCTTAGCCAGCTCGCTGACCCTGATAAAGTAGCCAGCTATGAGCCATTGGCTTATGTCAGCGAACACATTGTAGTACATTTCTTCGGCCCCTAATGGGTCATTCATGAACAGACACACATCTCAATAAAGTTATTGCATATATACTTGCCTCTGTCATTTTGTTAAAGTTGAGAGTTGGCCTATCACAGTCGCGTCGTCGCTTCTTTCCACAGCGGCGATGGTGGAGAACACAGGGCTGGG